>JASDQU010737550.1:361950-372477 GCA_032191745.1 Picea mariana | reverse complement strand
ATAGATAGATATAGATAGATAGATAGATAGATAGACAAAGATATGTGTACAACCATCATATTTCAAATAAGAGACATTTCCAGTATCATTCAAATATGCTCAGTCATAGTATAATATGGTTATAGAGACCCTTAAGAACTGATTTCACTTATGTATACATAGTTAACACATTCCTAACAATTAACGTAACCATAAATATAACATTGACAAAGGAATAAAAGATGAGATACATATATGAAACCTGATGTTGGAATACAAATGGAACAACTACGTTCCACCCAACCATATAAAAGAACAACCAAGTTCACTTGTCCTTCTCAACCCCTAGCCTAACCGTGAGTCCATAAGGGAAAACTGAATGATCCTCATCTATATTCACCATCCACGGATCAGAAAAATCATTTGCCTCACACTAATAGTGTTCATAAAAACAAACAGTTTTCTTTTCCCAACATACTAAGCAACATCCTGCCTCCTCCATATGTTTTTAAAATATGCATCCTTGTGCCTAGGTCTTTCCTTCCCTCCCTGGGGAAATTCGTAGCTTAAAAATCCCTGATTTTTAGGGGCTACTAGTGGTCAAATTCGACTTCTTCCACTAGTAAAAATCATCCTTGAGGTAAATCAAACTTGTTGCCCACTCATGGAGTCATGGTCAATTGTTTTTAACCTGGCTGTTCCATTTGTCTTCCAACATTTAATTTATTAAAAGTTTGTCTTACACATGTGTCAAAATAAAAGAGGATAGTTGGGAAAGTCAAATATTTTCCCAACAGTCATCAAATAATTAATTACAACAATCAAAATTCCAAATTTGGATTTTCCATAAATGGAAAATAATTTCCAAATCCAAATTTTCCAAAAACAAAAGTTTATTTCAATGTTCACTTAGAATTTAATATTCTAAAATTTGAGGATATTACATCCTCTCCCCCTTAAGTACAACACTGTCCTCAGTGTTCATTCCTCTCTCGGAATAGGGTTGGATAAGATTTCACCAAATCTTCCTCCAATTCCCAACTGGCCTCCTTGGGGCTAAAGTGCTTCCATTGCACTTTTACCTAGGCGATGGATCTGTTCTATAGTATTATTTCTTTACTGTTTAGAATGCGCAAAGGTTCCACTTGGAACTCACCTTCTGGTTCCACCTATTCCAATCAATGATGTGAGTAGGATCATGAATATACCTTTTTAATAAGGAAACATGAAAAACATTATGAACTTTTAAGTTTGCGGGAAGTGTTAGTTGATACACCATGAGTTTGATTCGAGCTAAAATATCAAAGGGTCCACAAAACCTAGGTGCTAACTTTGAACAATTTCCTAGATTTAGAGAGCTCCTCCTTGCTTTGACTTTCAAATACACATGGTCCCCAATTTGAAATTCCTATTGTCTCATTTTTAACTCTGCATAGCTTTTCTATCGATTTTGGGCCTCCTTTAAATTCTGTTGTACCCTTTTTACCATTTTCTCCATTTCTTAGAGCATTTACGATCCCATCATAAGCCTGTCAACTGGATCATCCCAGCTAATCCAACCTGGGGTTGTGCATTTATTTCTGTATAATGCTTCGAAGGGACTCATCTTGGTTGTTGTCTGATAGCCATTATTGTAAGAAAATTCAACTAAGTGTAGGTACTCCTCCCACTTAGTTGTTTTCGTTCTTATGTACATTTGTAACATGTATTCCACAATCTAATTTTTTCGTTTGGTTTTCCCATTCGATTGTGGATGGTAGCTTGTGCTAAAATTCAGGTTAGTATCCAATCATGCAAACAATTCCTTCCAAAACTCTGATGTAATTTTGACATCTCTATCGAAGATCACCATCTTAGGAATTCCATGCAACCTAAATATTTCTTTCATAAAAAATTCATCAATATTAATTGCTTTATAAGTAGATTTCACCGATATAAAATGTGCAGATTTTCTAAGTTTATAAATCACTACCATAATTGAGTCATTTTGCTTTTGAGTCTTAGGCAAACCTGTGATGAAGTCCAATGATGGTTGGATGCTAATGTTCAACCTTTTCCTATTGAAAAACTAAGCATTTAGATAAATATTCAGTTGTTTCACTCTTCATGTCAGGCCAATAAAACAATTTTCTTAAGGTTGTTACCATTTTTTGTTATCCTGGATGACCAAAATACAACCTTTTAAATTGTTGATTTTAAATTAGTAGAATTAGGTACATACAACCTATTTTTGAACCTTAAAATTCCATTTTTAACTAAACTTATATATGTTTTGTTCAGTTTTTTTGCATTTTCCTGCAATTTTGTTGTTGTTTTGATGTACTCTTCATCATTACTGCTTGCAAATTTTATTCTTTGTTCGATATCTTTTTATTCTTTGCTAACACTTATCTCATAAAGTCCGTTAGTCCTCCAACTTAGAGCATCTGTAACTTTGTTTTCTTTACCTTTGTTGAAGGAAAATCTCCCTGCGGACAGGTAGATCTCCTCTTGAGAGCTAGACTCTTAACTCTTAAGACAAAAGATGCTTATCGTGGACACTGACTTCCTTTTAGATCTAGATAAACTGATGTGTGAGGAGGAAGGAGATCAGAAGTACCTTTTACCGGTGTTTGTCCCTGCACGGTCCAAGTTGAGCTCCAATCTTGAACTCCTCGATAAGCCCTGTAGACAAACAAAAGTACAAACAACTTCCTACTCTATTGAGATTAGCTCGAAATAGACCTATCTATTAGAGACAAATTCATGTGAGATCAAACACAGAATTGAAAGAAATAGGCCAAGCATAATATATTAATGAGAACAACAATGAAGAAAACTTACAACCATAGGTGTGAGTGCAACAGCTTCATCAAGTTCCCCTTGTCCAAACCCTTGCTTAAACAATCCACACGCAGAATGTTGATGCTCCAAATGGCATACCACTCATGAGATCATAAGTTTGGTATAATTCTCAATCTCTATTCCCCCTACTCCATGGAAACCCCTCATTATATAGGATTTGGAGGTTTAACCACCATGGAGAAGATCTCTCATTAGATCCACTAAGAAAGAGATCTCTAAGATATTTGGGGAGAAAATATCTCTTAAGGATTTTGGGAAGGAAATATCTCTCAAGGATTTTAAGGAGGAAATATTTCAACCATCCATGAGATCCTCCACCTTCCCTAAAAAATAGGAANCACTTGATTCTCTCCATGAATATTAATAATAATTCATGTGTACTTAGTATTTCTTTGCCTTCATGTAATATATCCCTCCTCCACATTGACTAGGGATTGTGACATAGGTTATTCCATGGTGTCAAGGTGTATGTGACACTTATACGACACTTTACGACACTTAGGGAGAGGTACCTAGGTGTGCAAATTTCATGTGTAACAACCTTTGATGTGTCGTAATTCAAAATCAAATTCACTTAAAAATGCCAGCCATCTCGCTTTCCTTGCATTGAGATCTGGTTGACTAAATAAAAACTTTACACCATTGTTGTTGGTTAGTAGTAGAAACCTTCTCCCTAGTAAATAATGTCACCACATTTTTCAGAGCATGAATTACGGCTGCTAATTCCAAATCATGTGTAACGTAATTACGTTCATGTTCTTTCAGTTTACGTGATTCGTAATAGATGACATGTCCATCTTGTGTTAGGACACCTCCCAAGCCTTCTTTTCTTGCATCCACGCAAACTGTAAAATCTTTGTTGGGATTCACTGCCCTTAGGATAGGTGTTGTAGTTATCAGTCCTTTTAATTTATCAAATTTGTCCCGACACTTTTGTGACCAAGTAAATCTTATTCCCTTTTTTGGTAGGGATGTAATTGGATACACGATCTTAGAAAATCCTTCAATAAATCTTCGGTAATAACCGGTAACTCCCATGAATGATCTGATGTCTGCTACATCCTTAGGGATAGGCGATTCCATAATGACTTTTATCTTTTCTGGATCAAATGCAATGCCATCTTCGGATATCATGTGTCCTAGGTACTGGATCTTTCTTTGGTAGAAGTCACACTTATCAAACTTCGCATACAACTTATTTTTCCTTAAGGTCTGCAATATTATTTCCATATGTTCTTCATGTTATTCTTCCGTTTTTGAGTAAACTAAAATATCATTGATAAACGCCAACACAAATTTATCCAAATATTGACTGAATATACTATTCATCAAACACATAAAGGTTTTTGGTGCATTAGTAAGAATGAACGAAATTATGACAAACTCATAGTGTACGTAACGTGTTCTAAATGTTTTTTTATTTATATCTTCATCTTTTATTCTGACTTGGTGATCACCAGACCTTAAATCAAACTTAGAGAAGATCTTTTCTCCTCCAACTTGGTCGAACAAGTCATTAATTATGGGTAAAGGATACTTATTCTTTATCATCATCTTATTTAGTTGTCGATAGTCAATGCAAAGTCTCAAGGTCCCATCTTTCTTTTTAACAAAGAGAACCGGTGCTCCCCAAGGTGAGACACTTGGTTTGATATATCCTTTATCTAGCAGTTCTTGCAGCTAAATTTTTAGTTATGTTAATTCGGGCAAACTCATTCTATACAGTGCCTTAGATATCGGGGCAGATCTAGGTAGTAGATCGATAGAGAAATCTATCTCTCTTCTTGGAGGTAGTTCTATTATTTCATCCAAAAATACATCTCTAAACCCATGTAGGACTGCAAATTCATCTAAATTGGGTTTGTTTTCCTTTTTTAACTGATTAGTTATCTGAACAACATAAACTTGACAACCTTTGTTCATACATTTCTTAAATTGCATGGATGATATCTACCTAACCAAAACTGGTTTTTTGATCCCTTGTATCTTCCTAACCGTGTTGTTTTCGTCTCTATAAATAAGTGATTTTTTCGTAACACTTTAATATTACTTTATGTTTCTCTAACCAGTCCATTCCAATGATTAAATCATAAGATCCCAAAGGTAAAATGTTCAAATATAACTTTGTACTTTGACCGTCTATGCTGAGTTCACATTCTGGAATAAAATATGTTACCTTTCTCTTGGTCCCTGTTGCTAACTGTACCAACCAGAACTTAGCATGCTTCACTTTCTTGAGCTTGTTTAATTCAACTAAACTAGGAGTAACATAACTCGGACTAGCTCCTAGGTCAATTAATATGGAAATGCAGTTATCATGAATTTTACCTTCAATATCCACGATAGTGGATTGATGATCAGCTTGCCTTCCATCCACAACTTCATTAATTATGTGCATGCTTCTACCCATATCTCCTACTGTCAAAGCTTCTTGCAGGTTATGGACTGAAGTTCTTGCCATGGATATTAAGCGTGGACAATTTCTCCTCAAGTGAGGTTCCCCACACTCCCAACACTTCAATGGTTCTCTAGGGTTGTCCCCAACTTTCTTTACTCCTAGGTTAACTGGTCTACCTCCCCCTTGAGCGCTCTGGGTGTTTGAATGATAATCCTTATTTTGGAAACCTTTCGCCATATTACGAAAAGGGGCTAGTTGGAGTCCTTTCTTTCGTTGATTCATTATGTCATGTTTCTTTTCCTTCCATGCGCTAGGGGAATTTCATCCCTCTGTTTGTACTGATCATAGCACATCCGAGCCTTTCTAAACACTTCATTTAAAGACTTGGGATTGTCAAATTCAATTCTGTCTTTTTACGACTGTGGTAGACAACTTCATAATCATTGTATCTTTACTTCGTCTTATTTGATGTATGGTACAAATCTCAATAGTTCTAGAAATTTATTTATCAGATCGTCCATGGTCATTTTTCCAAGTCTTAGTTCGTAGAATTCCTTAGTTTTTCTTTCGTAATAGCTTTCTAACAAATATTGCTTCTTGAAATATTTTTTAAAATCTGACCATTCCATTTGTTTCTTTTTCAATCCCTTAGCCAATTTCAGGTCTTGCCACCAAATACTTGCTTTTCCCTTCAAGTTGTAGATGACCATTCTGACTTTCATATTACTAGAGTAGTTGTAAATACGTAAGTATTTCTTTATATCTAGTATCCATTCTTCAGCCTCTTCACCTGTCCTTTATTCTCAATCAAAGGTGGATGATTTATTTTCTTGAATTCACCTTCCAGGTGATCTACTTGTTTTGTTTTTCTTCTCGTAGTTGTTTTGCTTCCTTTCATGTGTGTGTCTTCAGAAGAACTATCCTCATTTTTTGTTTCTTCACCAAAGTTTTTTGAGGACCTTTTGTTGACTTCTTCCTCTTAGTCATTGTTCTTTGCACTCCTCTTGGTTACTATACTGCGTAGCAACATTTCATTTATTTCTAACTGGTCTTCCTGTGCCTTTTTCAGCTTTTCATTATCTGCTTTCAACACTTGTAATTCCACAATGAGGTTCTTCATTGTTTCTAAAACCTAGGTGGCTGAAATTTCTCCACTATTATGCTCTAGTTTTTTAGGAATTCCTTGATTTGGATTCTCCTTAGGTCTTCTTTATTCTTCATTATGTGTTGACATTATCACAATAGACCAATTTTTTTTTTTTTTTCTGTTTGTAATAGTAAACATATTTGTTAGTTTTTATTCAACAGAAATAAAAGAATTAACAAAAAATTGGCCTTTCCCTGAGGTCCAAGTGTTGTAACCTTCAGCTCTGATACCATATGTTATGTACCCCAAATTTCACAAAAAAAAATAAAAAATTGTTAGAGAACATTAAAGTCCCTTGAATCTCCAACATTGTTTGCGACACAGAGATAATCCAGTATATATATCTTATTCCTTTATTGTGTGTGCATAGAATTTTCACTTATCTATCATTATCCATCTTAAAGGATGAAGGAGATTTAAATTCCACTTGTCTCTTACTATTATATTTCATTATAGCATCGTTATTGGATTAGAATCATACACTTATTTGTATTGAAGAATTTTGTCAAGACATGCTATCCATATTAATTCACATAATAGACTATGTTATACAAGATATGAGCTCTCTAAATCATGGACACAAGATCAACACATTGCAGACATAGTGTTGAGCTAGGAGACATAAGTCCTAAGCACTAGGATTTAAATTTTACCCATAACCACATATTACTTTTATCATAGTGCAACGAAAATGTTTAAACAAGATGAGAGAACGGTGTACCTACAATTAAACATTGGTAACCCTACTGAACTGTTAACATAGTTTTCTCGATCTAGGGTTAGATCTAGGATCAAGCATAACCCAACATTTAAGTGGTTCAAAAACCATTTTGTGGTGAATGACAGGTTGGGTCTGAACCTACTCCGTGCTAGCCTGTATACATTTACTGTTGGTCGGCCCATTAAAGGTGATTCCTGTTCGATACCCTCCATAACTGACACTTTGGCGAAAATGCCCAACATAGGCTCGCCACTTCCTTGGACTTCACATGGCATAGGTATGGGGCTTACTAGTCATTTTTACTCCTCTAGCGAGGACCTCAAGGTAACATTTGTTCTTTGTAGTTTCCCCTTTAGTCCTGTAACACAAGTTTTCCTCTGTAATGTATATGATCAATGATTTTGGTAAATCTCAACTCTGGTGAGTAATGGAAGGAGGCAACACAAATACGGGGTTCTCTATGTGCAAGGGTGAGTAAACATTTTGTTGCTTATGTTCTATGTGAGAAGTATTATGTAGATGTATTCTCTGTCTGGTGCAATGTAAATAATTGAGATGTTCAATGTAATCAGACCTCATGTTTCTTTTCTTTGTTTGAGGGTTGACAACGCATGACAATTGTGCTTTTGTATGTGTTTTCTTCCCAGGATTCCATCGTGTTTATGGTTCCATTTGTAAGTTGGTGAAAAACCTTTAGATTTAATGCTTAGGTCTGATGGTTATTGTGTTTTACTCTCAGTTGGATGTTAGTCTTCAAGCCTATAATCGTTTGCGGTCCCTTCCCAGTCAGATTGTGGCCCAAATCATTATTATAAGTTAAACCCTCTGACCTTTCTCATTTTCTTTTAATCATCATCGTATCATTGTTACTCTTACACTCGAGAATTCGTCCAAAGATATCAAAACTTACTACACTGGTTGATGTTATTTAGACTTGATTGTTGTTAAAACTCTGTAGGAAAATTTTGTATTTACATTTTGTACATGTATGGAAACATTAACAAGATTTTATTTGTTTTGAAACTAGCAAAAACATTTGTTTGTATCCTCTGGTTGTAAATATTTCTCTATCAGGAAGAATCTTGGTTTGTCTCGTGGCCACCTCGACAACATCCTTCACTTGATCTCTCGTCTAATACAATTATACAATTAAACCGTTTATGAAATGGCTTTCCTATGCTGACCACTCTACACTAACAAAAGAGAGGGTATCCTTGTGTATTAACTGTTATCCCCTAATATTGTAATCATTTGCCACCTCATCTGTTGAATGTATGAGGAACGGAAATTGTAGGGTTTGAACACATTTTTGCACAGTTAGACTTTAACCTATGAATTGGGTTCTTACTGTAGATTTTTATGCAGTCAAATTTTCATATTTTACCTTTCTGTAATGCTATTTAATTTTAATGATCCATTTATTGTGAAAAAACTCAGGTTGCATCTTGTGCGCCTCTATGAATGCTTATTAATTTAATAATTCTTTCACTGTGATCATTACCCCAAATTAGAAATTCCAACTGTGTGTTACGAGGAATTAAATGGTAGTTATGTTTAATTGTTGACCTTGCCATAGTCGAATCCTTCCGTTTATTTGTTCCTCTACACAAGGTTGGGATATTCCTATTATGTACTTCATGTTTGATCACTCTATACAGGGTCTATTTTGATGATAATCTAGTTTCACTTCTATGCTTGTTGTCGGTTCCTCTATTTTACAAGTGAAAAATTATATGCATGGATATATAAAAATTAATGACGTGCCCTTTTTGTTTTGAGAGGGTACCCATCAGTCGGTTTTGGGTCCACTCCTCCACCTCCTGGATCATGGACAAATTGTCTCAAAAGTAACAAAAGGCGATCTGGTTTTCATTGGGACTCAAGCTAATTTTTGTCCTTGGTTTATTCTATTGTTTAATTTCCATAGAATTAAAATGCTAGCAAAGTTACTAAACCCTTGTTTTACCTCTTTTGCAGGTTATGAAAGTCGGTGTAATCTGATGAAGGAATCATCTTACCACAAAAGGTATTCGAGTTCCATGTCTTTCCTTGACCGACCTATGCATGCATTAATCTTCTGCTACATACATAATTTTGTAGAGACTTTCCTAGGGTTTTGTTTACGACACATAAGAATGTGGAGTTCTTGATCTGTGGTACTCTAACTGTAAAGTTTGAACAAGATTCATTTGAATATGAGGGTTACTTTTTCAAGACACTTTGTAGTCTACTGAATCCCTATCTTTTTGTGGTAATAGATAAAATAAAGAATATATTCAGACTGTTATTCTTTCTACCTATTCTTTGCATGTTATCAAAATGATAAGAATACCATCTAAGTTTATTCCTATTGCAATATTTCTCTACATTGTTTTGTTATGTACATATTTGAATAGCAATCCAAATGAAAAATCTCAAAGGCCAATAGGCATCTAAGCATAGATCTACTATGTTCTTGTATAAGCACACACACACACACACACACACAAACACACACATATATATATCTAAAGAGATGTGTACAACCATCATATTTCAAATAAGCAACATTTCCAATATGATTCAACTATGTTCAATCATAGTATAATATGGTTATAAAGTCCCTTAAGAAATGATTTCACTTATGTATACACAATTAACATATTCCTAACAATTAACATAACCATAAATATACCATTGACAATAGATTACAAGATGAGATACATATATGAAACCTGATGTTGGAATACAAATGGAACAACCACATTCCACCTAACCATATAACATAACAACCAAGTTCACTTGTCCTACTCACCCCCTAGCCTGAACATGAGTCCATAAGAGAAAATTAAATGATCCTCCTTAGCTATAGTCACCATCCACAGATCAGAAAAATCCTTTGCCTCACACTAACAATGTTCATAACAACAAACAATTTTCTTTTTCCAACATACTAAGCAACATCCTGCCTCCTCCATATGTTCTTAAAATATGCATCCTTGTGCCTAGGTCTTTCCTTCCCTCCTTGGGGAAATTCGCAGATTTACAAATCCCTTATTTTTAGCAGCTTCTAGTGGTAAAATTCCACTTATACCACTTGTAAAAATCAACTTTGAGGTAACTCAAACCTGTTCCCCACTCATGGAGTCATGGTCAATTATTTTTAACTTGGTTGTTCCATTTATATTCCAACATTTAATTTATTAAAATTTTGTCTTGCACATGTGTCAAAATAAAAGAGGATAGTTGGGCAAGTCAAATATTTTCCCAACAGTAATCAAATTATTAATTACAACAATCAAAATTCCAAATTAAGATTTTCCATAAATGGCAAATAATTTCCAAATCCAAATTTTCCAAAAAAAGAAGTTTATTTCAAAGTTCACTTAGAATTTAATATTCTAAAATTTGAGGATATTACACTACCTAGTGTCCATCTGGAGGACCTAGTATTTTTTT
>JASDQU010737550.1:273364-284535 GCA_032191745.1 Picea mariana | reverse complement strand
TGTTTTTCATCTTCAATTCTTTTAGTGTCACAAAGTTGACAAATTATTTGGACCCATAAATATGTTTATGTTGTTTTTATGTTAGATATTTTTGGGGGATTTTATGTTATAATTTCTTATCATATCTTTAGTTATGTGGTAAAAAAAAGGATTTTGTTTTTGTTAATGAAGTACTTAATATCATATGTTGTATATACTTTTATTTTTGTTATGAAATAATTTTGTTATAATTTATTTAATCTTTTTCTTTATAGGAAACCCCCCAAGTACTTCCCCTCATTTGAGTGGTACAAAGATTGCAAGAATTACACACAAAAATTTACAAATTTAAATAAGTCATCTCTATACACATATAATTAAAGCATTCAATAAAAATGACTTGGAGGAAGTGACTTCATACAAATATCTTGGAATAGATTTATATCACAAACTTAAATGGAACTATACGCTCAAAAAAGGATAAATTATACAACCATATATTGAGCTAAAATACAACAATATATGTTACAAAGATATCTAACAATAATTAGATAAAAAAACACTTATGTCCACAAAGAAAAATCATCCCAATGGTTCTTACATGAGTAAACTCAGACAAATTGCTGACATAATAAAAGGCATTAACATTGCATGACTAAGCTAGATTACACGCCCATATTCTTATCACCATTGGATGCGTTATTGAAGGATATTTTTTTCTTCTTTAATACTATTATCCAAGCCTCCTTTGTCTTTTATGAGGTTCTTGCTATTCCTATATTTTGTTTATTTGTCTTGATCTAGTGTTACCAATTGTTCTTGTATCTCATCTTCTTCAACAAGTTCTTCTTCCACTGGACCTTGTTGTGTTGATTATTTCTAATATGGAGGGTCTTCTTTTGAAGAAGTAACACTAGTTTTCTCTAAATCCACTAATGTGTCCCTAGTTTCCTCTATATCCACTTTTGACTCTTCCATGTGAGGATCTTCCTTAGTAATGAACTTATGTTCTTCTTTGGCTCCAACTCACTAGGTTGGTTTTTTCTAATGCTTCTTAAATTTCATTAGCCATTTCGGGAGATTTTCTAATAAAATCCTCATTTCAAAGAAATATATACAATAGAATGAAATATGTTCATAATCTAGCTTTTGCATCCAAGAGTAGTTTTCATATTTTAGAATTATTTCTACCATAAATTCTTTGTTGAAGTTTATTTACACATATATGCATGTATATGTAGTGGTGCTTCATTTATTTTTTTTAGAAATTTTGTGATATTTTCTTCCAAGGGGTTTGACAATGGCTCGAAGATAGTCAAAACCCAAAAAATACAAAGATAGATTTGGAAGTCTGATCCACACAAGAGGCAAGGAAAGGGCTTGAATTAATGGGTCGAAGGGAGGAGTCCAAGGTTTCATACATATTCTGGAGTTTCTATAGAACCAATGTGCAAAGCTTAAAATCAAATCTCTATCTTTAGCAAGATGAAACTCAACATTGAAAAATGCATTTGCATAGGGGGGAATAAAAGCCTACTCCATTTCTACAGATATACTAAATGAAGCTAGATACCATTTATAGTATAAGTCTCCATGGATTGCAACATAATTTACTATGGGAATAGTTATGGAAGGAGCTTCTTAAACCAAATTATGAGAAGAATGTGGAACATTCTTCACACTATCATGGAAAAAAGATATACCCTTGCACATTTCTCAACACTAACTTTCACATGAGAAATAGACACATAATATCAAAACAATGCTTTAGGAATACTTCTCTTCAACATTTTAGAGCCCAAAAATAAATTTCTAAAACAAACGAAGTAATTTCTTACGTTTTTTCTTAAGGTTTGATAAACCAAAGTCGGTCTCAGTAAATGTTAATTATCAGCATCATTATGTATATAGATAAAATGATTTCATTTTATTAATTATTTTATTGATAATAGTATGAATTTTTTTACAATTTTAAATTTTATATTCTTATTAAAGTATTTTTTTTTTTTTTTTACTATGATTTTTTAATTATTATTATTAAAAAAATATTTTTTATAATTTATTTATAAATATATATTTATTCTAAATTATTAAGCATAAGAATTTTTTTTTTCTCCATATTTAATAAATATAAAAATTAAATATGTTTATAATATATAATTGATTGATATAATTTTAATGAATTAGTTAAATCAATTCAAATATTTAAAACATCAATCCCATAGTTGTGATATCCTATGTTTTATTTTCTTATAGGTTTAAGAGAAAAGTAATATAGAAGTAAATTTAATTACAAATTTACAACTAAATGGAGAAATATAATAATTATAACAATGATACATATGTAGTTAAAGTAAATTGTAATTTTATACAAGTCATATTTTTAATTCCTATCAAATGTAGGAAGTAAATAAATATAAATAAGATTATATTTTGTTTTGAAATTAATTGAAATATATGCATGTAAATTACAATGTTTTTTTTTAATTACAATGTTGGTTTTTAGAAGTAATTTTTTAAATTTCATAAAATATTGAATTTATCTTTTGAACTAATGTATGATGGGAAAATAATTCTCAAACTAAAAAGAAAAACTAATATTTTACTTTTATACAATAAACAATTTTCTTAAATATCTACCAAAAATATAATGAATACAATTCAAAAGACAAAATACCTATAACACCTAGTAACTAATGAGAAAAATTGTCAAATTTATCATTAAAACATAGTATTATTAGCATATTGCATAATGCATGAATGCATTTTGTTATTAATAGTTGCAATGTTCAGAAAAAAAAATCCAAATAGACTTAAATTTCAATAGTAGCTCCCTTGAAAACTTTGAAAAGAGAACTCTTTAACTTTTATAATAGCTTAAAATAAACTATTTTTTTTGGACAAAGAAAAATCTATAGTATTAAATATATAGTATTAAATCCTCAACATAACACTTTTTTGTATTTTTCTTTTAAAAATCAAACTTTTCATTTTGATAGAAACTACTTAATGTATTAACTAATAATGACACATCTATATGATAAGAAAACATAGCATCAACACTCATCGAATTCTCTAGAGAAGGTCCATGAACACCTAAATCTTAACTAAAACCTTGTCAACAAAGGATATGTTAAATCAACCTCTGTGCACCAATAACAAAAAAAAATATATTATAGCTTTGATATCCTTAAGAAATGCAGTTACAATTAAGATAATATATGAATCTAAGAAAAATAGAATAGAACTCGATGGTGCAAACAACTACTCAAAATAATTTTTTTGGGCATTTTAATATAATATTTTGAAAACAAACAAACCAACATCAAACTTTTTCTTTAACGAAGATCCATATTATCTTTGTACCACAATCTAAAATGCAATTTTAAGTGGAATGGGCATGGGGCGAAAAAAACTTGTTCGGTCTACATTGACTATGTATCAAATGGTTTAATTTTTTTTTATCTGTAGTGCAAAGAGTCTACATGTTGCATTGAACCAGCATTGAACCAATGCATGAGAGAAAATGACTTTAAGAGTCTTAAAAAGAGGTTGATTTAGTTAATACCATGAAAATTAGAGTGTAATGAGAATGATTGTTGCTTTAAAAGAAAAGAGTACACATTCATAGTAATGATAGAAATATTATAATGATAGAAATATTATAATGAATAATAAAGATGTAAATCAATTGTTTAACATAAACTTTTGATATAGTACTATTTTTTTAAAATATTGTCAAAGACAATATGTGATTTATTGATTTTTTTAAAAGAAAAAAGTTGCATGCTATATATTATAAGTCTATAGATATTTTAGTTCGTGGAAACTATTGTCTCCCATAGTTGACATAGGAGTTTTTAAAAACAGGTTGTAAAGGTTGAAAGTTGATGCTAAATGATAATTTTTCAAAAGTTTTAGGAAATATACAAGGTCAAAAATTTTATAGTCATATGAAGCAATTAGTGATAGTAAACAATTTTATTTTTTTTATCATTATCTATAGGAATATAGTATCATCAAGATTGCATGTTTGCTCTTATGTTTTTGTTGCATAGACATTTTATTTTAGCATTTCTTGTCAAAAAATCACAAAGATATTATTTATTAGTATTTTTTTTAAGAACATGGTAACAATGTTTGCAATGAAATCAAAAGTAGAAATATAAAAAAGGTAAAAAGAATTTGATCAATTTTGCAAAAATATAATTCTATTTTGAAACAATATAATCCTATCATCATCCCTTCATCAACACAAGATGAAACCACACTCTCACACGTCTTCTTGATTTGCAGTTATTTCCATCCCAGAGTTGAACCATGCTCTAATATTTTCTCACATTATTTCACCCCAAAGATGAACCACACTCTAATATCTCTTCACATTCTTTAATTTCATAATTGAATCATTTTTGGTATCTTCTCACATTATTTCACCCAATATTTGAACCAAGCTCTGGTATATTTTCACATTATTTCACCCCAAAGTTGAACCAAGCTCTGATACCACTTGATGTAGCAGGTTATCCTCCCACCGCCATTAGAGTACTTTCACAACATAAAATTTTCTTCATGTGTGCGCATGATAGGAATCATGTCTTCCATGATGTTGCAACTGATTGATACATTTTTCTTCTTTCCACCTCATCGTTCCACAACCCCTAGGGTTGTACCTCTATTCCCATGTATTCATGTTTACTTCCTTCTAGCACCACAATAGATGTTACTAGTCTATTGCATATTGACTTGATTCAACTTCTTTTCTGTTGTAGTTCGCTTTCTCCTTCAACTCACCTTTGTTGCAACTCACCTTCTGATGTAACTTGCTTCCCTGATGTGACTTACCTTCTGTTGCAACTCACATCTCCTGTTGCAACTTTCCTCCTATGACTTTCCTTATGCTCCAACTCACTTATTTCTACAACTCGCCTCCTACTATGACTTGCCTTCTGCTACAAATCATGTCTTATTGTGACAATATATTGTTGTAACTAACATACTGCTGCAACACACATTTTATTACAGTCCCCTTCTCCAACACATATCTGACTACATGTCCTTGACTGCAACACATCCATGTTGCAACTCGCCCTATGTTGCAATACATATACTGCTACAAACAACCTACATCTAGTGTTGGAGCACATATTTGGTCACCTTCCTCCAACTATAAAACCCCCTTGCTACAACTCACCTCTTTTGCAACATGTATCCTTTGTTGTAACACATCTTCGTGAATAATCTGTCTCCTTTTATAGCACGCCTCTAATGTGGAAAATATCTTGTTGCAACACATAACTGTTGACAGGCGAAAATGATCGTCCGTCAATTAGAAGAATGAGTCTGGATCGGGGTTGTCTAAATAACCAAATCCATTTGGTATGACTCACTCTGATGGGTTTAATGGCTCTGTTGGCCAATCTAACAGTCCTAAAAGAAATAAAATAAAGAAAAAGAGTAAACTAACAATTAACTACTGGGTGTATATATGTACATACGTATCTATATAACTATTTTGAAATAATGTTTACAATATAGATCTGTTTATCTAATTTATGTGCAAGATATACAAGTTGTGAGTTTTAATCTGAACTCACGAAAATCTATGAAAAGATGGCTCTTTTGACAAAAGTAGATAAAGAAAGAAAAATAAGCTATTTTTTGTTTTTATCTTTATTTATCTATAAGATTAAATATCAAAATATACTATGAAGTAGGAATATGTAGACGGTCACAACCAGACCACATAAAAGAGTTTCAAAAACATACAAACGATAAAATAAATAAACTAACATATTAATGAGTTAATCAACATGCATCCAATGTCTGTATGATCATGAAATGTCCAGCCAGTTTGTCCAAGAGATAAACCTGTAGTGAACCTTTACACTGTTCGGAATAAATGCAAAACAGTATATTGATTGTTGGATTTTAGTGACAGAACGATAAGAAGAAAATAATAATTGTGATATTTGTGATTGCAAGAAATTACACATAAGATAAATCTAACTGTAACAACCTTCTTTTAATCATTCAAAAAAATTAAAGATAAACCTTATCATTTGAATTGAACGAGCAATCAGTATTTTTAATAAATGAAGCATCAAAACGTGGACGATATTAAAAGAAATTATCTGGAAAACATAATAATTTGTGAAGATAAAAGCTATCAACAATTATTGAATTATCAAGATAAACAAACCATAAATGAAAACAACATTTACAGATAGCTAAAGCATAAATGTAAACATATGTTCTGTCCAAATTCGTGTATAAGTTGTCCACCTTCAGCCCCAGGCCAAGATGTTTGATTACAAAAAATAATGAGCTTTTAAATCCTTCAGAAAGGTAACTGTCTTATCTTCTGCGATAAGATACAGTCATCTATTGATTACAAAAATAGAGGGGGAATATAACCACCCCAGATCACACTAAATCTTTAAAAGCTAAAAAAGGTTTATTCCTGTTTATACAAAAATTGATCATAGATATGGCTAACAAGCCCAAAAAATGCTTCATATCACTTGGTCACCATAAACTCCCAGACATCCTGAAAAGAAAAGACAAAATAAAGAAACTTAGATATATATTTAACCACAATTTTCCAAATTTCGAATTAGAATAGACTGGCTACAGAATCTGTTGATTCTGTAGCTAGTCTATTTTAGCAATGAAATCTAATTTATTCAATGAACAAAATATAACACTATTTTAAGATAAAAAGAAATATTACCTTTAACTATAAAATCAAATCATATCACATGATCTTAGAATTTATTACTGCTGTTGCAGTCTTAACATTTTTTAATATGACGTTCCCTGTAGTTTTCATGTGTTTCCCTTGTTTCTGAACAATAGAATTGAGCCTATGATTTTCATTTGTTAAGGGGTCGACTTGATCAGTAAGGTATTTGATCTGTGACTGTAAAATAGGTATATCAGTGTAATACTTGTCAATCCAGAACAGGCAAGTTTCACATTGTGACGGTGCGACAGTCGATTGAGAATACCCATGGTTTTGTACCGAAACGTCCCCGATGTGGACTGTAGATTTGTTACCAAAATTAATACCTAGAAACCCTTCACTATGATTCAAACAAGGAGGCAGATTATCCATGAAATTGTAAGATTGATCGAGGTCCGTTTGGAAGGAAGGAGGGTCTTCTTCAGCAAGAAATCTATCAATCTTGGAATTTGAGCTCTCATGGATCTCGATCATCTTGATTGAGCTCACATGAGGGTTTGATTTGTTTCGCACCTTCCTCGAAGTCAACCTTCCAACTCTTTTATTTTTAAAACCCAAATCAATATCACCTTTAGATGACTTGCTTATAGGTTTGTTTGCATTTTTGACAGAGGCGTTAGGATGCGCATCTTGCTCATGGGTCTGCTCAACAACTCTTGGGTCGGGTAAAGGCCTACTGTGGGTGGCTGTAACACAGGCCTATGTAGATGAAGGGAACACTCTAGGATAAACTATGGTTTCCTCAATCATAGGTTTGTCAACCTCTACAACATTGGGGTTAGCAAAACCATTTCAAGTTAAAAATGAATCCCAATCATCATTCTGCAACTTCAATTGATGTGCAAGCATAATTTTTATCAAACCGTGGTGGAAAAGGCTTGAATCCAAACATTGATTCTTATACCTCTTAGCCATTTTATACAGGCTTCTCCACAGGTAATAAGGCATGTTTAAAGGAAACCCTATGAAATTCATGAGCAAACGTAGGTGATATAGAAAGACAAAACCAAAACGGCCTTCACACGTCATGAATTGTTTCAACACTGCAAGAAAACCATGCCACCGGATTTTCAGTAGAGACACTAGCATACCTTTGTCACAACCATTGATCTTTCGATATGTAAAGAAAAGACTCCATGGGACCTCTTTGACCTTGGCATTCTTGAACCACTTCTGCCTGCGGGGAGACCTGTTTCTTGGCTTAAAAAGTCCTCTGTGACTTCGAGTTGAATGTCCCCCACCTTGGCTCGACATCTGACAAATGAGAAGGAGAATTCCTGAGCAGTCTGTAGGTTAAAGCCCTATAATTTATCGAGGAAAACAAGCCAACAGTGACCCTCGAGATCGTCCCTTGCATCATCGCACAGGAGCAAGGTTTGAGTGTCATTGGGTTCAATCCTAACAACCAGGGCCATGGGAAATCGACAGGAAATTACCCAAACACAGTGCATATGGAGGATTTGTAAGAGTAGACCAGAGCTATACTTCAGGTTAGAAACTCATCAACAATCTATGGCGTATGAGTAGGAAATCCTCAACGAAAAGATAGGCATTGTTTGAAATGAATACAAGGGGTGTTGCAAAACCCAAGACCAAGCTTCGAAATGATGGGCTCACTATGATCGGACTGCCACCTCCCACATAGTACAGGCCACGACCAAGTGTATTAAAATAAAAATGATTGCACAACAAAGTGGGTTAGGTCCTAAAGTTTAAAAACTTATAAACCAAAGTCTAGTGACAAGGGAACATGTGAGAAAGAACCACACAAAAATATATCAATGATTAAATTAAATGGTCCCTTGTTGATCCAAATAACAATCCATAAGCATGTTTGACATTCGAGGAGTCAAAACAAAAAGAATAAACTTCATAGCAAGGAACAAGGCTTCATTGATGAAAACTATGGAGACATTTTGCCTTTCATAAAATTTTCAAATAGAGTGGTAATACAGTCATAGGTTTTAATTCTTTTAGTCATGAATGAAGCATGAAAACATAAACACTAGGAAAAACCAAAAACTTACAACTGTCATTTCAAAAATCTCTCATGAAGAACATAAAAATGTATGACCCCAATTAGGTAGCTACATAGATTATTATTTGATATAAAAAGTTTAAAATATGTTGGGTTGCCAATAATGGCGACTTGCTGGGAGAAACAATTATCTCTGTATTACTGACGAGTTCAAGTTAGAAAAATTTGAATGATTTCAAATCGAAGAGAAACTGAAAGGTTATTTGAGCATCTTTGATAATCATGACGTGGTCTAGCTTAAGATATATTTCATTAAAAAGAATAAAATATGGTGACAAATTTCACAAATGAAAGTCACGATGTTTAAGTTAATGGATCCAATATTGTTGACAGGGCCACTGCTACCAGCAGGCATCCATAGCCTCGATAGGGATGTCAATTAACCCACTATGACGTCTGTATCCTATCCAAGAAATTTCAAATCAGAATGAAGGATGCTTATGACCAAAATCAAGATTTATACCTGAGTATTTTCTTTAACCTGACATTGCTTTGCTGCCAGCAGGCCTGTTCAGTACCTTGGTGAAGTTGTCTTGGCATCATGCATGCATTTACCCGCTTCCAGAAGACCTGTTCAGTGTCCCAGCGGGTTCACAAACACTTCCCACAACTCTTTGAGAAATTATTCACAATCTGACATAGCTTTAAAGACATCCAACAGAGCGGGATGACACTGAAAATTCAAGTTTTTACACAACTTAATATTTTCCAGGCCTTTAATTTTTTCTTTCTAACCTTCATCAAGATCTGAAAATAGTTTATTAATAAAACTAATTTTCAAGGACAGGGAGTCATCGTTGAGTTTCTTTTCTTAAGAGAAGGGACAGCGTAAAGAGCTTTTTAAAGATAATCGTGATTACTCTCAAATGCAAATTGAAACCGAGAAATTGACTCTCAAACAAAATACCATGTTTAACTAGCCTACATTTTTAGAAAAACACAACAATTGATGCTCTAACAGCCCTTGATAGTTATTTCGAGATGAAGCATTATGTTCTCGTCTTCCGAACTAAACTGTAATACAGGCATGTTTGACTCAAAAAGGCCAATAAACAAAAAATAAAAATAAAAACAAACCAGAAAAGAAAACGGAAAGAAAAGAAACCAAAACAGAAAAAATATGTACAAAGGTGTATCAGAGAGTTGTCAGATGAAATACCTTTTGAGAGCTTGGCCATTCACGGGGAAGGTGTCTAGCTACCCCTCTAAATTCTGCAAGCAGAAAGAACTGGGACCTAGTTTTTCAGCAATTAAGAACGGTCCTAGCCACAGGTTTTGGAACTTAGTATGTTCGCCTTTCCCCTCATGAGGTTTGTCCCACTTAAGGACAAGATCACCTACCTCAAAATTCCTGTCTGAGGCAGAATTCGAATCGAACCAGCTTTTGACAATAATTTGATGTTGATCCAGTTTTTGTTTTGCTTGAGCCCTTACCTCTTCTAACTTTAGCAAAGCATTAATCTAACTTTCCATAGGAGGATAGTCTTCTCCCTTAACCTTCTGTGATAACTATAGAGATGGAAGGAGAATATGTGGTGGAAGAATTGCTTCCCTACCATAAACGAGGAAAAAGGGAGAATTACCAACAACAATTTTTGGAGTTACACTATCAACCCAGATTGCATTGAATAGTGCATTATGCCAGTTTTTGTAGTTTTTGGAGATCGTCCTCTTGATGATCATGATTAGGTTTTTGTTTGTCGATTCTGCCAAACCATTTCCTTGGGGGTAATAGCTGGTAGAATATTTTAGTTTTATCCCTTTTTCTAAAGCAAAAGCACTCATGTCGAGAGACGAAAAATAGGAAGCATTATTGAACACTAGACATTCAGGAATACTGAAACGAGTGATAATGTTTGAATTAAGGAAGAATATTACCAAACTGGTGTTTACCACTTTTAATGGTGGAGCCTTGGACTATCTAGTGAAATAGTCTGTCGTTGTAATGATGTATTTATGTTGTTGCAAGGAGGTGGGGTTGATTGGGCCAATGATGTCAAGACCCCATTGTTGAAAAGGGAAATCCACCGAGATAGGTTGTAGTGGGAATGCTACCTTCTATACTCATCTAGAATCCTTTTGACATATTACACATTTGCGGCATAATGCATGGGCATCTTTGAAAAGAGTGGGCCAGTAATACCCCGCCCTTAATACTTTGTGGGCAATAGTGTCTCCACCGAAATTCCCACCAGCTTCTCCTACATGTAATTCTGATAAGACTTTATCTGCTTCATCTCTTACTAGGCAACGCATAAGGATTCCATCAAAATTTTGGCGAAACAATATACCATTCACCAGTTGGAAAGGTGCAGATTTTAATCTCAATGCTCTCCTCTTTTTTTGATGAAGGTGACGGGGATTTGATCTGTGTATTAGATAAAACTTGATGTCATCATACCAAGGACT
>JASDQU010737550.1:259027-269518 GCA_032191745.1 Picea mariana | reverse complement strand
TCGTCTCTGAATTTCTCAAAGAAACAAGATTTGAATCTATCCCAAGATACAATGGTGTGGGGTTGTTGAGCAAAATACCAAGTAGAGGCATTGCCTTCAAATGTGTACGGAAAAGGTCTACATACTACATCTTTGTGTTGTACACTTTGGAGTCTAATGGATAGCATGAATTTTTTAATGTGATCCTCAGTCATTTTCTTGGAATCTGGATCGAATTTAGGGAGCCATTTCTTCAGATGTTTAGGCAAAGGATGTTGGGGTCCAGGTATGGCCACTGCATCTTGATCAAGCCAAGGTTTGGCGGGATTGTTTGGATTTTCCATAGGCGTGGGTGGTGTTGAAGGCTGAGATGAAGAACTACCTTCATCCGATGACTCTTCTCTTGAAGAGGAGGGAGATGAAGGCGGTGGTGATGGTGGGATACCAGATCCTCCGGCTACAAGAGTGGGGATGTGAACTATATTTGTAGGATTTAGAGTAAGACCAGTGCCTTCAAGTTGCTCTCTAATATCAAAAAGTCTAGCGGTTGATTCAGTGGCTGACCTGGTTGTTCGATATGGGCCAAAGCACTGTGTGTCCTTAGAAGTGATTGACGAACAATTTCTTATACGTTGGACCCTAGGGGGTTTGGTGTTACTAGTTCAATAGTAATCCATGGGTTTTCGTTTGATGTGGTTGTTGTTTGAGAGGCAATGTTGTCATCAGAACGAATTCTTTTTATTATAGGTGAGTGGGTGTGTGGGGGAGGAGTCTTGTGACCTCCACGTGCCATCAATAGTGTTTAGGCCCTCCTTCTAGTGTCATTTGTTGACGGGAAAAAATGATTGTCTGTCAATTGGAAGAACGAGTCTGGTTTGGGGTTGTCTAAATAACCCAAGTCGTTTGGTATGACTCGCTCTGACGGGTTTAATGGCTCCGTTGGCCAATCTAACAGTCCTAAAAGAAATAAAACAAAGAAAAAGAGTAAGCTAACAATTAACTATTGCATGTATATATGTACATACGTATCTATATAACTATTTTGAAATAATGTTTACAATACAAATCTATTTATCTCATTTATGTACAAGATATACAAGTTGTGAGTTTTAATCTGAACTCACAAAAATCTATGAAAAAATGGATCTTTTGACAAAAGTAGATAAAGAAAGAAAAATAAGCTATTTTTTGTTTTTATCTTTATTTATCTATAAGATTAAATATAAAAATATACTATGAAGTAGGAATATGTAGATAGTCACAACCAGACCACATATAAGAGTTTCGAAAACATACAAATGAACAAAGAAACAAACTAACCTATTAATGGGTTAATCAACATGCCTCCAACGTCTGTATGATCATGAAATGTCCAGCCAGCTTGTCCAATAGATAAACCTGTAGTGAACCTTTACACTGTTCAGAATAAATGCAAAACAATATATTGACTGTTGGATTTTAATGATAGAACGATAAGACGCAAATAATAATTGTGATATTTGTGATTGCAAGCAATTACACATAAGATAAATCTAACTGTAACAACTTGCTTTTAATCATTCAACAAAATTAAAGATAAACCTTATCATTTGAATTGAACGAGCGATCACTATTTTTAATAACTGAAGAATCAAAATGTGGATGATATTAAAAGAAATTATCTTGACAACATAATAATTTGTGAAGACAAAAGCTATCAAAAATTATTGAATTATCAAGATAAACAAACCATAAACGAAAACAAAATTTACAGATAGCTAAAGAAAAAATGTAAACATATGTTCCGTCCAAATCATAGATGATTTTAGGGGCTAAATTTCGCAAATGGGCTAATTTTCCATGTTTTTTCCCAAAAACAGATTCGCTAATTTCCATTTTTTTCTAAAAACTATTCACCCAAATTCCATAGAATAAAATTATTTTACCTTAAAAATCGCCAAAATGTTATAGAAACTATACAAAATCCTTTGAAATTTGAATATTTTTACAAAACTATCGTCAAACATTTTATATTTTCCATATTAAGGACTAGTAATATTAGCCTATGTTTCTACATTTTAATATAAATCTCCATCCTTAAAATCATCCTTGGTCCAAATGCGTGTATAAGTTGTCCACCTTCCGCCCCAGGCCAAGATGTTTGATTACAAAAAATTATGAGTTTTTAAATCCTTCAGAAAGGTAAATGTCGTATTTTCTCTGATAAGATACAATCATCTATTGATTACAAAAATAGACGGGGAATATAACCACCCCAGATCACACTAAAGCTTTAAAAGCTAAAAAAGGTTTATTCCTGTTTATACAAAAATGGATCATAGATATGGCTAACAAGCCCAAAAAATGCTTCAGATCACTTGGTCACCATAAACTCCTAGATATCCTGAAAAGAAAAGATAAAATAAAGAAACTTAGATATATATTTAACCACAATTTTGCAAATTTCGAATTAGAATAGACTGGCTACAGAATCTGCTGATTCTGTAGCTAGTCTATTTTAGCAACGAAGTCTAATTTATTCAATGAACAAAATAATCTAATTTATTCAATGAACAAAATATAACACTATTTTAAGATAAAAAGAAATCTTACCTTTAACTGTAAAATCAAATCATATCACATGGTCTCAGAATTTATTACTGCTATTGCAGTCTCGACATTTTTTAATATCATGTTCCTTGTAGTTTTCATGTGTTTCCCTTGTTTCTGAATGATAGACTTGAGCCTACAATTTTCATTTGTTAAGGGATTGACCTAATCAGTAAGGGCTTTGATCTGTGACTGTAAAATAGGTATATCGGTGTAATACTTGTCAATCCAAAACAGACAAGTTTCACATGTGACGGTGCGACAGTCGATTGAGAATACCCATGGTTGTGTACCGGAACGTCCCTGATGTGGAATGTATATTTGTTACCAAACTTAATACCCGAAAACCCTTCACTATGCTTCAAACAAGGCGGCATATTATCCTTGAAATTGTAAGACTGATCGAGGTCCATTTGGAAGGAAGGAGGGTCTTCTTCAGCAAGAAATTTATCAATCTTGGAATCTGAGCTCTCATGGATCTCGATCGTCTTGATCGAGCTCACATGAGGGTTTGATTTGTTTCGCAGCTTCCTCAAAATCAACCTTCCAACTCTTTTATTTTTAAAACCCAAATCAATATCAGCTTTAGATGACTTGTCTACAGGTCTGTTTGCATTTTTTACAGAGGCATTAGGATGTGCATATTTCTCATGGGTCTGCTCAACAACTCTTGGGTCGGGTAAAGGCCTACTATGGGTGGTCATAACACAGGCCTGTGTAGATGAAGGGAACACTCTGGGATAAACCATGGTTTCCTCAATCACAGGTTTGTCAACCTCTACAACATTGGGGTTAGCGAAACCATTTCGGGTTAAAAACGAATCCTAGTCATCATTCTGCAACTTCAATTGATGTGCAAGCATAACTTTTATCAAACCATAGTGGAAAAGTCTTGAATCCAAACGTTTCTTCTTATACCTCTTAGCCATTTTATACAGGCTTCTCCACAGGTAATAAGGCATGTTTAAAGGAAACCCTATGAAATTCATGAGAAAACGTAGGTGATATAGAAAGACAAAACCAAAATGACCTTCACACGTCATGAATTGTTTCAACACTGCAAGAAAACCATGCCATCGGATTTTCAGTAGGGACACTGACATACCTTTGTCACATCCATTGATCATTTGAGATGTAAAGAAAAGAATCCATGGAACCTCTTTGACCTTGGCATTCTTGAACCACTTATGCCCGCTCACAGGGAGACCTGTTGCTTGGCTTAAAAAGTCCTCTGTGAATTTGTTGGCAGCCATTTTGCATTTTTATCCTATCCTTATAAGCTGCCTACACAAGTGTTTTGGAACCCTTGATTCTCATCGCAATCTTTTGAATAAAACGACATGATTATTTTTCACATCCGCACACCTTCCTTTTGTTTTCGTTTTCATGATTGCAAGCGTGAAAACCTTGAGTTCAAATTCAAGTCGATGGCATTAAAATCATTACTGGATTATTATGGTTGCTCTTGTTTATGTGGTCATTTCACCTCTAACTCAATAATGGTCACACAGTTGGCAAGACACCAAAACCTTTTCTCACTTTGCATTTTTTGTTAATATGACTTCATTATATAAGTTTGTGATGCAGTGGTATCCTAGTGATTGCGATTGAATCCTTGATACAATGGTGGTTTAATGTTATATTGTCTTTGATTGAATTCCTAGGTGCAATGGTTTCATACAACGCATAAGTTTTATGGTCAAATATTGGTGCTAAATTTGAAATGTTGTTTTGTTTTAAATCATGCAAACACTATTGTTTATGCAGATATTCGGGTCGACTTATCATAGTTTTCAATAGTTGTTTGATTGGCATTGCTTTTAACACACACCAATAGTGATTTGAATCACCATAGCGTCATCGATTGTACATTTCGATATGAATGTTTTGCATGGGTTTGTTTTGTTCCACCACCCTCGCACACTTAGGCATTAATGCCTGCCTTGTATCTCGAGTTACCTCTGTTGGTTTTGGGGAAGCATGTGAGATTTTGGTTCTGCGTATACCCTGTCTAACCCCCTGTCCATTTACCCTGCTCACTGTGTGCTCTCTCCTATGGCACCTGTAGTGCGCATAGAACCTAATGGCATCCAAACGTTGCTGCTATTTGACAATGCTCGCGAGGACCTGGAAAATAATGGCTGGTTATTTTTTATCTAAAAATTTGAGGGTTTCAACCTCACGGTCGCCCAACAGTTCGCCATCACATTCGATGGATGTAGGGTCAAGGTTGGAGACATCCAGCTTGAAATGAATGAATAATTCCTCATTTCAACCACGGGTTTACCAGTGAAAGGACAGAGGTGGTTTAAGAATTCGAGAGTGGATGAAGTGTCGTGGCCGCTCCTATTCACATCGAGGAAAATTGTCAGTTGTGATAGAGGTATGCCTGTCACTGCCCTTAATTCTAGGTGGCACGATTTACTAGCCATTGTTAAGCAATTCGTGACTTGCGAAGGTTGTTATGGGTTAGTGTTTATTTACCATCTCAGGTTGCTTATGAATTTCATGGATTTCCCTGTGAATATGCCTCACTACCTCCTACGTAGTCTGTATAAAATGTCTAAATGATTTAAGAGGGAAAAGGCTGATTCCATCCTTTTCCATCACTGCTTGATCAAAATCGTGATTGTTCATCATTTGAAGCTTGGTGGTGACTGTTGGAAAGCCTTCCTATCAAGGAATGACTTTGCCACTCCCGAATGTGTCCAAGTGGACAAGATTGTGGTCACCAAAACCCTGGTTGGGCCTACTGTGCCACCTCCTACCCTTCTACCCCCTGTCAAACCCTCAAACTGCCCCAAAATTGACCTACCCGATACCATGGCCGACCCATGAGCTAGAGATAGTACTGAGACCTGTAAGAGGTTTGTAATGAAGAAGGGAAAGGGTAATACCGATGCCAACTGTAAGGGAAAGAAAAATGCACGATGGATATCTAGATGTGCTCGGAACAAGCCCAAAAAAAACATAGACCAGAAGCCTATTGTTTTGAGCGAGGATTCAAACTCTGAGATTGAATGCTTCTTGACCAAGGAATACCCTTACTCTCATGGCCTCTGTTCTATTGAACCCTACGACTACGTGTCCAACCTCCCACCGTGCATCAAGGATGACCCTAACTTTCCTGGAATTAAGTTTCATAGTGGAACCCCTGGTAATTCAAAAGAACCTCCACCTGTAGTGGCTCAGCCTGATCAACTACCGTGTACTCAATGCAATTATTGGCTTGAACATTACTACACAGATGTTCCTCTGTTGCAATCTAAAACTAAATCATTGGAGGAACGGGTTGCTGTGTTGTCAAAGGAAAATGACAGGCTACAAGCTTACGATAAGAAGCAAAAGACCACGGGTTCTATCATCTTCAGAAATGTTGAGGCAGCAACTACCTTTGTCAACTCAAAGTTATCCTGACCGAATCATTTTCCTACAGTCCAGGTATGTTATTTCAACATCAATTTTTTAATGATTTGTCTTGAATTTGGGTTTGCTCCGAATTAGTTCTGTTTTGTTTGAATAGATTCAAAAATGATTATGTTATCTTCGAATTACCAAGAATGATTTCGTTTTTGTATTTGAATGTGTACAAAATATTTGTTTGCTAAAATCGAATATAGCTATGTTTTGATTGAAATTGATTTAATACGATTTTCCTGTCCTTGAATTAGTATAAACGATTGAATTGGCTCTGAGTTAGTTTGATTTAGTTCTGTTTGGTTTGATTCAGAAACGATTCTGTATGTTTGAATTAGCATATTCGTTTGTGTATGCGTTGGATTAGTATCAAAGATTGGTTTGATAAATAGAATGTAATCTGTTGATTCAAAAACGATTTCATTGATTTTGAATTTTCAAAACGATTCTGTCTGTTTCGAATTAGTAATAAAAATTTCGTTGACAGATCATATATGTCCCTGTTACCATTTGATTAAGTCAATATGATTCTGTTAGTTCTAAATTGGCATAGAAGATTTGGTTAGTTTTAGTGTGAACGATTGGCTTTGTTTTGAATTAGTAATTAAGAGTTATTTGATTCACTATATACATTCTTGTTATTATTTGGAATCATTTAAAAAGATTTTGTTTGTAAATATGACCAACTACAGAATCGTGAGATTCTGTAGCTAGTCATAAAATTTAAATTTTTGTTAATTTTACAAATAAGGCATTATCTAAACTTGTTTATTCTTGTCCACCTACAGGTACATGCAAATTTCAATGGGAAATTGGACATGCTGTGGCAGTTTAGAACATGCTTTTTGTTATATAGTTTTGTTTTAGGTTGTTAGTTTTAGTTAGAAATAGAGATTTGGGAGATTGTTCCCATATTTTTTGTAACAGTTTTTGATAATTCCCACAGGGATGTTTTACCCTGTGGCCTTTATATACTCATTAATTTTTGTAAAGAACCCATCACTGTTGGGAGAACAAAGAATATGGACTTATAATGATAGAGACTCGAATGGAAGTGGATCTTTTGTAATAGCTTTAGCTTTCAATTTATCATACTCTCGTTCAAGTTTTGTGCATTTTAATTTGTGATCAAGTTATTGACTACTTTAGATATCAAGACTTGTTACAGGTTGATGCGTTATGATTTAAATTTTGTCCATATCTGATGTATCTCAGTTTACGCACAACAATTACTCTATTTTAATTTAATTAATAGAAGGTTAATCTTTTTGGTTAAATGAACAGTCATGCACAAATCTTCGCACTGGGATTTATCTAAATGTGATGGTCTGTGAAATATAAGATTGTTGTTGTTTTATGTCTTGTTTGTTCTGTCATTTGTATTCAAAGAGCACTGTTGATTCCTGTTTACAGGAAGCTTATGGAAAATCTGGTGCGGGTTTCCTCCCATCAAAGAGCTGAATCGAATACTATGCACGGTACAAATTGGAAAGCGTTACTACATGTTAGTTTTCTATCTACAATTTAATAGTTAATAGATTAGAGAATTCTCAGTAGTTTAGATAGATATATAGTTCATATTTACAGTTAGGATTATTATTTTAATTGCTCATCTTAGATAGTTTTGATTTCTCTTCTTTCACAGAAAAGATATAAAAAAAAGTCCAAAAATAATGGCTTCGCTGTCATAAGACATTTTACCAATGATTTTTTGCAAATTTAGATCAAAATTTGTATTTTGTAAGTATTGTACATATATAATTGAGATCTAATTTTGTTGATAGCTGAACATTTAATTTCATAGAATTATTGTTGTATAATATTAGTAAGTAAGCTGTGTATATATGCTTTAGATTTGTATATAGTTTGTTGTAGCTGCTTTTTTTTTATTTAGATTAGTTTCTTTAGTTTAGTTTTCCTTTCGTTTTCTTAGGACTTAGATCGGCCAACGGAGCCGCTAAACCCATCGGAGTGGATCATCCCAAACGTCTTGGGTTATTTAGACAACCCCGGACCGGATCTACCCCTCCAGTTGATGAGCGTTCGATTTCGCCCATCAACAAATGGCGCTAGAAGGAGGGCCTGAAAATTATTAATGGCACGAGGCAATCGTAACACTCCTCCGCCACCCAAACGCTCACCTATAGTGACAAGAAGTCTTTCAAATGAAAACATCATCCCTCAGACAACAACCACATCAAACAACAATCTATGGATCACAGTTGAACCAGTAACCCCAAATCCTACAGGTGGTGACATACAAGAGATTGTCCACCAATCTCTCTTAAGAACACATAGTGATTTTGTCCGTTTAAGGCAACCAAATCGACCTTTGGACCAACCTTTAGACTTCTCTGATATCAAAGAACAGCTTGGAGGAACTAACCTCACTTTAAACCCTACATATCCAATCCTCACTCTTGCTGCAGGAGGAACTGGAATACCACCCTCACCACCTCCATCATCTCCTTCTTCTTCTGGAGAAGACTCTTGTGATGAAGGCAATTCCCCTTCTCAGCCTTCCACACTACCTACACCAATGGCCAACCAGAACAATCCCGCCAGGCCTTGGCTCGACTAGGATGCAGTAGTCGTACCTGGACCTTAGCATCCCTTACCCAAACATCTGGAGAAGTGGCTTGCCAAGTTTGACCCTGACTCTAAACAGATCATAGAAGATCACATTAAAAAGTTTATGTTAGCCATTAGACTCCTTAATGTCAAGCACAAAGATGTAGTCTATAGGTTGTTCCCCTATACTTTCGAGGGCAATGCCTCTACGTGGTACTTTTCCCAGCAACCCCATACCATCGTGTCATGGGAGAAGTTCAAATCCTGCTTTCTGGAAAATTTTGGAGACGATAAGTCTCCAGAAGTTCTAGTTATGGAGCTTTCTAGCTTAAGAATGAACCCAAAAGAGAAAATCAAAGACTTTAACCAAAGATTCTTAACACTAAAAAACTGAATCCCTACCGATTCGATGCCTGCTGATAATCTTATCATAGCATACTATACTAAAGACTTGCATCAAAGTATATCCATTTGGGTTAAACGATCTAAGAAATCCACGTTGTTAGAAGCCTTCGAAGAGGCCATCCAGATTGAAAAAGACATCCTTAGTTTAAAATACACTACTAGCAATGAAACAGAGACTAGTTCATCGTCCAAAAAGAAGATCGAAATCCTCCCTAGACCTGCTCAAAATAAAATACAACCTGAAAGCTCGGATTTAGAAAACTTAACAAAAGTCGTTCAAAAACTGTCAAATCAAGTTATAGATTTGAAAAGGACGGCCGAAGAAGCTTCTTCGAGAAAAGGGCCTTACAAACCCCCGTTTAGGAAGCCTTTTCCCACCAACCAACCTAATCCAAATACCGAGGGCCTAAATCTAGAGAGCCTGCAATTCGCCCTTCAAACAATTCTAGAAGCCCAGGATAACTTGATGCCTCCTGAGATTCCTGAGGAGGTAGTTGAACAAGAGACAGTTGAAGAAGAAGAATCTTCTCCGAACATTTTTGGACACTTCTTGGATAGCATCTTTCAAGCTAATTTCGAGATAGTACACCCCTACAACACTAAGAGTAAAACAACAAACAAACCTTCTTTCGAAAACTCTACGACTTCGCCCCCAAAACAATCTAAACTAGCTGAGACTAAACAGAGTCATGTAAACCCCAACTTAGATTATGATTTAGTTGAAGACCTAAAAAATTTAAGGGCTAACATTTCTGTTTATGAGTTATTGAAATTTCCGTTTCTGCTACAAAAAATGTTATAGAACATCGCAGAGAATAGAAAAAATGGTAATTCAAGCAGTAACAAGGTTGTTCAGAACAAAGTTCCTTAGAAGACTTACTCTGAGAATAATTCTGATTCTCACGATAAAGGAGGCCTTCTTGTAAATAATGTAACAAATGTAGATAAATTAGCTTTATAGACTGCGAGTAAAAAGCCACAAGCTTCCACCCTTAGTACTCGCAGAAATGTACCTCCATTTTTGTTAACTTTCGAAATCCTTAATAGAAATGTGCACAATTGTATGGTAGATTCAGGAGTGCCATCCAATGTAATGCCATGGTATGTATGTCATAAGATTAATGCTGAAGTTGAACCATCTACCTTAAAAATCATCCAACTTGATCGAACTAGTGTTAAAGTTATAGGAGAATTAAGGAATGTGCTTAAAATATTATCGTCTAACCCCAAAGTTCATCAAGTAATTGATATTATTGTTGTGGATATTCCAAAAGTGTATGGTCTGTTTTTAAGTAGGGACTAGTCAGAGCATCTACACGACTATTTCGTGACGGATTGGTCCCACCTATGGCTGCCCGAGAACAGAAAGACCAACAAGATCAAGGTAAATCGTGAACGCTACCTAAAGCTCACAGTCACAGATTTAAATGATCTCAATGAACCATTTACACCTTCTGTCGATTCACCCAAAATACAAGGGATGGATACCTTTTTCAGAAATTTCATGGCCGAGACTTCAGCTACCACCAA
>JASDQU010737550.1:234019-258634 GCA_032191745.1 Picea mariana | reverse complement strand
TTTCAATATAAATTATATTCCTAGATTGAATAATTCTGAAGCTGATCTATTAGCTAACGTAGCTTCCAAACTCTTTCCTGCAGAAGGCTTGTCCCCGAATGCATTCTCTGTCTAACTGTTGTTCAGGCCATCCGTTCCCAACAACATCACGAATTGGAGAGTCTTCGACGATGATCAATAGATTATTAGCTTCCTGCATATGGAAGAAACTTTCCAAGGCGCGGTGATTGACAAATGCACTCATGACGACAATTTGCACGATTTCATGGTAATACCAGATCCAAGGTCTCCTGAATCTTCATCAAACATGGTAAATTCGATCCCTAAATCTGTAATTAGATTAGAGAAATTTTATGATCTTCAAGATAAATTCAAAAAATCAGTCAACTATAAAACAAATAGTTCCTCGTTATCATATGAAAAAGTAAACTTGAGAACTAATGACAATCCACAATGCATTAATTTAGGGGTGGGGTGTTCTGAACAAGAAAAAGCTGCATTTGTTAAATTGTTTAAGGAATTCAAAGATGTTTTTTCATGGATGTATGATGACCTTAAAACTTTCGACCCTAACATCATACAACACGTCATTCCTATAAAACCCCAAACCTTACCGTTTCAACAAAAGTTAATAAAAATGCACCCTAAGCTCGAACCGACTGTCAAAAAGAAATTAAATAAACTCCTAAATGATAAGATAATTTTCCCAATTAGGCACACGCAATGGGTTTCTAACCTTGTCCCTATCCGAAAGAAAAGTGGGGAAATCCGACTATGCGTCGATTTCCAAAACCTTAATAGAGCGTCTGATAAAGACAACTACCCTGTCCCACCCATGGAACAGATCCTTCAACGGGTATCTGGTTCTGAAAGATAATCCTTACTGGATGGTTTTTCAGGGTACAACCAAGTCCTGATGTCTCCCCCAGACCAACTTAAAACTACCTTCCGCACTCCATGGGGCACCTACGCTTATAGGAAAATGCCCTTTGGACTGATTAATGCCAGTGCCACTTTCCAGAGAGCGATGGACATCCCTTTCCTAGGCTTAATCAATCAATCCGTTGTAGTTTACCTAGATGATGTTACTTTATTTTCTAAAAACAAAACTGATCATCTCGCTCATTTAAGATTCGTTCTACAGCGATGTCGTAAATACAACATTTCCTTAAATCCTAAAAAATCTATCTTCACAGTAGAACAAGGTAAACTCTTAGGATTCATTGTGTCAAGCAAAGGGATGATTATCGACCCTGAAAGGACTCAATTCATCTTGAAACTCCCCCTTCCCTCATCCAAAAAGTTTATGCAGTCTTTCTTAGGCCAGATAAACTTCGTCAGGAGATTCTTTCCCAGTTTCTCTGAGATGGTGAGACCTTTACATAATTTAATTAAGAAAGACACGCAATATCACTGGGGACCCTTTGAAAATCAAGCTTTTAATTCAATAAAAAAGGACATAATAGATGCTCCTTCTCTCATGAGCCCCGAATTTTCGCAAGACTTCATGATCTACACATTTTCTTCTGACCTCTCCTACGCTGTCATCCTAACTCAAAAGAACGCTGAAAACAATGAAGTACCCATTGCCTTTATGAGCTCTGCTTTCAAATGTGCGGAACTTAATTACCCAGTGGTAGATCAGCAAGCCTACGCTATTTTCAAAGAAGTCAAGCACTTTCGATCTTATCTTTTGAAATCTAGGACGAAAATTATTGTCCCTTACCCAGCCGTCAAAAATCTGTTAGTGCAGAAAGAACTAGGCGAAAAGAGGGTAAACTGGGTTACCTCCTTACAGGAGTATGACATAGAAATCACCCCGGCTCAAATAGTGAGAGGCCAAGGCCTGTGCAAGTTAGTTACTAACTCAGCGGTAGGACAACAAGAAGAAAACAATATGTCAAACCCAGGACAACATAATCAAAATGCAATCTGATGTGCACAAAACTCTGTCAGTCCATGGTATGGCGATATAAAAATTTTTCTTGAACATGGGTCAGCCCCCCGTCACCTGGATCCCACTAAAAGAAGAGTGTTAAAATTAAAATCTTCCTCCTTTCAGCTGATTAATGGTATTCTGTTTCGTCAAAATTTTGATGGAGTACTAATGCGCTGTCTTGAGAAAGATGAAGCAGAAAAGGTCTTACTAGAATTGAACGCAGGAGAAGATGGTGGGCATTTTGGTGGTGAAACCACTGCCCATAAAGTTTTAAGAGCTGGTTATTACTTTCCCACACTTTTTAGAGATGCCCATGCCTTGTGTCGCAAGTGTATTATTTGTCAAAAAGCATCCGGGCGGGTATAGAAACTAGCATTTCCTTTGCAGCCTGTTTCAATAGACTCCCCTTTTTAGCAGTGGGGTCTTGATATTATAGGTCCAATCAATCCACCATCCTCACATCAACATAAGTTTATTATAATAGCCACATATTACTTCACCAGGTGGTCTGAAGCTGCCGCATTAAGAACTATGAATACCAGTCAGGTAATTGCCTTTCTAAATTCAAATATTATTACTCATTTTGGTATCCTTGACTGTTTAGTATTCGATAACGCTTCTTATTTTTCATCTCTTGAGATGAGCGAGTTCGCTCTAGAAAAAGGAATTAAATTGAAGTATTCTACCAACTATTACCCCCAGGGCAATGGATTGGTAGAATCAACTAATAAGAATCTGATTAAAATCATCAAGAGAACGGTATCTAAAAATCACAAAAACTGGCATAATGCATTGTTAAACGCAATCTGGGATGATAGGGTAACACCAAAGACTATTGTAGGCAACTCTCCCTTCTTTCTCATCTATGGCAGAGAAGCAATTCTGCCACCACATATTCTTCTTCCCTCACTACAACTATCACACAAAATACAAGAAGAATACTGTCCCCCTTTGGAGAACCGAATTAACGCTTTAATGAAACTAGAAGAGGTAAGAGCCCAAGCTAAACATAAGTTAGATCAGCATCAACTAGTGGTCAAAATATGGTTTGATTCCAACTCTGCCTATGATAGGAACTTCGAAGTAGGTGACCTTGTCTTGAAATGGGACAAACCGCATGAGGGAAAGGGAGAGCACACGAAGTTTCAGAACTTATGGCTTGGACCATTTTTAATCACTGAGAAATTGGGTCCCAGCTCTTTCCGATTACATAATCTAGAGGGACAGCTAGACACCTATCCGGTGAATGGCCAAGCTCTGAAAATATATTTCGCTTGATGACAACCCTATGTATACTGTGTAAATATTTTTCTTTTGTTTTCTTTTCTTTTACTGTTTTGGTTTTGATTTTTCCCCTTTCTCTTATCAATTTTTGTTTTTTGAAAATACACATAGCTGCATTTTGAACTGTTCAGACAAAAAAAACAAAAAATTCTTTCTCTGAAATGATTGATGAAAATTTGTCTAAACATCAATTGTAATACTTTTGAAATTTACTACCATGTTGAGAAAAGATTGTTGTTTGAAAGAAGTTAACTTATTTTGATCTGTGAGTGAAGCCTGTTACGATCATCCATTATCTTCTTATGCTGTCCCTATTCCTTAAGGGAATAACTCAGAAGATGTCTCCCTGCTTTCGAAGATCGGTTTTGCAAACAAACCATCTCTTAATCTTAATGAAGGACAGTTTTAAAAAAATTCTTTCAAGGTCTGTAAAAAATATGTCAAAAATATCATAATTTTTAGCGTCACCCCGCTCGATTCTATATCTTTAAAAGCCAAATAAATCATTAAAAGAGTTGTGGGAAGTTCTTGTAAACCCGCCGGGATACTGAACAGGTCTGTTGGTAGCGGGTAAATGCATGCATGATGCCAAGACAACTTCGTTGGGGCACTGAACGGGCCTGCTGTTAGGGAAGCAATGTCGGGTATATGAAAATTCGCAAATATGGAATTTCGTGACCTTAAAATGTCCTTTATTCTGATCTAGAACTTCCTGGCAGGATATAGATATCAGAGTGGGTTAAATGGCAACCCTGTCAAGGCTATGAATGCCTGCTGGCAGCAATGGCTCTGTCAAAAGTATTGGAGATTTATCTTTAATATCATGACTCGCTTGTCTTAAGACTGTTATTAGTTTTCATCTTTTAAGCACATATGGAATATTTGATTAATGATGATGTTTAAACAATTTTCTGGTTGTTTTTGAGTCAGAATTATTCTCATTATCATAATCTGAATTTGTTCTTATGACAGAGATAACTGCTTCTACCAGTGTGTCACCATTGTTGGCAACCATTTCGCATTTTTATCCTATCCTTATAAGATTCCTACACAAGTGTTTTGTAACCCTTGACTCTCATCGCAATCTTTGGAATAAAACAACATGATTATTTTGCGCATTTGCACACCTGCCTTTTGTTTTCGTTTTCACGACTACAAGTGTGAAAACCTTGAGTTCGAAGTCAATTTGATGGCATTAAAATTGTTACTAGATTATTATGGTTGCTCTTGTTTATGTGGTCATTTCACTTCCAACTCAATAATGGTCACACAGTTGGCAAGACACCAAAACCTTTTCTCACTTTGCATTTTTTGTTAATATGACTTCATTTTATAAGTTTGTGATGCAATGGTATCCTGGTGATTGCGATTGAATCCTTGATACAATGGTGGTTTAATGTTATATTGTCTTTGATCGAATTCCTAGGTGCAATGGTTTCATAAAACTCATAAGTTATATGGTCAAATATTGGTGCTAAATTCGAAATATTGTTTTGTTTTAAATCATGCAAACACTATTGTTTATGCAGATATTTGGGTTGACTTATCATAGTTTTCAATAGTTGTTTGATTGGCATTGCTTTTAACACACACCAATAGTGATTTGAATCACCATAGCGCTGTCGATTGTACATTTCGATATGAATGTTTTGCATGGGTTTGTTTTGTTCCACCACCCTCGCACACTTAGGCATTAATGCCTGCCTTGTATCTCGGGTTACCTCTGTTGGTTTTGGGGAAGCCTGTGAGATTTTAGTTATGCGTATACCCTATCTAACCCCCTATCCATTTACCCTACTCACTGTGTGCTCTCTCCTATGTCACCTGTAGTGCACATAGAACCTAATGGCATCTAAACGTTGCTGCTATTTGACAATGCTCACGAGGACCTGGAAAATAATGGTTGGTTAGTTTTTATCCAAAAATTTGAGGGTTTCAACCTCGCAGTCACCCAACAGTTCGCCCTCACATTCGATTGATGTAGGGCCAAGGTTGGAGACATCCATCTTGAACTGAACGAAGAATTCCTCAGTTCAGCCACGGGTTTACCAGCGAAAGAACAGAGGTGGTTTAAGACTTCGAGAGTGGATGAAGTGCCGTGGCCGCTCCTATTCACATCGAGGAAAATTGTCAGTTGTGACAGAGGTATGCCTGTCACTGCCCTTAAGTCCATGTGGCACGATTTACTAGCCATTGTTAAGCAATTCGTGACTTGCGAAGGTCGTTATGGGTTAGTGTTTCTTTACCATCTCAGGTTGCTTATGAATTTCATGGATTTCCCTGTGAATATGCCTCACTACCTCCTACCCAGTCTGTATAAAATGTCTAAATGATTTAAGAGGGAAAAGGCTAATTCCATCCTTTTCCATCACTGCTTGATCAAAATCATGATTTTTCATCATTTGAAGCTTAGTGGTGACTATTGGCAAGCCTTCCTATCAAGGAATGGCTTTGCCACTCTCGAATGTGTCCAAGTGGACAAGACTGTGGTCACTGAAACCCTGGTTGGGCCTGCCATGCCACCTCCTACCCTTCTACCCCTTGTCAAACCCTCGAACTACCCCAACATTGACCTACCCGATACCATGGCCGACCTGTGTGCTAAACATAGTACTGAGACCTGTAAGAGGCATGTAATGAAGAAGGGCAAGGGTAATACCGATGCTAACTGTAAGGGAAAGAAAAATGCACGATGGATATCTAGATGTGCTCGGAACAAGCCCAAATAGAACATAGACCAGAAGCCTATAGTTTTGAGAGAGGATTCGAACTCTGAGATTGAACGCTTCTTGACCGAGGAATACCCTTACTCTCATGGCCTCTGTTCCGTTGAACCCTACGACTACGTGTCCAACCTCCCACCGTGCCTCAAGGATGACCCTAACTTTCTGGGAATTAAGTTTCATAGTGGAACCCCTTGTAATTCAAAAGAACCTCCACCTGTAGTGGCTTGGCCCGATCAACTACTGTGTACTCAATGCAATTCTTGGCTTGAACGTTACTACACAGATGTTCCTATGTTGCAATCTAAAATTAAATCATTGGAGGAACGGGTTGCTGTGTTGTCAAAGGAAAATGACAGGCTACAAGCTTATGATAAGAAGCAAAATACCACGGGTTCTATCATCTTCAGAAATGTTGAGGCAGCAACTACCTTTGTCAACTCAAAGTTATCCTGACCGAATCATTTTCCTACAGCCCAGGTATGTTATTTCAACATCGATTTTTTAATGATTTGGTTTGAATTTGTGTTTGCTCCGAATTAGTTCTGTTTTGTTTGAATAGATTCAAAAACGATTCTGTTATCTTCGAATTACCAAGAATGATTTCGTTTTTGTATTTGAATGTGTACAAAATATTTGTTTGCTAAAATCGAATATAACTCTGTTTTGATTGAAATTGATTTAATACAATTTTCCTGTCCTTGAATTAGTATAAACGATTGAATTGGCTCTGAGTTAGTTTGATTTAGTTCTGTTTGGTTTGATTCAGAAATGATTCTGTATGTTTCAATTAGCATATTCATTTGTGTATGCGTTGGATTAGTATCAAAGATTGGTTTGATAAATAGAATGTAATCTGTTGATTCAAAAACGATTTCGTTGATTTTGAATTTTCAAAACGATTATGTCTGTTTCGAATTAGTAATAAAAAGTTGGTTGACAGATCGTATATATCCCTGTTACCATTCGATTAAGTCAATACGATTATGTTAGTTATAAATTGGCATAGAAGATTTGGTTAGTTTTAGTGTGAACGATTGGCTTTGTTTTGAATTAGTAATTAAGAGTTATTTGATTCACTGTATACATTCTTGTTATTATTTGGAATCATTTAAAACGATTTTGTTTGTAAATATAACCAGCTACAGAATCGTGAGATTCTATAGCTAGTCATAAAATTTATATTTTTGTTAATTTTACAAATAAAACACTATCTAAACTTGTTTATTCTTGTCCACCTACAGGTACATGCAAATTTCAATGGGAAATTGGACATGCTGTGACAGTTTTGAACATGCTTTTTGTTATATATTTTTGTTTTAGGTTGTTAGTTTTAGTTAGAAATAGAGATTTGGGAGATTGTTCCCATATTTTTTGTAACAGTTTTTGATAATTCCCACAGGGATGTTTTACCCTGTGGCCTTTATATACTCATTAATTTTTGTAAAGAATCCATCATTGTTGGGAGAACAAAGACTATGGACTTATAATGATACAGACTCGAATGGAAGTGGATCTTTTGTAATAGCTTTAGCTTTCAATTTATCATACTTTCGTTCAAGTTTTGTGCATTTTAATTTGTGATCAAGTTATTGACTACTTTAGATATCAAGACTTGTTATAGGTTGATGCGTTATGATTTAAATTTTGTCCATATCTGATGTATCTCAGTTTATGCACAACAATTACTCTGTTTTAATTTAATTAATAGAAGGTTAATCTTTTTGGTTAAATGAACAGTCATGCACAAATCTTCGCACTGGGATTTATCTAAATGTGATGGTCTGTGAAATATAAGATTGTTGTTGTTTTATGTCTTGTTTGTTCTGTCATTTTTATTCAAAGATAACTGCTGCTTCCTGTTTACAAGAAGCTCGTAGAAAATCTGGTGCGGGTTTCCTCCCATCAAACAGCTGAACCGAATACTGTGCACGGGACAAATTGGAAAGCGTTACTACAGGTTAGTTTGCTATCTGGAATTTAATAGTTAATAGATTCGAGAATTCTCAGTAGTTTAGATAGATATATAGTTCATATTTATAGTTAGGATTATTATTTTAAGTGCTCATCTTAGTTAGTTTTCATTTCTCTTCTTTCACAGAAAAGATATAAAAAAAAATCCAAAAATAATGGCTTCGCTGTCATAAGAAATTTTACCAATGATTTTTTGCAAATTTAGATCAAAATTTGTATTCTGTAAGTATTGTACATATATAATTGAGATCTAATTCTGTTGATAGCTGAACATTTAATTCATAGAATTATTGTTGTATAATATTAGTAAGTAAGTTGTGTATATATGATTTAGATTTGTATATAGTTTGTTGTAGCTGCTTTATTTTTTATTTAGATTAGTTTCTTTAGTTTAGTTTTCCTTTTGTTTTCTTAGGACTTAGATCGGCCAATGGAGCCGCTAAACCCATCGGAGTGGATCATCCCAAATGGCTTGGGTTATTTAGACAACCCCGAACCGGATCTACCCCTCCAGTTGACGAGCGTTCGATTTCGCCCGTCAACAGAATTCGAGTTGAATGTCCCCCACCTTGGCTTGACATCCGTCAAATGAAAGGGAAAATGCTTGAGTGGTCTGTAGGTTAAAGCCCTAGAATTTCTCGAGGAAAACAAGCCATCCATGACCCTCAAGATCCTCCCTTGCATAATCACACAGGAGCAAGGTCTTAGTGTTGTTGGGTTCAATCCTAACAATCGAGGCCATGGGAAATCAACAGGAAATTACCCAAATAGAGTGCGTATGGAGGATTTGCACGAGTAGACCCGAGCTATACTTCAGGCTGGAAACTCATCAACAATCTATGGCGTATGAGTAGGAAATCCTCAACGAAAAGATAGGCATTGTTTGAAATGAATGCGAGGGGTGTTGCAAAACCCAAGACCAAACTTTGAAATGATGGGCTCATTGTGATTGGACTGCCAACTCCCACATAGTATAGGCCATGACCAGGTGTATTAAAATAAAAATGATTGCACAACAAAGGGGGTTAGGTCCTAAAGTTTGAGAGAGAGAAACTTATAAACCAAAGTCTAGTGAAAAGGGAACGTGTGACCAAGAACCACACAAAAATATATAAATGCTTAAATTAAATGGTCCTTTTTTGATCCAAATAACAATCCATAATCATGCTTGACATTCGAGGAGTCAAAACAAAAAGAATAAACTTCATAGCAAGGAACAAGGCTTCATTGATGAAAACTATGGACACATTTTTCCTTTCATAAACTTTTCAAATAGAGTGGTAATACATTCATAAGTTTTAATTCTTCATTTTCATGCTTTCAGTCATGAATGAAGCATGAAAATAGAAACACTAGGAAAAACCAAAAACTTACAATGTTGTTTCAAAAATTGCTCATGAAGAAAAAAAAATGTACAACATCAATTAGGCAGCTACATAGATTATTATTTGATATAAAAAGTTAAAAATATGTTGGGTTGCCAACAATAACCCACACTCAGGAAAACAACTTCTATTCATAACTTCTATACTCATATAGAACCATAAATGCTCATAGAACCAGAATACTCATCCTCCCCATGGACGACCACAATTTCCAACATGTCCTTCCATAGACTCGTGCTACTTGCATAACCATATCATACTACACTATTCTCTACAGGATTTACTCATTCACACAAGACATTAACTTACACATAATTATTTCAAAAACACAACACATAACATCCTACAGGAGTTCATTCATAGAGACATAGAAAGGGTAAACCTCTAAGACCTAACTCTTTTATGCATCATACATAACTAATACAATGACTCAATGGCCATATTTGAGCTTACAATATTCATTGGGTTTCCAGGCCAGAGGCCATGGAAACCTAAACCACTTCTCTCTCTCCTATCTCACGAGATCTATATTCTTGTTTTCTGCAAGCTCTCTTGCAATCTCTTCAATGTTGTGTTTTATTCATCTAGAAATTGTTTGCCTCGGTTTTCCAAGGATTCTCGTGCCCTTTCATCTTTCAACTTCTAATTTTTCCTTTCCTCGACGACTCCTCTCTTTTTTTTTTTCCTTCCAGCTTCATCCCAACAATATGCTCCTCCTTCAACACATCTACAATTGTTCTTGTAAAAAATTTCCTCTACATCGTAACCATCCATGCAATTTTCCATTCTATAGTAGCGCTCCTAGCTTCCCCACTACTGTGACTCTACAACATTATTTTGATATGCACCACTATTGTTACTCCTAGAAATCTGTCTCATTCACATCCCGCGACAACCAATCTCTATTGTAATAGCTCTGTTACATCCTCATAACTTCCTTGTTCGTGTCAGCCCCAAGATGATGGGGGTGTTACTAAATCACCATCCAACGACAAGCATGGTATTTACCATCCTTTACCAATGCCCTCTCCTCTTTTGGAATCCATTTCCATGGAATTTCTCAGTGGTATTCCTACCACTCTCTGCAAACATGATGTTATTTGGGTTGTTCTAACGTCCCCAACCACCAATAGGCCGGATACCGATAACCAAAAAACTTTAACTTTTCCTCCTTTACTGCTCTGATACCATTTATGTGACATTCCCGGCCTTAAACAATAGGCCAGGCTAGGCCATGCCATCGAGTAACTTTGCAGAAATAATCACATATAAAACTTAACCGGAAGATAGAGATAACATCTAGTATTCACACATATAAATATAGATCTATCTAATGCAATTAAACATACGTCAATACTCTACTCATACACATGTTCATGCGAAAGAAACATTAACACATCTAGGCCACCTAGGCTAGGACATGCTACCTCATAGAAATGGCAATTATCATGTGCATATATATAAACATAAACATACAACATGTTCTTCTAATACATGGATTAATGTGGAAATAATAGTAAGCCTACACATATAACATATACATGCATTACTCATCAATTATAACACATGTACAAATACACAACATGTAAATGAACATAAAAGTAGTACTTATCTTTTAATATAAGACCACCAACTACGTGTAGACCTTCCACGAACCTCCCAGCATTAGACCATGCTACTCATCATGCTCAACAGTGGGTCACCCCTAAGCTGGGACTAAACTCCACCGGGCAAGGGAATTCTAGGCTTGGCAAGGACAACAAGGAAGTTTCATAGAACAACAGGAAGGATCTTTTATCCCAGGAGCCATTTATGCCCACAACCCATAGACCCTCATTCCCTACACACCTGCTTAAACCCAGGAGGGTACACCTTCACTAATACAAGTCCATCGGCTATTACACCTCCCTTACCTTGGGCTTCAACAATAGGCTGGACCAGAAGTCTCAGAGTACTGTAGCTCCTAAGGGAATCCCTTCCAGGAGAACTGCACTTCCCAATAGACTCTCTCACCTGGGAGAGTTTCTCACAGGCTTGACAACCACCTTCTTCAATTAAGCTCCTAAACAACAAGAAACAACATTCAACTACACACGAGTGATGGAAGAAAAAGAAAACAGGTATGGACACCAAAAAAATGGAAACAACCAAACACTAAGACACAACATGGCTCAAGAGAACACAATTGTGTTAGGCTTTACAGGAAATATGCAGGACAACTCAAGTATATCTGTAGGTTTCAGGATCTTCCTATCTTAGTACATGCTTTAGTGGGGACTATGGCAGACTTCCAGGGTGGCTAACGTCGTCAGAGTGTAAACCAAATGGTGAAGGATCGTGTCAGTCGTCCCAGTCATGAGAATGGTGAGGGAACCCCCCCAAAAAGCTGACCTTCTACCTAAAATTTGCATGTGCCCAGGTTGACACATGTCTCCCTGAAGCTACATGAGCTCCACATAACACTCGTCCCCTTTCCCCAGGAACTTAGGATAGTACGGTTAATTCAAACCTTATCCTCTGGGAAATAATAATATAATAATATTATTCCTTTAGAGGTAATCCCTCTAGCTTATCCCCTAGGCCTAGACACTTAGCCTCCTCCCACCTAGTGGAGCTTAGTCCCCCATAATGCTTTCTTCATGGAGGGTCTAAACGCAATGATGTATATTTTTTATTAATGATTTTTCATAATTACATATACAAAACAAGCTCCTGGACTTAGCATCCTAGGCTCTCTGTCCCAATCATCACATAAGACTCCTAGCTTATTATAACTCGGCTCACCAACCTAAAAACCATGTTTACGATTCATAATTACAATTTGGCCTCTATCAGGGGATATTACAATCCCCTCCCCTTATTTTTGCACTGTCCTTGGTGCAACTTGTTTATACATATATAATTCAAAAATTCTTCAAAAATCTCCAAGCTTAAGCTATTGGAAGCCTATTATCCACCCGGTTCTCCACTTTCAAGCACCTATTATGGTGTTCATACTATAGTTGAAACTCAATTTCTCTATTGCATAGAGTTTCTTCAGGAAAGCATCCAACTTATTGTTCCTTATTACATGCTTCAATTAAACCTAATTGAAAGCACTAATGGTTGTAGATCCATGATGTTCCACCCAACCTTATATCTCACTATTGATAAAATCTCAGCAGGGCTATGAATCCATAGACGTAAACACTTTGTTTGTACACCTATTCATTTGGAAGAAACATTAGAACATACATGCAATATATATACATGTAATTCTAATAACATTATAACCTGTATAAGTATTACGAGATACATAGCATACAATGAATAGAGAATTGATACTTATATTTTGATTGAGAAGGCTTCCATATGAGCATGGTCTAGGCCAAGGTCCCAAACCCCAACAACACTCCAACCAATGGTCTCTCATTCCTCACGTGACTGTCCCACCCGAGGAGTGTACACCTTCTATGTCACACAGTCCATCGGCTACTACACCTCCCTTTCCTTGGGCTTCAACAATAGGCCGGACTAGAAGCCTCAGAGCACCGTGGATCAAGGAGTTCCAACTACCCTTAGAGGTCTCCAATTGACATCTTCCTGGAGCTACTCTTTGTATTCAACATTCCACTTTAATCAACATCATCTCATTTGCATCACCCACATGCATTTATCATGGGAGAACATAGAAGAATTCATTTAGTAACTCTAACATAGTTCAAAAGGGAATTCAACTTTTCCCCCAAAACATGAAATTCTATTTCATAATTCTTCTTGGTTGTTGCCATATTATGAATGCAACCTTCCTTGTGGTTTTCCAAAGGCACTAGTTACATACCATTTTTCCTGCAATCCTTCATCTTGCATAAAACCGACAATTGTCAGTATTTACTGTACATCATAATTCAATGGCAATACGTACAAAATCTTATGCAGTGATCTTAGAATTTCCTGCACCTAGCAATTCAATCACAATTATCCAACAATTTAATAAAATAGAATGACTCGTCATTCTATACATATGCATGTTCATAGTAATATCTGTAAGTTCATTACTTATTTTTCTGAACAAGAAAACTTCCTGTAATCAATTCTCATGTGACTACCTCACTTGCAACTTTCTTGTTGCAATGTCTAACACCTCCCTGAAATGTCCTCAACTTCATGAGTTAACAACATTTCAACTGTTAGTAACAATTATTTCCATGCAATAATATATATGCATGTACTTACAAAACACATTCAACCATTGAATTTAGTATACAATTCTATCACTTACTATGCATGAGTGCAATTCTCAATTCATACTTATTCATTGCACCTTGCATTGAATTACATAATGCTCTTTATCTAAGTCATGTATCTTACCATCCATAAGTTGGAATTATGGGCAATGTGTTGATACATTCTCCACACACTTTCTATTGTATTCCCAATTAATTGGATGCCTTCATTTTCAACCCGAACACTACACCAAGAATATAATTATGTGGTGTTCATTAGTGTTAGCAAAAAGGTTGCAGTTCAAGTTTTATTTAAAGGTAGGAATATTTTAGTACCTGTGTGGCTCATAACCTTTCCATATCCATATCTTGACATATCCAACCATGTCTTGGTCTCATACATGACTAGCTTACTGACATTCATTCCTATAACTAGTTCTTATCTTTTAATTATTTAGTTATTACCCCATAACAAAATTAGCATGACATTCTACTATGTCAGTGTGTGCATTCAGAAGCTAAAAATATTTGAATTAATACAGGCCTCCAACCTTTACCATATCTAGTGGTATGCATTCAAATAATATAATCATGTGATTTTATAAAATAACTTTGGCTAAGGAAATTCTTAGCTAAATTCCCTTCAGAAATTATGCAAAAAGAGTAATAAAAACTCATACTTGCATGAATTCCATTAATAAATTTGATGTTACCTATATGGCTAATGGCAGTAGAAGCTTTCATGTGTCTTTTATCAAACTTAGAACCAACACTTTAGTTTTTTGTTGCTTCCCTCCTTATGTAGCAACATCATCAACAACACTTGCAACATGAAATAATTATTTTTCCTCTTATGGTTGTTCAACCAACTCAAATCCAACTGCCGCAGTGCTACCACAATTTCAGCAACTTCTTTCCCATGTGCAAAATTTCCTTTCTAATCCCAAAAGTCGTCAATTCTTCTTGGATTCCTGAATCTTCTTGTGCTCTCATTGTAGTCACTATACATGACTATTTTTTTCCTGATCACTTTCTATCCAAATCACTCTTGGCTGCCTTTGCATTTCCAGCCAATTACTAATGCTGACATTAACCTTCAACTTTTTATTTGTTTTCTAGATCCATCTATCCCAACTAGCTTCAAAATTGACTTACCTATCCAATCTCTAGCATACTGTAAGGATGCACATATGCCCATTTTTCCAGTTGCATAGAATCAAATGAAAGTCTTTATTTTACCTTACCATCATATATTCAAGTGATACCTCCAACCTTTTGGGTTGTCACTCATGTCTCTATGTCACTTAAGATGGATTATTTTCAGGCACCATCTCCTCTGCATTCAAAACCATGCATAGAACTATTCTCTTCTTCCTGGTTCCTTATTGATTTCTCTTTAGAAGTCATTTCACTTTTAAATTATTCTTGACTTGATATCTCCATGCTCTTGAGGAAATACCTTCACACCTTTGGAGTGCATCAACAATCCTCTACTATTATAGCTTTCCTCCCTAGAGTGTTGACATGCATTCCTATTATCTTGATATCTATCTCATGATTTCTTCTTCCATTATATTAGGATGTTCATGGACTTGATTCCATCCAGGAGTTTTTCCTTGTCTACTTTGCATACTTGCCATCACATATTATGTTGATATTGATTTTCAACATTCCATTATTATTTGGATTCCTATGATTCAACTCCTATATATTCAACTTTTCTCATGCCATATTTGATGAACTTCATGCCATGCTTCCACTGCGCATTCTAATAGTAATAATGGAGGTGCTATCTCCAATCTGTAGGGATGATCCTTGGATATGTCACATCTTATCTCCAAACTCTTTAATATTCCATAAAACCTTCCTTCCTTATTCCAATTCTTTACATCTCCATACGAAATTATGGTTCATGCATTATCATGTATTGCAGATGGATTTCTCCACCTAGCATTCACATTTGATGTGAAAATATTGTCACGTAGACTGTCTTCCCAAAAAAATAATTCCATTTGGGGTTTCCATGTTGCTTATCGAACCCAACATCTGATCCAATGACTTCTCAAAAATCTCAGATGTAGAATAAATAATTTCCCCCAACCTTCTTCCTTCTTTCTTCTATTTGAAGAAATATCTAGCACTTTTTTGTTTTAATGTAACCATTACATTTGGAATCCTCTTTCCGAGACCTTTCCAATCACGGCTTCCTTGCTCAATTCTGAGCCTTGAGTAGAAAGCTATGATCCTTTAAAACTTGTGCTTCTTCTCTGATGCACTTCTTGTGTAGTGATCTCTTTTCTCTGAGCTAATGGCTCTTAGATGTTTGTTGGACCCTATCATAAAGTTCTTAGGTCTTTAGTACCTCCATGATGCACGTTTGAACCAGATGAAACCCACAAGCTTCCTTCCTAACCCCATTTCCCTTCTTTAACACAATTTTCGGGAACTAGTGCCCATTTTCCTTGAGCCCTTAATTCGCATGGGACCATGACTATGAACAAGTGCTAATAGTTGGCTTCTTATACAGAGCCTTGAAACTTCGGGGCTCTGGAGCCTTGAAGGTTTCCTTTTTCCACACATCGCAAACATCACAGAACTTTGAACTGGCTAATTTTACGGAGACAATGGATCTATGGTCCACATTCTCTGTTAATATATACGGTGGATAGGAGCTTCGGTACTTTGGGATTTGGAAGATTTCAAAGCACATCACAATAATTTCCCGGAGTGTCGAATTGGGGAAATCAGGAAGAGGGGTGGATCAATGGTCCATGACTTCTCAACAACCGATGGCTAGAATTTATTGTGGAACTTCGGGCTTCGAGGTTTCTTCCTCCCATTCCAACACAAGACATTTTTTCTAGAGTGCCAAGTCTCTAGACTTCACGATCTAGCACCATGCGTCCACTGGGGCCCACAAATTTCATGCTTGAACTAAAAGATACCGAAAAGTCACATCAAACTTTATACTTTTCCAATTGCAGGGATATGGGTCGGAGGTTTTTGAGTAACCCATTGATATTTACACAATTGTCCCCATGCTGACACATACCCCCTCAGTGAAACCATGGTTTGGATTGCGGGACCGCCCTGGGAAATTAACTCCCATGCAATTTGGGTCCCTGCAATGCCTCCTGGCCATCGATCTTTATGTATCATGATAAACGCCAATGTGGGACTGTCGTATATTGACATTTAACTATGTTATGTAACCTTGAGGTCCCACTAACCATGCTCATATAGAGTGCCACGTGGCAGAATACTAGAGGTTGACACGTGTCCCAATTAGATGGGTGTCACATGTCACCTTCCATATGGAATTTCAATCTTCCATGGGTTAGAAACCCACTGACACGTGGCACACAACCCATGTGTCCACGTCAATCCAATTGACATCATCATGCAATGTTACTATGGAATTTTGGGCTTCAGAAGTTTTTACGCCTGCTTCCTTCCAGTCCCCTGAATTCCGAATTTCTGAACTTCTTTACCCTTTGGGTCCACATAGTACAGTTGTCAACATTCCAAGTGGGGGCATGTGGCAGGTATAGGAGAGTTCCACATCACCTCTAGGTGATGTCATCATGACTCACCACTTCGTCTCTTCGGGGCTTCGAAGATTCAAAGCTTCGGCCTTCGGGAGTTCTCACCTCAAGACACACTAATTCTTAGAATGATTTCACCTGAAGTCCACAGATTTACGTCACGTATCATCTTTCTCGAATAGACGGAATAGATAGACTTTGTTACTCCAAGGATTTCCATAGGATCTTACGGCTAACCACCTCACAAAGTTTCCAGATCTGACGGTCTGGGGTGACTTCATTTCCTCCTGAAGAAATCCTAGTTGTTAACTCGTTAAATCTTGAGAATTTATCCCCCTTTGAATATTTATCCCTGCTATCTCTCCTGAGCTTCATTTCTCGAACCCCTTTCTCCATAGAGGGTTACTTTGACACTTATTCGACTTTCGGATCCATGCACTCCTTGCAAAAGATCTTCGCGCCCCTTCACGAGAAAACTCAAGCTATTGCTCCCGATCTTTTTGAGTCAAAGACTCTGTCGACGCACTCCTTGCACCTAGAGATGCTTTGAACCTTTAATTTTGTCCCTTTTGACAAAAATTCACTTTGAAATATTTGTCTTGTTAACCACTAACATGGCTCATCTAGGCTCAGTGTTGAAGCCATGGCTCAGATACGAGATTGTAACGTCCCCAACCACCAACAGGATGGATAATGATACCCAAACAACTTTAAAGTTTCCTCCTTTACTGCTCTGATACCATCCATGTGATATTCTCAGCCTTAAACAATAGGCCAGGCCATGCCGCCAAGTAACTTTGCGAAAATAATCACATATAAAACTTAAACGGAAGATAGAGATAACATCTGGTATTCACACATATAAATATACATCTATCTAATGCAATTAAACATACTTCAATACTCTATTCATACACATGTTCATGTGGAAGCAACATTAATGCATCTAGGCCACCTAGGCCGGGACATGCTACCTCATAGAAATGACAATTATCATGTGCATGTATATAAACATAAACATACAACATGTTCTGCTAATACACAGATTAATGTGGAAATAATAGTAATCCTAAACATACATCATATACAGGCATTACTCGTCAATTATAACACATGTACAAATACACAACATGTAAATGAACATAAAAGTGGTACTTATCATTTAATAGAAGACCACCAACTGCATGAAGAACTTCCACAAACCTCCTAGCCTTAGACCACGTTGTTCATCACACTCAACAATGGGTCACCCCTGAGCTAGGACTAAACTCCATCGGGCAAGGTAACTCTAGGATTGCCAAGGACAACAAGGAAGTTGCACAGAACAACAGGAAAGATATTTTATCTGAGGAGCCACTTACACCCACAACCCACAGACCCTCATTCCCCACATGCCTGCTCCACCCCAGGAGGGTACACCTTCACTAATACAATTCCATCGACTATTACAAATCCCTTACCTTGGGCTTCAACAATAGGCTAGAACAGAAGTCTCTGAGTACTATAGCTTCTATGGGACTCCCTTCCAAGAGAACTCACTTCCAAGCAAACTCTCTCACCTAGGAGAGTTTCTCACAGGCCTGACAACTTGCTTCTTCAATTTAGCTCCTAAGCAACAAGAAACAACATTCAGCTACACACAGGTGGCGGTAGCAACAGAAAACGAGTATGGACACCGAAAAAATGGCAACATCGAAACACTAATACACAACACTGTTCATGCAAACACAATTGCATTGGGATTTACGAGAAGTACACAGGACAAATCAAGTATATCTGCAGGTTCCAAGCTCTTCCTGTCTCAGTACGTGCTTTAGTGGGGAGTATGGAGGACTTTCAGGGTGACTAACCTTGCGAGAGTGTAGACCGAATGGTGAAGGATCGTGCCAGTTGTCCCAGTCATGAGAATGGTGAGGGAAAACCCCCGACAATCTAACCTTCTACCTAAAATATGCATGTGCCCAGGTTGACACATGTCTCCTTGAAGCTACATGAGCTCCACTTAACACTCGTCTCCTTTCCCCGAGAACTTAGGATAGTACGATTAAGTCAAACCTTATCCTCTAGGAAGTAAATAATATAATAATATTATTCCTTTAGAGGTAATCCCTCTAGCTTAGCCCCTAGGCCTAGACACTTATCCCCGTCCCACCTAGTGGAGCTTAGTCCCCCACAAATATTTCTTCGTGGAGGGTCTACACGTAACGATGTATAATTTTTATTAATGATTTTGCATAATTACATATACAAAAGAGGGTGTCTGGCCTAATCATCACATAATCCTCCTAGCTTATTATAACTCGGCTCACCAACCTAACAAACATGTTTATGATTCATAATTACAATTGGGGCTCTACCGGGGGATATTACAGTTGTGGTTTGTCATTTTTCTAAGATAGCTTTATTTCTCCCCTATCATAATACTACGTCTGTTGTTTAGACCGTCGACCTCTTCTTCCATCATATTTGGCTTCAATTTGGATTTTCTAGTAGCATTATTTATTATAGGGACTCTCACTTCCTCAGTACCTTCTAGTGTACTATCTCATCCTTGTTGGGTTTCAAAATTCATTTTTTCACTTCCTTTCACCCCCAAACCGACGGGAAAACATAAGTTGTCAATATTACTCTGGTCCACTCCCTTTGCAACTACTTTTTTAAAAACAAAAAATGGGACTCTTATCTGCATATTATATAACATAGCTACAATTAGGGCACACACTCTTCCATTGGTTTCTCACCCTTTGAAATTTGTTTTGGGTTTCATCATCTTGCACCCTCAAACATACCCCTCACTCTCAACCCTTCTAGATATGCATGCCAACAAGAAAAACAAAACTCAATGTAGCATTTTATCCACGATATAGCATAACGCCATACCCAGGTAACAACTTCCTTGCAAGCAACTCAAGAGAGTGACAAAGACAAGCATCACACACAATTGTTATTTTAGCCAGGAGATCATGTGTGGCTATTGCTGGACAAACACCACTTCAAAGGCCAACACCATAAGCTTCACCCACCATGTTATGTCCCATACACTATTCTAGAAAGAATTGGTGATAATCCATATCACCTAGACTTGACTTCATAGCTCGGCATCCACGATGTGCTTAATGTGAACAATTTCAATTTGTTTGAACCACCTCTCCTTGAAGAAGCAATCACAGTCCATCATCCAGTGGATAATATTCCATATTTTTTAGCCTCCTCTACTAGCTGATACCATTATCTACTGCAAGACCAGTACCACTTGTGGGTTGAAAGGGACATACACTAACTTAGGCCAAATGGATGTCTATAGATACATTGCAATGAAATTTCCCTCATTTGTTGGCGAAAGCAAGGACACTTACAAATCTAAATAGGGGGGAATTGGGCCACTAGGAAGTGTGCACCACTTCCTTGGCCACTCATGTAGAGGTGGTGCTCCATAATTAAGTTTTAGTTGCTTCAGTTATTTCTATTATAGACATTTAGGTTGCTTCAACAATTTATGTTGCAAGATTTTTAGTTTGCTTCAACAATTTTTGTTGTAGGCGTTTAGTTCACTGAATCATCAATTTCTACTGTAAAGTGCTAATAACGGGAAGGAAAAAATCACCTTTCTTATCGAAGGCACTCCTCTCTCACTCAATCAAATTGATGGTTGTTTTCTGGTCTAATCTTTCTCTCCATTATCATATTTTCTCTGTCTCCTCTGTTCTACCCTTTCTAGTTTCTATTCTTCACTATGCATTGAGTTTTTGTGGTGTGCATTTTTCATATTTGTATGCAGATCAATATTGGTAAATGGTTATGTCTCATTGTGAAATTCATCTTGGTTGGCCTATGTTCAATTTCTACATTCTCAATGGTCATGTTTCATTGCGAAGTTTATTAAAGGGTTGTGTCCCATTACAAGATTCATCAAGGGTTTTGTCACATTGGAATGCTCATCAAGGGTTATATTGCAAATTACAAAATTGTTATGTTCCTCAATGGTTAAATCACATTATGATGTCAATCAAGGGTTATCTTGCATAGAAACATTCCTTAAGGGTTATGTTCGATTGCAATATTACTTAATGGTTGTGTCACATTGCAACTATGATGGACTTTGGTTACCCATGGTTGACTATGGTTGAATTTGCTTGGCATGATTGATTATGCTTGACCATTTGATCATGGTTGATCATTGTTGACCACATTTGACCATATTTGGTCATATCTAATCATGTTGAGTATGGTTGACCATGGTTAACTATGTTTTCCCATGGTTTACTATGTTGGTTTCCTTATGTTTGATCCAGGTGAATCATCTCAAAATTCGATAGAGTTAAAGTATTCAAAATGCAAAGTAAATCTTACAAAGTGGAAGAGCTCCTCAACAACTTTCCGGTGACGTTCGTTTCAGGAAAAACGACCTCCAGATGACAAAGATATCAGTAGTTGAAGTTTCGTCAAAAAAGGTGCAAAATGGTTAGAAATGGTTAAACAAAAGATAATTTGGGGTTATGGGAATTGAACCCAAGACCTTGTGAAAAGGCCACCATGACCCCATGGTTGGGTAAAAGGGAATGGTCAAGAGCTTAGCCCTTGAACTTGCCAACACCAAGCTCCCCTTGGTATTTAAATGTATATCAAAACCATATGTAAAAAAACATAATGTTAAAACCAAATGTCATACCATAGCAAAGCGCACCATATAATATATATAGGTATTAAAACCCAAATTGCACCATATAATATATATAGGTATTAAAACCCAAATCGCACCAACTATATGATGCGCCAACCATTGAATTAAAACAATGCTATAAACCATATAAATCATATGTTAAATCAACATATGATATACTGAATCGCCACAACATATAAACCATATGTTAAAACAAATATGATATAGCAAATCGCGCCAAGGAGGAGAAGCCCGCGGGTTTGACCCCAAGACTTCTGCCCCCATAACAACCACATCTACCAACGCACCACCGCTATGAGACGTGGCAATAGGTGGCTTGAAACTCTTAAAAGGTGCTAAAATGAATGGGATTTGGATGGGTGCGTGGCCTATGGCCCACGCCCCCTTTTTTGGTTTGATTTCATTATTTAAATGAGGCATGGGCACGGATCTCGAGAAGGTGTTTTGATGCATGCAGAGACAGGCATGTAGATCGAGGTGATGCTACACAATGATCGAAGTGAATTTGCATGCAGACCGAGGTGGTTTTTGCATGCAGTTCAGGGTGGTTTAGAATTGACATGCATCCCGAGGCCGTACGGACTGTACAATCAAGCGCAGATTTGGGAATTGTGCCAAGAAGGGCATTCAGAGTCTAGTTTCTTAAATATATCGAGTTTATACTCAAAAGTCTCAATTTTTCGCAAGGATTCTAGATCCAGCTTCGGTTTTTGCATTCAGGCATCCAGACAGAAAAGTACTCACAGAACCTTCCAGATACATAAAAAGGTATCCATGTTTATACTTAAAAGTCTCAGAATTTCATCTTGCAGTTGTTGTTGAAGTCTGTTACTGTATATGACAGACATAAATCAGAAATCACTTTGTAAGCATTTGAATACTTAATCTATCAGCCTTCCCATTTGGAAAGTGGCCCGGAGACGTAGCTAGGGGGGTCTGGTGAACTTCGTTACCAATTCTTGTTCATAGATGGTTTGCTTACATGTTTATGTGCTCATGTGTGTGATGAATGTTCTTTAATTTTTCATTTACAAAGGTGGTTAACAGTTAAAAATTCACATGCAAATAATGGTTAAAGATCAAGTTAAATTTCAGATCAATGTTGAATTGATATGTTCCTCAATGGTTATCTCATAATATGATGTTCATCAAGGGTTATGTCACATTGATACATTCCTGAATGGTTATGTTGGATTATGAAATTCTTTAATGGTTATTTCACATTGCGATAGTCATTTGGTTGACTTATGTTGAATTTCTACATTCCTCATTGGTTATGTTGCATTATGATGTTCATCAAGGGTTATGTCACAATGAGCCTAGTTGACTCTAGTTGGCCATGGTTAACTATGCTTGACTATGATTGACTATGGTTAATTATGTTTGGTTGTGGATAACTATGGTTGACTATGGTTGACCATAATTTACTATGGATGACCATGTTGACTATGGTTGAACATAGTTGAATTTGGTTGACTATGGTTGACAAGAGTTTATTATTGTTAACTATGGTAGACTTTGTAGACATGATTTGATTGTGGTTGACTAATGCTTACCATGTTTGACTATAGTTTGACCATCTTTGACTATAGTTGAATATGGTTGACAATGTTTCAATATTTAATCACATTGTGACATTAAGAGGTTGACTTTAATATTATGTCACATGTGCCATTATGGTAGACTTTGATATCATGTCAAATTCGATACTAAGAGGCTTATAATATGGTTATATCTATTGTGATGTTCATCTTGGTTGAATTATGTTGACTTGCCATGTTCCTCAATGGTTAGGTTGCATTACAATGTTCATGAGAGGTTATGTTGTATTGTGACATTTAGCAATGGTCATGTTGGATTGAAACATTTCGTAATGATCATGTCATGGTGTGACATTCATCTTGTCTATCTTAAGTCAAATTGTCGCATTACTCGAGGGTTATGTTGCAATGTGACATTAAGAGGCTGGCTTCAATACTATGTTACATTGTGGTCACATTATGACAAAATATGTTTATAATATGGTTATATCTATTTTTATGTTCATCTTGGTTGACTTATGTCAACTTGATATGTTCCTCCTAATTATGTTACATTGTGACTTTCATCAAAGATTATGTCATGTTATGTATATTCCTCAAGAATACACAATGAATAAATATAATTCATAAATTGGGAGGTCATAGTTTGTAAAGCAAACTAATTCCTTACCCAAATTAGAGATATGTATTTTCTGAAGTCTCTTCACTCTCATAATACAAAATGATTTATTCTCATAATACAAAATGATTTAGGCTTTTAGTGCTTCAATTTTTCTCAATAGGTGCATGGGTAAAAAAATTTTAGTTGCATATTTTTTTAAATATAACAAATTATGAGTGGCAAGTCTTCTTTATGATCTCATTAAAATACAATTTGTATAGTGTGCACAACAGTCATAGAGACTCCCCATAAATGTTCTGAAACCACATTGCCATAATCGTTATAAAACACACTGGTCATAAAACATCAAGAATGAAAGAGCCATGTGAGTAACTCTCACGTATACGCTATTAAATGTGGTATAGACTAAAAGTTAGACCGTGTAATGCAATACAACCATGAATTCCCCAATAGTTGTTTCCTTCCATTGGTTGAGCTTTTCATTACATCCAAATCATAGTGTGAGACTGGAAGCGTTGGCATAGCTCGACGATGCACTCACCCCTGACTGAGTGAAGAATGCCCCGTTCATCATTAGGTGTCCCTCTAACCTCCAATTAACTGTGAGACTGGAAGCTTTGGCATAGCTCGATGATGCACTCACCCCTAACTGAGTGAATAATTCGCGGTTCAACATTAGGTCTCGCTCTAACCTCCAATTACACTACCTCAATGCT
>JASDQU010737550.1:142792-216334 GCA_032191745.1 Picea mariana | reverse complement strand
TCCGCTTTATTCTATTTTATTGAAAGGTCTTATTAATATTGACCTTTATTACATCCGAATACATTGATATAGCTATGTGCGGGTTAGGACCTTAACACGGATCCTGTGACCTGGTGCTATTCCTCCAAATGCTTTCGGGGTTTCATGATTCGGGGAATTGTGATGCAAGCGTTCCTCCTTTCCCTTTCAAATCCCCGATTCACGAAATGCCGAAATCTTTCCCTCTGAGAGATCAACGGCCCAGGCCCTTATGGAACCGACGACCATGATCTAACTAGATTGATGGCTAGAAATCTTTTGGGCCTTCCCCCGAAACGGTCCTGGTCCTTTCGTGAATTCTCCTTTCACGATTTTGGGAGACTCTTCACTCTCGATCTCCTGGTGTCCAAATCCCCAAAATGTGGATCTATTGACACGCGTCCTCTGAGATGGATGGTCCCGATGCTTTTGGGACTTGACGAGTCCTCCCCCTTCTGCTGTTACGAGGCTTAAACCTCGCGCACCTTCTTCTGGATCTGATGACTATCGGTCCTCTATGCTAGATCTGACAGCCTAGATCTAATATCATGTGCTTTGAGAGTTGACTGGTCCCGCCGTTATCCTCCATGAAACTTCACTTGATCCAACGGTGGTCGGTTATCTGCGTTAGATCTAACAGTTCAGATCTGTTCTCTTATGCGTCTCCTAGGGACTAAACCCCATGAATGTATCTTTGATCTAGTGGATCTCATGCCACTACACTCCAGATCCAACGGCTGGCACGTTTTCATAGTTTCACATCTTTGGGAGTTGAAAGACTCTCCCTCTTATGTTTCTCGGTCCGCGAAATGTTGAAAACTTAAAATGTGCGCCCCTTACTTCGAGATCAATGGATGTTGATCCTCGCTCCCAGATCTGATGACTTAGATCTGATCAACTCCTATGTGCGCTCCTCCTGTCTGCCTGGACATAGATTCAACAGTCTAGATCTTTCCTCCTAGTGTCAATCCAACAATAGTTGTGCTCCCTTAACGCTCGACCATGCGACCACTACTTGTCACCACGGTCCACTTTTTGGGATTTCGTAATTCCCGATTTCACGATTCCAACTACAAACAATTCTAGGTCCTTCAAACTCCTGGATCTTGAAATGCCGAAAAGGGCTTAATGGGCTTTGGCTCCTTTCTTCTATTGCTCTGTGCACAAAGGCACTATTCCTCCTGAGCTTCGAGACTTAGAATAAGTCCACCCTCGCACACGCCTTGTGCTGTTGAGATTTCCTCAATCTCAGGTCCAAAGTATTTCTTGAAAAGAAATGCTTCACGCCCTCTTGGTGCTCCTTTGCTCAATGCACACCTTGCAGAGCCTACAGAGTGCTCAGTAACTCTGGCTGTCTTCGAACTCGACAAAGAGTTCTTCTCATGCACACTTTCACCGACTCAATGCCCACTTGGCAGAGCTTCTACAGAATCTTCAGGGATTGTGTCTCTTTTCTATGTGCCTTCCCCTGCACAGCTTGTCCTCCAAGGTGTTCAAAAACCTTGAGGCTCCTCCTTGAGTGTGTGAATGTTTCTGGTGTGCACTCCTTGCACGTTCTTTCTAACTCCACAGAGCTCAGATGCGCACTCCTTGCGCTGGCTACACAACTTCCAATGTTCTGTTGTGCACTCCTTGCATGGCTTAAAGAACCCAGATGGAAACCGAAAAACTCACAAACAGATAGTAAAATCTATCTATAAACTATATCTACAACATACAAGTGACATTCAAATGCATAAACATACACAGATAATTCATGGGCAGGAAAAAACTGCTCTTTGTATTAATCTCCAAATATCTATACAAAATATGTTTTTACAAAAACTGGACTGCTACAGAGTCTTAGTTATCTCCCTTGAGATCTCTCTACTTGAGAATTCTCTTATTCTCCCTCTCCACTCTACTCCTCGAGAGACTCATTACAAAAGAGGGCTCTCTTGAGCTTATCCTCGTCCACCACCTCTGTGTTATCGCTATCTCAGAGGGGCTCCTACTCCTACGGCTACATTACACAAAAGGAAGTTGCAGACCTGATTGATCTGGACTTAGCTACAGGTAACCATTAAAGGAAACCTCAACCACTACCTGTACAAAGGCATGATCTGGCATTAAAAGCCTTACAACATTTATTGAGATTTCGAATTTCAAAATTGAGAGGGTTGTGCCTCTCCCTTTCTCCATTAAATGCGTGTTAGATGTGCTGGATGGCTGGCACGCTGCTAACATGGAGCAATAATCCTGCATCATACTCCTCAGCTAGAAAAATTATGATCTCTTGATCATGAGCTCCTCTTCTCCAGTGTTGAAATCCACTTGGATCCCAAACTTTCCCTTGGAGCTGTCCATCTGCTCCTCTTCTTCGTTGTTGCTGCTACTGCTTCCCTGCTGCTCTTGTAGACTCCCTTCTGCTCAACTTCTTGTTGCTGGCAGTCTTTGCTGCTAAACTCAACATCAGCCTTCTGATTTCTTCAATTTCCTCATCCAGTTGCTCTAGTGGCTGGCTCTTTGTATGCAGTCTTCTCTGCTGCACTTCTGTCTTCTCAATGGGAAGATATGCTCGATCTCCCCTGCTATATTTATCTCTCTTTTTGGCACTAAGTAGCCACTCTGCTGTAGACTCCATCTCTATAGTCTCCTCACTGAATTGTTGCTTAGCTTCTTCCTGTGGCAATTCTGCTACTTCCATTTCTCCTCCTGGCATACTTCCAGCTTCTTCTAGCTTCTGCCCAGGCTGGTATGTTCCACTACCTGCTCCCAACTTAGCCTGTTGGATGTGCAAACTTTGCACCATCACCCTCCTTTCTAGGGCTTCCAATTCTTCACACAGATCAGCAAAATCCATGTTGTCTGCTTCTTCTTCTTCTTCTTCTTCTTCTTCTTCTTCTGTAGCTTCCAGTACTATAGTGATTTCCTGTCCAGCTTCCTGGCTGAAAATTTTGAGCCATTCTGTTGAATGGTCATCTTCTTCTTATTGGGCAAACATCAGTGTCTGCTCCATTTCTTCCTCCATGATAGTTTCTGTTGGTTGTCCTCCTACTGTTGATGCACCTGCAAAACATGCTCTGGCCTCAATTGGGTTGCTTGGTAGGAACACCTCTATTCCTCCAATGATCAGAATTCTCTTATGATTCTCTCCTGTCAGCACTACTTGCTGATCTGAACTCTCCTCTGAGTTCATGAGACTTTCAGACAATCTCATCTCTTTCCCCTTTCCCACCTGGCAATTTAGAAATTTTTTGCTGCCCACCTAGCAGTCTATGAGATCGTCTGATCCCATCTCATTGCCCACTTGGCAATCTAAACTTTCACCACTGCCCCCTTGGCAGTAAGCGGGACCTTCCACTGATCTCTTTCCATTGCCCACCTGGAAACATGAATTTCCATGGTTGTCCTCCTGACACTCTATGAGATCCTCCAATGATCTCATTTCATTACCCAACAGGCAATTCAAAAATTCATCCCCGCCCTCCTTGCAGTTTATGAGATCTGAAACTGATCCCTCTTCCTCATCACTGAGGGTTTCTCCAACTTCTAGCTCACAAATGCAAACCATCTCTGTGTCACTTAGGCTTTCATCATACCTCAGCCACTTCCTCGACTCTTATTGTTGTTTCCTGGCCAACAACTTTTGAACAGGCCATTTATCTTTCCTGTTCAGAGGCCATTCGTACCTCTAGTGTACTTTTGCCTCTTGCTGCATCTCCAATGTCAGTTGTTTCATTCTCTCTCTTATCTCAGCGAGTTCCTTGTCAATATCTACTTTATTCATCTACTGGTGGTCTCCTCTTCCACCACGGTCATGGCCTTTAGTAGCCATTTCCATCTTTCAGCTACCCTCCTAGAAAGCATATGGATCACTCTACGTCTGAGAGAATCTCCATGTCCTCCTACAGCTTGCCTGGTTGTCTGTTGACTACTGCACACCTTGCAACAATTTTCACAGAGCATCATTACTCTGTCTCCTCCTTCACCTGCTATCTCCTTCGCCTGAAGTCTAGAGATGAAAATATCAGCTCTGATACCACATGATGGTGTGTATCAGAGTATTTTCTTTATCTACTCTACCCCCCTCTACTTGCATTCTACAGACAGAAAGTGGCTCTAATACCACATGATGCATACCCCCTACCTCAGTAGGGTCCACTGACCTCCCAGTCTCTGGATCACTCTCTTCCCTGAGCCGAAATGGCTCTTCGAGCTCCTGTTGGAACCCTTTGAACGAATCCACAGGTCTCTTTGTCCTCTAGCACAGGTCTTGAGAAAATATGTGTGTGCACCCCTTTTTTCAATGCTCTCCTCTGTTCTGAACCAACACACACCTCAGCGTTGATTCCTTTCCAACTAGCTCCTTCTTATTTAGTGACCTCGGGCTATGACCCAAGGCATAAACAACACACCTTTCATGTTTCGAGGTTTCAAGACTCCTGCATGCAAGATCTCCCAAGCTCCTTGTCCTTCGAATCGTCGAACCCCGAAATAGAGCCTAGCTCCCACTAGCTCCTACCTTCACTCCTGACCAACAAATATGATCGGGACTTTTCCAAAAAGGAAATTTTAGATTTCATGACTTCGTGAATCCTGATGTAATTTCCCTTGACTCTTCAACCTCCGAAACCCAAAATGTCAAATAAGGTTGACTTCTCCAATGTGACGAGTACACGCCACCTGTTTCCCACTAATTTCGGCTTTTTGGGACTTTCGAGCAAACAACCAATAGTTGTTCCTCTTCCCCTATGATTCCCCGAATTATGAAATCTTGTCTTTGACGAGATAGATGGCTATGAGCCTCCGTCGATCCAACGACTTACGTTCTTTCGAGATTTTCGTCGATCTGGGAATCCACGACACTTGTCCTAGATATGATCTTCATCCAAGCCAAGAGACGCTTTTCTCATTTCGTGACTTCGCGAATCCTAATGCCAAGTCTCTGACTCTTCATTCCCCGAATGTTGAAATGCCAAAATGCTGAAATGGGCTCAACGTCGATTAGCCCATGACCAAATATCAGTCCATGTGACTGCTTCCTCCATGACCATAGCCCTACTCCAAAGACACATCGCATTTCGCGACTTCGGGGTTTTCAACGCAAAGTGCCCCAGCTCCTTGTCCTTGGAATTACTGAAATGCCAAACCTTGAAAGGGTCTAATGGCTCCTTAGCTCCTCCCTTAAGTTTCTTTTCATACGACTAAATCCTGTGACCTGGTGCTATTCCTCCAAATTCTTTCAGGGTTTCGCGATTCAGGGAATCGTGATGCAAGTGTTCCTCCTTTCCCCTTTCGAATCCCCGGTCCACGAAATGCCGAAACCTCTCCCTCTGAGAGATCAATGGCCCAGGCCCTTCTGGAACCAACGACCATGATCTAACTAGATCGATGGCTAGAAATCTTTCGGGCCTTCCCCCGAAACAGTCCTGGTCCTTTCGCGATTTTGGGAGACTCTTTACTCTCGCTCTCCCGGTGCCAAAATCCCCGAAATGTGGATCTCTTGACACACATCCTCTAAGATGGATGGTCCCGATGCTTTCGAGACTTGACAAGTCCTCCCCCTTCTACTGTTACGAGGGTTAAACCTCATGCACCTTTTTCCAGATCCGATGGCTATCGGTCCTTTGCGCTAGATCTGACGGCCCAGATCTAATCTCCTGCACTTTGAGAGTTGACTGGTCCCGCCATTATCCTCTGTGCAACTTCGCCTGATCCAATGGTGGTTGGTTATCTGCGCTAGATATGACGATTTAGATCTGTTCTCTTGTGCGTCTCCCAGGGACTAAACCCCATGCACGTATCTTTGATCCAATGACTCTCATGCCACTATTCTCCAGATCCAACGGCTGGTGTGTTTTCGCAGTTTCACATTTCTGGGAGTCAAAAGGCTCTCCCTCTTATGTTTCCCAGTCCAAGAAATTTCAAAAGCTTAAAATGTGCGCCCCTTACTTTGAGATCAACGGATGTTGATACTCGCTCCCAGATCTGATGGCTTAGATCTGATCAACTCCTATGTGCGCTCCTCCTGTCTTCTTGGACATAGATTCAATGGTCTAGATCTTTCCTCCCAATGCCGATCCAATGACAACTGTGCTCCCTTAATGCTCGACCATGCGACCACTACCTATGACCACGATCCACTTTTCAGGATTTTGTAATTCGCGATTTCACGATTCTGGCTGCAAACGATTCTAGGTCCTTCAATCTCCCGAATCTCGAAATGTTGAAAAGGGCTTAACAGGCTTTGGATCCTTTCTTCTATTGCTCTGTGCACAAAGGCATTGTTCCTCCTGAGCTTCGAGACTTAGAATAAGTCCACCCTCGCACACGCCTTGTGCTGCTGAGATTTCCTCAATCTCAGGTCCAAAGTATTTCTTGAAAATAAATGCTTCACTCCCTCTTGGCACTCCTTTTCTCAATGCACACCTTGTAGATCCTACAGAGTGTTCAATAAATCTAGTTGTCTTCGAACTCGACAAAGAGTTCTTCTTGTGCACACTTGCACCGACTCAATGCCCGCCTAGCAGAGCTTCTACAGAATCTCCAGAGATTCAGTCTCTTCTCTCTGTGCCTTCCCCTGCATAGCTCATCCTCCAAGGTGTTAAAAAACCTTGAGGCTCCTCCTTGAGTCTGTGAATCTTTCTGGTGTGCACTCCTTGCATGTTCTTTATGACTCTGCAGAGATCAGATGCACACTCCTTGCACTGGCTACATAACTTCCAATGTTCTGTTGTGAACTCCTTGCATGGCCTAAAGAACCCAGATAGAAATCGACAAACTCACAAACAGATAGTAAAATCTATATATAACCTGTATCTACAACATACAAGTGACATTCAAAGGCATAAACATACATAGACAATTCATGGGCAGGAAAAAACTTCTCTTTGTATTAATCTCCAAATTTCTATACAAAATATGTTTTTACAAAAACTGGACTGCTACAGATTCTCAGTTCTCTCCCTCAAGATCTCTCTACCTGAGAATTCTCCTATTCTCCCTCTCCACTCTACTCCTCGAGAGACTCATTACAAAAGAGGGCTCTCTTGAGCTTATCCTCATCCACCGCCTCTGTGCTATCGCTATCTCAGAGCAGCTCCTACTCCTATGGCTACATTACATAAAAGGAAGTCGCAGACCTGACTGATCTAGACTTAGCTGCAGGTAACCATTAAAGGAAACCTCAACCACTACCTATACAAAGGCATGATCTAGCATTAAAAGACTTACAACATTTATTGAAATTTCAAATTTCAAAATTGAGAGGGCTACGCCTCTCCCTTTCTCCATTAAATGTGTGTTGGATGTGTTGGCTGGCTGACACGCTGCTGACATGGAGCGATGCTCCTGCATCAAGAAGGTTCATATACAAATAACAAATTTAGGGAAAATGGATTGGATTAATATACATGGGTAATTCCCCCTTGAACCCTTCTTGGCCCTTATCCTAGACACTCTCCTCTCTTGTGGATTAATTTTAGCCCCCATCTCTTGTCCATTTCCCCTTAGCATATGGCATCACATTTTCTTATTAATTATCGAAATACAGTTCCCATATTACATAGCTTTACTTTAAGTACGTAAAAGGTGATTCATTAAGGGATCAAAAATATTGATGATTTAATTAATAAATAATAAGTGAATGGTGTAGATTTAATAATTCCATAATATTCTTTTGTAGTTTCAAAAAATTAGGGATGAGATTAAACTAAAACCCTAATCTTGAGTTGCAAATTATCTTTATCATTTTGTAGAGGATTATTTTAAATAATTGTGATGAAGTGTCTAGGTTTGGATGGGATGTTGCCGGCATAGAATAATCATGACCAAATGTATGTAAAAATGGCCAAATGTTAACTTCCTCATGATAAAAAAATAAATCATGATAAAAAACAAATCATCGTAGAACAATCAATTTGTTCCATAATATTGGTTCCACATAAAAACCCTACCCCTAACTCTCAAAACAGATCCTCCTCCAACTATTGTCTCGGTGCAGCGTCACCACAATCGCGGAACAACCCCAACTTGAGGATCCAAGATGTGGTGCGTTGATAATTCCAATATTGGTTCCAGTGATACAATCCTAGTAGCCCATGATTCACATGCTTTCAACAATTATTATGAAAAGAACAATCGTAATATTGGAACCTGTGACTTTCAGGGTACTACTTATGTCGTTACCCAGTCTCCAAGTAAGTCTAGTATCAAATGTTCTTTTAGGATTTGTTTAATTTGGTCTACATATACCCTATAACTATTGAATGTTTTTGGAGAATTAATTTTATAACTCTTCTGCATAGTATAGTTTACTGACTGCAAATTCCTTAAAGGTTATAAGATTATAGAAGAATAGTAGTAGTTAGGAGTATCATACACCCTATAATTATTGAATTATTTCTGAGAATTAATTTTATAATTCTCTTAAAATTGCAAATTCCTCGGAAGTTATAAGATTAGATTAGAGAAGAATAGTAGTAGTTAGGAGTATTATAGTAGGGAATCATGCCTCATGGAATTTCTCAAGTGCCTCTATCTCACGAAGGGGTATATTATTCTTATTATGAAATCAATATTTTGGCTTATTACAACAAAATGTGTGTTCTCAAATTGGTTTAAAGATGATTTTTTTTTCTAATACTTTGAGTGAATATTATCAAATTGTTTTAATTTTTTTTTCAATACCTTGATTGAAATGGTGTTGTTTTATGTTTTTTCTCTCCTCATCGGAATGTGGCAATATAAATTCTCACAAAATCACAATTCTCTGTTATTTAGATTGCATTTATGAATGCATAAATGGATTCATCGTCTTTTGGAGCACTTGGATTATACATATTTAACCACTCAAATTTAGAGATCCAACAATATCTCATCAAATTTCCAGAAAATATCCCAAAAAAAAAATTAAAATATAACACATTTAAACTACAACTATTGAAATAACAAGCTTCAATTCTTTAATTTAAACAACCTCATTAAATCAAAATGGGACGTATCTCCATTACATTTTGAAATGGGAATAAATCAATCATAACCTTGAATCAATCTTAACCTTGGATTTTCTAAACTTCTCAGACTTTAACTTCCCAGTCTGTTAACTTCCCTAAAAGATCTATTGTAGGTTGTTTGCATTTTTTCTCTTAAATAATAAAATGGACCTTTCTTTTATGTAAGTTGTAATCTACTATTTTACAAGTGTTTACCTCAAAAAAGTTAAAATAGTAGTCTTCATGAATGAGAACTCATAGTCCTTTCCCATGCTGGCTAGATTCATTAGCCAGCAAGTCAATCAACTCTTTTCTAGCTAGATTCATTGGCTTGAGCGGGCTATCCTTACCATATCTTTCCTTACAATTGGGCATATAGCTATTTATACATTGGGTTTTTTCCTCTATACAATTAGGTATATCTTCACTTTATTTCCTGACTGTTGCCTTCCTTTACAGTTATGCCCTCCGAGGGTGGCGCTTCGATCAGGTGTGGTTTTGGGTTGGCTTGGGATAATAAAAAGAGAGGAACAACTTGCACCTACGGTGTTTTATGTGAGTGGTTTGGGCTGAGAACGTTAACGAGAAGGCTTAGGCCAAAGGAATGAACATATAATAATATAGGTTAGGATCCAACTAGATTAGGATCTACAAAAATAAATTTAACCTTAAAATTTTAATAATAGGAGTCAAAGGGATATGGCTCTTGCTAATGTGAAGCCTAAAATCGTAGAAGTCTTGATGCAATTAAACTATCCACAAATCTTACTTAGACCCATTTCAAGGATTTGAGTAGTCTAGGAATTTCATAAGGCTTACCATGAGCTACATGCATGGTTGTAGAGGCATTGTTCTTTTGGTGACAGATACCGAAATCCATCAACAAATTGGATCAAATATGAACAACATGAGTGGGCCTAATAGTTATGTTTGAGTGAAATATACACATGGGTATTTGATAAAGGGATAAAGGGGAGCATCCTAGTGATTTTGATGAAATATTTTATTCAAGTGATTTTGAAAAAATATTTCATATAAATCTCTTAAACTATGATAAAGTTTTAATTTAACTCTCATCCAATTAAATTATGATAAAGTTTTGGTTTACTTCAGATCAAATAAACTATGATAAATTTGTAATTTCCTTTACCTCGTAGGGAATATTCCTTCCATGTGATACATTGTGTTAATTAAAAATTCATGTATTTGCGACAAAGGAAATCAAAATGTTTTTAAGAAACAATCCCATTAGAAGTTTTTCAAAAAACAAGGCCAAATCTTCATTTTCGCAATGTGTCAACATTACTACATGATGAACAAAACCTGACATCACAATGTGATGAACATAACCTGACATCACAATCTGATGATTATATACTGATGTCACATTTGAGCATCACCTTTAACCAACATCACATTGTGATGCAATCCAACATAATCTAATGTCACAAGGTGAAAAACATATTCTCATGCTGAAATCTATCAAACATACCCAAACGTTGCAATATTACATTAAAAACCCCAATTTGTCACAATGTGATCTACAAAAACATACATCACAATATGACATACAAAACCCAAGATTGCAATGTGACGAACATAGCCAAACATTGAAATGTGAGAGGAACATAGCCCAAGGTTATAATCTAATGTAAAAAACCAACATCGTAATATGATGTTCAAAATGCTACGCCATAATGTGACATACAAAACCCAACATCACAATCTAACAAACATAGCCTCATGTCACAATGTGACAAACATAGCCTAACATCAAAATGTGATGTTAAAAAAACTAGCATCGTAATGACATGTAAAAAAACTCACGTCGCAATCTGTCGAACATAGCTCAATGTCGAAATGAGATGAACATAACCTGAAGTCACAATGTGACAAATATAACCCGTCATCCCTATGTGTTGAATAGATCCTAATGTCGCATTGTGGTGAACGTATCATGACATTGCAATATAACAAACAAAACCCATTTTTACAATTTCATGACCATAATCTTCCAAGCATACCCCAAAGTTGCAATGTGACGTACAAAATCTAACGTCACAATGTGATGTACAAAACCCAACATTGTAATGTGATGAACATAGCCCAATGTCACAATAAGATGAACATAATATGCCACTGGAATATGATCAAGAAGATGAACATAACCCAACATTGCAATGTGATAAACATAACTTGACGTTGGTATGTGACAAGCATATCCCAATGTCACAATGTGACGAGGATAGCCTAGCGTCACAATGTAATGAATGAAACCCAACATCACAATGTGACAACCATAGCTTGACGTTGTAATATAATGAAAAAAACCTAATGTTTCAATGTGATCACCATCACCCGATGTTGCAATGTGATTACCATCACTCGATGTTGCAACGTGACGAACATAACTAAATGTCACAATGTTTTGAACAAAACCAAACATTGTAATGTGACAAACATAACCTAATGTCGTAATATGAAAGACGTATCTTGACACAACAATAAAAAATAAACCTTCACCAACATCACTTGTGATGCAAGCCAACCATATTAAACATTATTCAACCATGGTCAACCATGTTAAAACATAGTCAACCATGGTCAACTAGAGTCAAACATGGTCAACCATAGTTAAACATGGACAACCTTTGTTAGACATAATCAACCATTCTCATACATAGTAAACCATGGTCATTCATACTCATCCATGGTCAACATGGTCTTCCATTCATAGTCACCCATGGTCAACATGGTCAATCATGGTCAAGAGGTAAATTAAAAATTTATCATAGTCACCCATGGTCAACATGGTCTTTCATAGTCAACCATAGTCTATCTTGTTCAACCATAATCTATCTTGTTCAACCGTATTGAACCACATGAAACCATGATCAAGAGGTAACTTAAAACTTTATCATAATCACCCACGGTTAACATGGTCTTCTATAGTCAACCATTCATCCAGAATATATTTACAGAACAAAATGAATACAAATTATTATCAAAAGACTCTTAACACAGAATAACAGATATACAGTAAATTTGGTTTCTATTCAATAAGAAAATAAGTTGAAACTGTAAAATGCAGTGGAAACAAGCTTGCTAGAATGGTGGCGGCTTATCTTTGAGAAGAGATGTGACAACTACACTCATTCATAAGAAGATGATTACAATGAGGCTTTGACGACCTTTTTACAATAAACAAGAATTTCAAAAACCTTAGACATCCTAAAGACCTAACCCTAGGAGATGAAGTGCCAAAAGTCCTGTGGGCCCTGTTTGGGTAAGTTAGTACATCAACTTCCCGAGATCATATCTTTTGCCTACGATCTTCGTTTTAGGCGCACGTTATCCCATTGGAAAGTTCTATCCGAGCACTACACATTTTTATGTTATTTATAAATGGTCATTTGACTGTGGCAAGCCCTAAAAAACATTGTTTAGGGCCTCAAAATGACCCTACAATTTAGGGACCCGAAAACTAGGGAACAAACTGCCAAACTGGAAAACTGCCAAAATTATCCAATTGGAATAGGTGGGAGGCCAGTGACATCCATATGGATCAATCCTTCCCCATTAGGAAGAAATGGTCTCCATTTCATTGAGTTCCCCCATCATATGAGGAAAGTTTTGCTGAATTTGGCCCCGGGTGAGCCACTTTCCTTGGTGCAGGAACTACCCTACTTTGACAACTCAATAAAGTTGGATACTTTGTTGGCGAGTGCCCTTGATCTCTTTTTCCACAATATGATAATTTTATTCTTGTTGTATGCATTCGGGGTTGAGCTCTGTTGGTGTCAATTGTTATTCTATCTCTAAGGTGTCCAATAATGATGGAAAATACAATCGAAGGATATCCACGTTGAACACTGGGTGCAACCCAAGGAAAGGAGGAATGTTGAGATCAAAAGAATTAACATCCACTACCTTGGTGATGGTGTATGACACATAAAGGAGTGGGGGAAACTTCTGATGGGGTCCTATAAGGTGCTCTTTCTGCAAGTGAAACCAAACTTTGTCACCCACCTGAAACATATGTGGCACTCAGTGTTGATCATGGCACTTCTTGTACTTGTCATTGGACTTCTATAGGATATCCTGAACGTGTTGGAAGATGTGTTGGATGTGATCAATGAATCGGGTGGCATTGGCAACTTTAGTTAGAGCAGGAGATGAGTCAGTTGAGGTGACCGCAAGGGGTAATGCCACATCTATGTGACCCAATGGCTGGAATCCCAACCCCACCTAAAAGGGGTTGTGGCTGGTTAAGCTATGCAGGGATCGATTGTTGCTATGTTGAACATAGGGGAGACTCTTATCCCATGTGAGAGGGTTCTTCGAATTATACATGCACAGGATATGCACAATCATTTGATTTATGACCTCGGTTTGGCCATCTATCTCGGGGTGGAAGGTCATGGATTTGGTGAGACTGGTGTCGAGAAATGACCACAATGTGTTGATAAATCGATTATCCTTATATGAGACAATGGTTTTTTGGATTCCAAAATTTAACTAGACTCATTCAAAGAAGAGCTTGGAAATGGCCTCTACTGTGATGCTCTTCTTGCAGGCAGAAAAAATTGCCATCTTAGAAAAGAGATCCATAACCACAAAAACAAAGTCATTGCCCCCCTTGGTGGATGGGAGGCCTGACATGTATTCCATTGAGATGGATTCCCATGGCTTGTCAAGAGTAGAAAGAGGGGTTTACAGACCCTATTTATTAGTGTCTAGTTTGGGAATCGCACAGGCAGTGCATGACCTGATATACTTGCTGACCTCATGTCAAAGTTTCAGACAGTAAATTTTTTTCTCCAGCATTGCCACTGTCTTTTTGACAATGAAGTGTTATGCCACCTGACTATAGTGAGATTCCCATATCATCTTCACTCGCTCACTTGATGGAACGTAGATATGGCCCAGATGACACATCATCCCATCCTGAAGATGGAAATTAGCGACAACTACATTTGTGCCGAACATTTGGTAGGAAGTGGTGAAGTCCAGGTTTGTCTCATAGAGTTGGGGCCATCCATAGGTATCATGGACACAAGAGTCTAGCACCATGGTGAGTGTCGTGACTAGAGGTCTACTGAGGAAATCAACGATGTTGTTGGTGCTTCCCATTTTATACTTGATGTGGAGGTGGAATTGCTACAAGTACGTGGACCACTTTTGATGGAAGTCATTCTACATTTTTTCTTGTGTTTGCATGAACTGTAGTGGCTTATGATCAGTTTGGATGACTGTCTCCTTCCCAATAATGTAATTTCTCCACTGGCGGAAGGCTTGCACAATGAAGTACATTTATTTATCATAAGTAGGGTACTTACATACAACATTTGATAGTGTCTCACTATGATAGGCCACAGGGTGGTCGTTCTGAGTGAGAATGGTGCCCACATCATAGTCTGAAGCATATGTCTCGATCTCAAAGGGATGCTACAAGTCTAGTAATGAAAGTGTTGGGGATGAGCACAAGATTTTCTTCAAATCATCGAACTCTTGTTGTTGGAACCGACCCCACACAAATTTCTCCTTACCACCACCCATGGTTACTTGGATGAGGGCCTATGCAATATGCGGGAATCCCAAAATGAACCTCCAGTAGAAATTGGCAAGGCCTAGAAGCTTCGAAGCTCAGTGAGTGTGGTGGGGGATGGCCAGTCACGGATGACTTGGATTTTGGATGGATCCACATGTACTCCATGTTAATCAATGATGTATCCTAGGTAATGAACCATGTCCATGATGAAGGATCATTTTTCCAAGTTGGCGTAGAGATGGTGTTGCTAGAGGGTGTACAGGACCTGTTGAATATGTTGCAAGTGTTATGCCCAATTCTTTCTATAAATGATGATTTCATCCAGATACACTACTACAAAAGTGTTGGTGAATGGTCGTAGGATATCATCCATCATCCTCATGAAAGTGGCTGGAGCATTTTTCAAACCAAAGGGCATGACCAACCATTCAAAAATACCTTCCTTTGACTTGAAGGCGATCTTCCATGCATCTGTTTGTTCTATCAGGACTTGGTGGTAGCTAGAATTCAGATCAATCTTACTGAAGTATTTGGTCCCTGTGAGCTGATCAAGGAGGTCATCAATTTGGGGGATTAGGTACTGGTTTCTGACTGTGATTTTATTCAGGGCTTGATAATCAATGCAAATTCGCCAAGCTCAATATTTCCTTTGTACAAACACAATTGGGCTCTCGCAAGGTGATGAGTTGGGACCAATGTGCCCCTTGTGGAGTAGTTTGTGTATCTATCACTTGATCTCCTCATTCTCTAATAGAGAGTGGCAGTAGATTGGCCCATTAGGAAGTAGTGTGTCAGGGGTCAGATCAATGGGGTGCTTGACCTGACAGTGTAGAGGTACCCCGGTAGGTGAGGAGAAGATATCTGAGTATTCTTCCATGACCTTATCCACTTCCTTCTATTGTGTGGAGACATTAGTTGTGGAGACCCTATATGTGGCTACGATCTTTCTCTCATTCTATGAGAGAATAACGGAGAAGACAAACCTCCTTTTATGAGAGATGCGATTTCTACATTACTTGGCAGAGATCAAGGAAATATCATTGGGTGGGACTGCCTCAGGTATCCGATACAATTTCTTGTTCAAAGTAATAATAACACTATGAGTCCTAGACTCATATACAACATGACATTTCAATAAATATGGGTGGCCCAAAAGAACATTACAAACTTTGAGAGGGGCAAGATCACACAATACCTCGTCTTTGAAGGGCTTGATGTCATATGAAAAGTGAGATTGTTGGTTGATGGGGATGTTACTTCCATGGCGGAGCCATCGGATGGTGTAGCATTGCGGGTGTGGCATTGTCAAAAGGGTGAGTTGCTTGACAACCTCTACTGAGATGAAGTTCTTCTAGCTACCTCTATCAATGATGAAGTGCAACAGGGTACCCTTCACCCACATCTATGAATGAAAAAGGCACTCACCTTCCTCTGTCTCATCTGGTTCACTAGGATGGAACTTGGTGGTAGCAATGGTAACACTAGGTTTTGCGTTAATGATCTATCTCCCCCTTTCTAGTTTTGACTCAGAGTCAAAACCTGCATCTGATTCAGATGATTTCACCTCAGCCACCACCGACTACTTCGAGCGATAATCAATGGTGTTATGCTAGGGGATCTTATGGAAGTCACACCACTTCCTGGTATCCTTGTTTTTCTTTTTGGTGTCTTTATTTGCTTGTAGCCTGGACTAGATGTCCTGAGTTTGTCCATCTTTTCTCTATCCATTTTTCTATGGGTTGGGGCTGCCCTTTCTGGGCTTTTCCTATGAGGGGTTCCTATGCCCAAATTTCCACCTGTTTTGTTTGAGCTTCTGCTCAATTTTTATGACATATTGATAGGTCGTGCCCAAGGATGAGATGACAAGAAAATCCTTTTCATCCTAGATGATTCTATGCAGAGAACCACAATACTTGAGCACCATATGTCATTCAGAATATTTGATACCCAGCTTGGTGCGCAAGGTATGGAATATATTTGTGAACTCAGGCACTGCTTGGTCTCTTTCCTTTTGCAGCATGGTCCATTTTGTGTACATGTCGTCATAACTTCCAAAAGGGTATTATTGTTCCTTAATAGCATCCTTGAAGGACTCCCAATTGACTGCAAATGTAAATAATGAGGGTTCCTCTGTTTCCTTTTGTTGACTGAAAGTTTCCTACGAATCTTTGACATGGGGGACAACTTTGAGGAGAGAAAAAGTAATATTTTCTCTATTCGAGAAGTTATGGAAAAAGAAATACCTTTCTAGTATATCCAACCATTTTTCTACTGCATCTTCATCTATGTGACCTTAAAATATAGGAATATTGAAGTTGATTTGTAGCTTGAAGGGGGAAACGCCTTCATTTGAGGAATATGTGTCGCTTGTCGGTAGCCGCCAAAGGATTTGCAAAAAACTATCCATCATCTCGTTCCTCTATTGCATGAGGGATTCCTCGACAAACATTTTGAAGGGATCTCCTGTCCCATCATCTTTCTTGTCTTCTTCCATGAGAGTTTGTTTGGGTGTGCGAGAGCTTTTTTCCTCAAGAGAAACAAACTCGAGACCCAATTCTTTGTACCCTGACCTCATTGGTGACATGCATTAAGAATGATAAGGAGCAGACCAATCTGATACCACTGATCCATAATATATTTGTAGAATGAAATGAATAAAGATAATTATCAAAAGATGCTTAACACAGAATAACAAATATACAGTAAATATGGTTTCTATTCAATAATAAAATAAGTTGAAACTGTAAAATGTAGTGGAAACAAGACTGCTAGAATGGTGGCAACTTATCTATGAGAAGAGATGTGAGGGTTGTGCTCATTCACAATAATATGATTACAATGAGGCTCTGAAGGCCTTTTTACAATAAACAGGAATGTCAAAAACCCTAGACATACAACAAATCTAACCCTAGGAGATGAAGCGCCAAAAGTCATGTGGTCGTTTGGGTAAGTTAGTACATCAAATTCTCGGGCTCGTAACATTTGCATGTGATCTCCTTTTTAGGCACACAATAGCCCGTTGGAAAGTTCTATCCGAGGTCACAAGTTCAAACTACAGTCTTTGAGTAAATAAATAAAGTGGTAATATGGATGGAAATGCCCCAATACAAATTGTGTTATTTCATGGTAGAAAGAAATAAGTGATATGTACATTGCAATGATGCCTCAAAATTAAAATAAAAAATAATCAAATTGTCTAACCTAAAATATTTTTTTTAATGTATAAATATAATTTAAATAAAATTAACTAGGGTAGTGTTTAAAACAAATTGATAAATTTAAGAAAGTTTAAATGTAATAAACTTTATTTTTAATAAAAAATAATAGTTTTAATAAATTTAATTAATATTTCAACTTTAATAAATTTACTTGAATATGATGGTGAGAGAATAATTTTATTTGAAATTGATATTTTTGGGAAATTTTAAAAAACTAAAAACAAAATAATTGAAAATTTTTCAACTTCTAAACTTTTCATATATTTAAATATAGAATAATTAAATTTCGAATAACTTCTTTTTATGTAGAAATAAAAAAAAATAAAATAATAAGTGATTTATGTGAAAGAATAAGTACACTAACCTTTGATCAAAATATAAAAGTGGGTATTTGATAAAACAAACAAGGCTAGTGACATTGGAAAAAATATATGGTATAAATATCTTTAACTATGATAAAGTTTTATTTTATAAACTAAAAAAATTGATATAGATGAAATAATAAATATAATGATTGAGTAAATAGTGAATGTAAATAACAATAGCCTCAATAAACATCATTCTATCTATAGTCATGTTTGAGCGAAATATACACATGTGTATTTCATAAAGGGGAGCACCCTAGTGATTTTGATGAAATATTTTATGTTAGTGACTTTGAAAAAATATTTCATATAAATCTCTTAAACTATGATAAAGTTTTAATTTACCTCTCATCCAATTAAATTATGATAAAGTTTCAGTTTACCTAAGATCCAATAAACTATGAGAAAGTTCTAATTTTCTTTACCTCATAGGGAAGTTTCCATCCATGTGATACATTGTGTTAATTAAAAATTCATGTATTTATGACAAAGGAAATTGAAATGTTTTGAAGAAACAAGGCCATTAGAATTTTTTTCAAAAAACAAGGCCAAATCTTCATTTTCGCAAAGTGTCAACATTGTTACATGATGAACAAAACCCGACATCGTAATGTGATGAACATAACCTGACATCATAATCTAATGATTATATCCCGATGTCACATTTGAGCATCACCTTTAACCAAGATCACATTGTGATGTAATCCAACATTATATAATGTCATAATGTGAAAAACATATTCTCATGTTGCAATCTAATGAACATACCTAAACATTGCAATATTACATTAAAAAACCCAATTTGTCACAATGTGATCTACAAAAACATACATCACAATGTGACATACAAAACCCAAGATTGCAATGTGATGAACATATCCCAACCACGCAATGTGAGAGGAACATATCCCAAGGTTATAATCTAATGTAAAAAAACAACACCGTAATATGATGTTTAAAATCCTACGTCGTAATGTGACATACAAAACCCAACATCACAATCTAACAAACATAGCCTCACATCACAATGTGAGGAACATAGCCTAATGTCACAATGTGATGCTAAGAAAACCAACATTGCAATGGGACGTAAAAAACCTCACGTCAGAATTTGTCGAGCATAGCTCAATGTTGAACTGAGATGAACATAACCCGAAGTCACAATGTGACAAATATAACCTGTCATCCCTATGTGTTGAATATATCCTGACATAGCATTGTGGTGAACGTATCATGACATTGCAATGTAACAAACAAAATCCATCGTCACAATGTCATGACCATAATTTGCCAAACATACCCCAAAGTTGCAATGTGACGTGCAAAATCCAACGTCACAATGTGACTTACAAAACCCAACGTTGTAATGTGATGAACATAGCCCAATGTCACAATAAGATGAACATAGTAGGCGATTAGAATATGATGAAGAAGATGAACATAACCCAAAATTGCAATGTGATAAACATAACTTGACATTAGTACGTGACCAACATATCCCAATGTCACAATGTGATGAGGATAGCCTGCGTCACAATGTAATGAACGAAGCCCAACTTCACAATGTGACAACCATAGCTTGACATCGTAATATAATGAAAAAAAATGAATGTTTCAATGTGATGACCATCACCCGATGTTGCAATTTGATGACCATCACCCGATGTCGCAACGTGACAAACATAACTAAATGTCACAATGTGTTGAACAAAACCAAACATTGTAATGTGACAAACAAAAGCTATTGTCGTAATGTGACAGACGTATCTTGACACAACGATAAAAGATAAACCTTCACCAACATCACATTGTGATGCAAGCCAACCATATTAAACATTATTCAACCATGGTCAGCCATGTTAAAACATAGTCAACCATGGTCAACTAGAGTCAAACATGGTCAACCATAGTCAAACATGGACACCCTTGGTTAGTGATAATCAACCATTCGCATACATAGTCAACCATGGCCATTCATACTCATCCATGGTCAACATGGTCTTCCATTCATAGTCACCCATGGTCATCATGGTCAATCATGGTCAAGAGGTAAATTAGAAATTTATCATAGTCACCCATGGTCAACATGGTATTTCATAGTCAACCATAGTCTATCATGTTCAACCATATTGAACCACATGAGCCATGATCAAGAGGTAAGTGAAAACTTTATCACAATCACCCATGGTTAACATGGTATTCTATAGTCAACCATTGATCCAGAATATATTTGAAGAAATAAATGAATACAAATTATTATCAAAATATGCTTAACACTGACTAACAAATATATATTGAATCTGGTTTCTATTCAATAAGGAAATTATCTAAAACTGTAAAATGCAACGAAAACAAGCTTTCTAGAATGGTGACAGGTAATCTCTGAGAAGAGATGTGATGGCTGCACTCATTCGTAATAACATGATTACAATGAGGCTTTGACTACCTTTTTACAATAAACAAGAATTTCAAAAACCCTAGACATCCAAAAAACCTAACCCTAGGATATGAAGTGCCAAAAGTCACATGGGCCCCGTTTGAGTAAGTTAGTACATCAACTTCTTGGGGTCATATCTTTTGCATACGATCTTCATTTTAGGCGCACGATAGCCCACTGGAAATGTTTATCTGAGGAATACGCATTTTTATGCTACTTATAAATGGTAATTCTTACTGTGGTGAGCCCTAAAAGACATTGTTTAGGGCCTCAAAACGACCCTGCAATTTAGGGACATGAAAACTAGGGAAAAACTGCCAAACTGGAATACTACCAAAATGAGCCAATTGGAATAGGTGGGAATCCACTGACATCCATATGGATCAATCCTTCCCCATTAGGAATAAATGGTCTCTATTTCATTGAGTTCCGCCATCATATGAGGAAATTTCTATTGAATTTGGCCCCGGGTGAGTGACTTTCCTTAGTGCAGGAGTTGCCCTGCTTTGACAACTCGATAAAGTTGGATCCTTTGTTGGTGAGTTCCATTGATTTGTTGGTCCACAATATGATCATTGGAATCATGTTGTATGGAGTTGGGGTTGAGATCTGTTGGTGTCAGTTGTTCTTCTATCTCTAAGGTTTCTAATAATGGTGGGAAATACGGTCGAAGGATATCCACGTTCAACACTGGGTGCAATCCAAGGAAAAGAGGAATGTTGAGCTCAAAATAATTATCACCAACTACCTTGGCGATGGTGTATGACCCATAAAGGAGTGGGAGAAGCTTTCGATGGGGTCCTGTAAGGCGTTTTTTCTACAAGTACAACCAAACTTTGTCACCCACCTGAAACTTATGTGGCACCTGATGTTGATCATGACGCTTCTTGTACTTGTCATTGGAATTTTGTAGGATATCTTGAACCTGTTGGAAGATGTGCTGGATCTGATGAATGAACTGGGTGGATTTGTAAGCTTCATTTGGAGCAGGAGATTAGTCGATCGAGGTGACCACAAGGGGTAGTGCAACATCTATGTGACCCAATGGAATCCCAACCCCACCTGAAAGGGGTTGGTGTTGGTTGAGCTATGCAGGGATCGGTTGTAGATTTTTTGAACATAGGGGAGACTCTTATCCCATGTGAGAGGGTTCTTGAAATTATACATGCATAGGATATGCACGATCATTCAATTTATAACCTCAGTTTGGCCATCTATCTCGGGGTGGAAGGTCATGGATTTGGTGAGATTAGTGTCCAACAATGACCAGAGGCTTGACCAAAATTTGCTGAGAAATTGACTATCCTGATCTGAGACAATGGTTTGTGGGATTCCAAAATGTAACTAGACTCGGTCAAAGAAGATCTTGGAAAGAAACAAAATTCGCCATCTTATAAAAGAGATCCACAACCACAAAAACAAAGTCATTGCCCCTCTTGGTGGATGGGAGGCCTGACATGTATTCTATTGAGATGGATTCCCATGGCCTGTAAAGAGTATGCAGAGGGGTGTCAAGGCCTTGTTTCTTAGTGGCCGGTTTGGAAATCATGCAGGTAGTTGAGGACCTGATATACTTGCTGACATCTTGTCGAAGTTTCAGACAATAGAAATTTTTTTCCATCATTGCCATTGTCATTTTGACACCAAAGTGTTCTTCCACCCGACTGTAGTGGTCTTCCCATATCAGCTTCTCTCGCTTGCTTGATGGAACATAGATATGGCCCAGATGACACATCATCCCATCCTAAAGATGGAAATTAGCGACAACTATGTTTGCGTTGAACATTTGGTAGGCAGTGGTGAAGTCTAGGTTTGTCTCATAGAGTTGGGGCCATCCAAAGGTCTCATGGCCATAAGATTCTACGACCATGGTGAGTGTTGTGACTTGAGGTCTACTAAGGAAATCAATGATGTTTTTGGTGCTTCCCATTTTATGCTTGATGTGGAGGTGGCATTGCTGCAAGTACGTGGATGACTTCTGATGGTGGTCATTCTGCAATTTTTCTTGTGTCTGCATGAACTACAGTGGCTTATGATCAATGTGGATGATTGTCTCCTTCCCAAGAATGTAATGTCTCCACTGGTGGCAGGCTTGCACAATGGAGTGAATTTCTTTATCATAAGTAGGGTACTTACGAGCAACATCTAATAGTGTCTCACTATGATAGGCCATGTGGTGGCCATTCTAAGTGAGAATGACACCCACATCATAGTCTGAAGCATCTATCTCGATCTCAAAGGCATTCTACAATTCCGGTAGTGAAAGTACTGGGGTTGAGCACACGATTTTCTTCAAATCATCGAATGCTTGTTGTTGGAACTGACCCCACACAAATTTCTCCTTACCACCACCCCTGGTTACTTGGATGAGGGCCCATGCAATATGGGAGAATCCCAATATGAACCTGCAGTAGAATTGGAAAGGCCCAGAAGCTTTGAAGCTCAATGAGTGTGGTGGGGGATGGCCAATCATTGATGACTTGTATTTTAGCTAGATTCACATGTATGCCATGCTAATAAACTATGTATCCCACATAATGAACCATGTCCATGCCAAAGGATCATTTTTTCAATTTGGCATAAAGTTGGTGTTGTCAGAGGGTGTGCAGAACCTGCTGAATATGCTACAATCATTATGCCCAAGTCTTGCTATAAATGATGATTTCATCTAGATGCACCACTACAAAAGTGTTGGTGAATGTTCATAGGATATCATCCATCATCCTCATAAAAGTGGTTGGAGCATTTTTCAAACCAAAGGGCATGACCAACCATTCAAAAATACCCTCCTTTGACTTGAAGGTAGTCTTCCATACATCTGTTTGTTCTATCAGGACCTGGTGGTAGCCAGACTTCAAATTAATCTTACTGAATTATCTGGTCCCCATGAGATGATTAAGGAGGTCATCGATTTGGGGAATTAGGTACCGGTTTCTGAATATGATTTTATTCAGGGCCCAATAATCAATGCAGAGTCGTCAGTCTCCATATTTCTTCTGTACCAACACGATTGGGCTTCCGCAAGGTGATGAGTTAGGAATAATGTGCCCCTTGTGGATATATCGGTTGATCTCCTCATTCTCTAATAGAGAGTGGCAGTAGACTAGCCCAATGGGAAGCAATACAACGTGGGTCAGATTGATGGGGTGATTGACCTAACAGTGCAGAGGTACCCCGGTAGGTGAGGAGAAGATATCTGAGTATTCTTCCATGACCTTATCCACTTCCTTTTGTTGTGTGGAGAGGTTGGTTGTGGAGACCTTGAATGTGGTTGTGATATTTCACTCATTTTGTGAATGATTCAAGAAGAATACACACCTCCTTGTATGATCCGAAAAGATCTTTTAATGACTGTGGTTGAGTTAATTAAACATGTGTGTATTGACCATTCAGGAAGCTAATGAAAGAGGATGAAGATAAGAGAATTATATCATAGCCATAAACTCATATATAGATCTGAAATGAAGCAATAAGAACATAAAATCATAACAAGATAAGTGATAAAGGAGTTCGACACAAAATTGCCTACATCTCTCAGCCTTTGTCTTAGTGGGGGAGGCTTCTTTATTAATTATCCAATGCTTGAAAAGTACTTCAAAAGTACATCAAATGGAACCCATTCTGATCTCACTGTGTTCTTCTTGACGTCAAAAATCCAACACAACTGATGGCATTGTAAAAGACTGAGTGTAGCTCCCAGAAATGGCCCGCAAGTGTCTGCTCCTCAACAGCTTCCCTGCATAAAAATGGCTTTTGCTTGTCTTTGCTTTAGCATAACTTTGATATGAATATCCTCCATGGCCTCAAATAGGCTTGGTATTTATATATCTAAAGTTGGTTATCCTTCCCCAACTACCTCCCAAAATCTGGGCTCAAAAAGAGCCCAATATCACCCAATAATGGGCAAAATCCTCCATTAACAGGCCAAAAATCATAATAAAATCCAAAAACCATATAATAAAACCCACTTATGTTAATTATAAGGCTTATTCCCCTCACCCTGGGTGTGCGCCCCCCTTTTATGGTCACATGAAAACACATATGGCCAAGCACCAACCCTTTGGGCTTTGCGCTGGCATGAAATAGGCTCCAGTCCCTGGCCTTTGGGCGCTTTCCACAGGACCTATGGGCTATGGATAGAACCCTGCGCATCAAAAGTGGATAAGCCTCTGGATTTTGGGTGGATACTATGTAACCGATGGCTCCCTAGTGGACAAGCGTTTATTCCATGTGCCACGCTTCCCCCCGGTCGTATTCTACAATGATAAACCATGGGTTGGGGCTTAGCCCCAACCCCCTCTTTTCGTGCCATATTACAACATATACACTTTATATAGTTTATGTTTGGCTTATATAACAAGCTTCACACATAGCATGTTGGTGGTTGGGACTTTCCCAAAGCGCTTGGACTATGGTGGGTGGTCGAGGGTTCAAAACCCATGGACCTCAAAACAATTTTGGAACTTGCCACACATGTTTTGACTAGGTTCCACATGGCTTCCCATGCCTAGGCCACGTGGCACCACCTCATTTGCCTGAAAATTGACAAGTGTCACATGCCACATGTCCAAATGTAATTTGATCTATCATCTGCCTAGTCAACTTCTTTGACATGTATCTGCCACATCAGCATCATGAGGTGTCTTTGGTGATGTCATGCTGACGTCAACATTGACTTTTTGCCAGTCCTTTGAATTTTTTAGTTGTTTGAGAATACAGTCTGAGTGCGATAACTCTCACATATGGAGCTCGCTTGAGAAAGTAAATATATGGCCAAAATGAGCATGACGAGACGGTCGTAATGGAATTGGTTTCGTCTGATTCTAAGAACTTTCATTTTTTATCCTTTTTTGGACCTGGAAGCCTCCTAGATCCGATTCTGGATCACACCTCCCCACTAAAGGACCTTTTTGTCCCCAAAAGGTTACTGACCAGTCAACAAGCTCAGGATAGGCCACGCGGCTTGTCCTCTGTCTCTGAACTCTGTCCTATGCACCTGTCTCATCAAGATGAACTGTAACACAATCATGACAACTGACAGCATATTGTTAGCCATTTGAACCTTGTTACATTTTACTAAAACCACTATCATCCATCTAGACAACATTACTAATGATAGCATCAAAAAGATGACTGCAAATGAGCTGATATACTTGTAATATTTGCATGACATGAGCTTATCTTGAAGCAACCTGTGATTGATTTTCCATTCAACAATCATTTCCTGTTCTTTCTTAAGATCGATTACTTCATTTGAAACAATTATTGGTTTGTTCCTTGATTTCCCTACCTTCTTTAATTGTTCTATTGTTTGAAGTGTTTTATTTTCCTTAACATGGTGACCATGAACCACATAGTCTTGACCTTCTTTGGTTAATTGATATTGATTCTTTGTCCTGTAGAAGATTGCCTTATGATCATATAAGTATGGACTACCTAAGACCATTCCACATTCATTTAACGACCCTACATCACATGTTACCTCATCCACATACTTAGATGAAATTGCAAATTTGATTGTGCACTGCTTTGTTATGTGCATTTGATGATGATTGCTTATCCATTTAAGTGTGTAAGGCTTATGATGTACTTGTGTTTTTAACCCCAATTGCTTAACCAATTCTTCTGAGATTAGATTATATTGAGATCCATTATCGATTAATTTTTCTATCTTAGTGTGTCGCATGATGGTCCTTATATGAAACAATTTACTTCTACAATCAATGCCTTCACCAATTTTACTGGTCATACCAACCAATGAGACCTTAGATTCGTCACCTGAATCTGATCCCAAGTATGTGGGTCTTGTTGTTGCTTCCACTGTTTTCCTTCCCTTCTTTTCCTTGAACCACTTTGGCCTATTCTTGGGATGCAACTGCCAACAACGGTCCTCATCATGCCTCTCTTTCTTGCAATGCTTGCAAGAGGGCCTCTCTTCCTTTCTCGTCACTGCAATTTCCTTTTTCCCTGTCCACTTCCTCTTGTTCTCTTTCCTTGAATATGATTCCCTGATACACCTGCTTTCCCTGCTTCAATATACGTCACTTGAACATAAACCTCATCAAGGTTAGTGGGTCCAAACATGAATACAGTATTTCTAATATGGGCAGGTAAACCTCCTATATACTTCATAAGGTTTTCCTGTGTATGTAAAGGGATATCTAACATCAATGCCATTTTTCGAAAGCCATCAATATACTCTTGCACTATTTGTACTTTTCTTAGTTTTAAAGATTTCCATTCAATTAATTATTTTTCCTTATAACCCAAAGGATAGAATTGTTTCCTAAGTGCAGAAATGAAACTTTGCCATGATGGAAATACATTATCCACTTGTTGCATTCTGTTTTGCAACTTGCTTTTCCACTAGATGAGAGTTGTGCCTGCAAGCCTCAAATATGCCAACTTGATTTGTGTGGCCTCATCCTTGATCTCTTTCACACTACAGTAAACCTCCATCTATCTGACCCAATTATCAAGTCTCTCTGCATTAACTTCACCATCATATATGGGTAACTCAAATTTAACATCAAGTTTTAACAATGTCATTTCATTCTTATGCTTATGAGCATGTTTCTTTGCATTGGATTTAGAACTTGAACTTGAAGAAGAAGGAGAAGAAGGAGGTGATGATGGAGGTGAAGGAGGAATCTGAGGAGGATCCTCTTCCTCTTCACTTTTTCCCTTTGAAGATTCACCCAAAACTGGTCTTTTCCATTCCAAGTAATCCTCGTACAAAACTTTCACCATCTCCGACATGGAAAATAACATTTTTCGAAACTCTTTCTCATCAAGAGAAAGTCCCTCTTCCGATGCCATCTTCTCACTGTGAGAAGATTTCTTTCTTAATCCAATTAATGGATTCTCTGCAACAATATTTCCTTCACCACACTCTATCTTTTCCCTAGTTAACATGAAAAACTCAAATCCAAATGTCAACTAGCTCTGATACCACTTGATCCGAAAAGATCTTTTAATGGCTGTGGTTGAGTTAATTAAACATGTGTGTATTAACCATTCAGGAAGCTAATGAAAGAGGATGAAGATAAGATAATTATATCACAGCCATAAAATCATATACAGATATGAAATGAAGCAATAAGAACATCAAACCATAATAAGAGAAGTGATAATGAAGTTCGACACAAAATTGCTTATGTATCCAGGCCTTTGTCTCAATGGGGGAGGCTTTCTTTATTAATTCTTCAATGCTTGAAAAGTACATCAAACGTGTTATAAACCTATAATTTATAGGATCAACTGTTAATTGTATTTTTTCCCCTTTAGTGTTTTTGACTTGCAGAGATTACTGCATTCTAAAAAAGAAAGAAAAGAAAAGAAAAAGAAAGAAAAGAAAAAGAAAATGAGAAAAGAATAAAAGAGGGCATAAAAGAAATTAAATAAAGCCCCATGTAATAACAATGTATTGATCCATATAGTCTAAGCATGGCCAAGTCCTTTTAAATTGATGTTGATAGGATTAATGAATAAGCTTGGCTAAATTGTTTAATCTTGGCCAAGTAAGTAGGCTAGCTAGTGAATAAATTTGACCAAATTACCTAATCTTGGTCAAATAACCCTAAGGTAGAGTAATTCCTTAGTCCAACAGTTTAATCTAGGCTAAATGTCATAGTGAAGTAGGTTAGAACTTAGGTTAGAGCATAGGTTAGTTGGCTTGATTTCAATAAAACATGCATTATGATCGATGTTGATTCATATCTTTGAAGTTTGAAAGTATGTTGTCTGACCCCCATGGCGACAAAAGTAGGGAAAGATGAGAAAACCCACAAAAATGTGCAAGCCTAAGTCTCCACTACAGATATGATTTTGCACTAGCAGATTAAAGAGAACACACAGATGAATGGATAAGACACTGACATTTAGATCTACAGTCAACAAGTTTTTCTGGACCCCCCCGACCATTATGCATTTAATGGTGAGGGGGGGTCTAGAATGATGAGTAACAAGAATGTACATCTGAATAGCTGAGGTGTTGGCACCCAGATCTACAGCTGAGACATAATTTTGGGACACCCCCCTGACCGTTCTTCCTTTAACAGTGGCCGGGGGGGGGTCCGAAAAGTTCATTAAATGAAGCGCTCAGTTCTATGGTCCAGCAGCGGGTGCATGGATGGACGGTTGACAATACTTTTTGGACCCCCCCCGATCGTTATTATTTTAATGATGGGGGGGGGGTCGGAATGAAATGGTTTTTTGGTGACCCCCCTGCTCTAACGTGGTAGGAATCTATTGTACCAGACTCCCATCACTTACTGCAAACCACTTTACCACTTATTATTTACCACTTTTTTGGCATACCACCACCGTATCATGACATCACTTTCCACTTTTTCCCCTACAACTCCCATATCATAACTCTATCAGTCCATCCCCCTTGTTTCACCCAGCACAAGTCCCCTCACCATTTCTAGTCTTCAATCAACAACCCAACCATAGCCATTACCACTAACATTTTTTCTTAAATTGCAGGTATTTTTCACAACGATGGTGCCAAAATCCAAGAAAGCAGAAGCCAGGGAAAATCCTTTCCACCCACCTCTTGTCGACCTCAACAATATCCCATTGGTCGACAAAGATCATCTAATATCAGATACAAGGTGAAAATTTGACTTCGCAGATTTGCAGTCATGGCTCAAAGACACTTTCTTAGATCAGAGTGATGAAATCGGGCTCTGGGAGTCCAATCTTCGTCTATATCTTTTCCCCCAGGTCCATCATTTCCCTGAATTTTCCCTCAAATGCCAGGCTCATTACCTCCTCGACCAAAGAGCCATAGTTTCATCATTGGGAGAAACTTTGTTCTTCATCACACCAAAGGCCATTGATCAGATGATGTAGATACCTAGAACTGAATCTGCCTCCCCTTTCAATCTTGAAATCATACAGAGTTATACCAGACACTATCTTTTTCTCAAAGAGCCTAGATCTTTCAATTTTTCCTCCCACAGGATGCTCAGTTCCCCAATTCAAATCCCCAGTATCCTTCCTCCCTATTCTCAGAAAAGGGAAACTAAGTCATTTCATCAATCTATTGTCTACTTGATTATTTTTCAGATGAATGGGTGTATGAACCTATATTGGGTTTTCTGTCCATTTTCTCTACCGAGGAAAAGCCCACCACTCAGTTCGACTACAACACTTTCCTAGAGGAGAATATTCAAGAGCATTTTTCAAAATTCACCACAGAGGGCATGTTCTAGTACTCCTCCATACTTCCTTACATGTTCACTTTCTTTCAAGCAGATAGGTTCTCTTTCTCGATGCAGAAAATAAACAAGGACAGGAAGCCGCAGGCGGTAACATCTTGGACTTCGCTGCTCAGACAAAATTCCACAGAGTTCAGTTTCAAACAGTTCATCGAGAGGTTTTACCACCCAGTGGTGAGCATGCTCAGTGGAAAACTAGAACCAAGAATAAATGAGGATATTCAGAGGATTTTACACCTCTCAGACCTTGCAAAAACCGGAGATTGGTATCTCTACCAAAATAACACTAAGATCAAAATATATGGGTGCGAGTTAGCTCCATACAAGCTGCCCAAGCATTTAACTGTGAGGATATTTTCCCTGGAGTACATAAGGTAGATGATCAACTAAGATGACATACACTTTGTGTCTCTAAAGAAGAAACAACAGCTCAAGTCTTCTTACCAAACAAGCTACTCCATGGAGAAGCAAACATCAGACAAGTTCAAACAGGAATTGTAGCAGCTTCAAAAGAAAACAGTGGCGGGAAAGACACTTGCTAAGGCCAAGGAAAATATTTGGATGGATATATCTGAATCCATAAATGAAATATGGCCTATGGTGCAAATCATGTTCGAGCAAAAAGAACTAGTACAAAGGAGAAGGCAGGCTATTGAGAAAATAAAAGGAGAGTTGGGAGAAATTCCCATAGAAGCCACTGAGATCATTAGATTCTTGAATTCGAAAACCCAGGAAGAATTAGAGGATTTGAATATTGAATATAGGATGGAAACCATCCTCGAAGTCAAGACGGTTCTGACCAAGAGAGGACTAATGCTGCAGTTGGAAGAGAAAGTCTAGACTATGGACAGAGGAGTTCAAATATTTTCCAGTAAGATCGAAGCTCTGCAGAAGAAAGGTCTCTCGGACTTAATGGTCCTAAATGATAAGTTAATGACCCTTCCTGATTATAAATAGAAGTTGGCCACAGTGGCCAAAGATAGTTTGAAATTTTTGGGAATACAGGGCAGCATAACGGACAAGGTGTTCTTAGAAACTTTACAGCCAAACATCAACATACAACATGAGATCCGGTACATTTTCATCGTCAAGCCAACTTTTTCCAAGTACACAAAGATGGATGAAATATACCAAAGACTACTCAAAGTCATTATTCTCAGTCAGCTATGATGGGAAGATCTACGCAATCTGATCGAGTAGGAGATGAGGTGTCCAAGTCTAGTTAGTAATCAGATCAGACAAAGTCATGCAGATGACTCACCAATGACCTTCCCCAAAATCATCTTGAAGAACTCTACACATCATTAACAATCCCTAAAGTTTTATATCTTGTTGAGTTAGTTAGTTAAATTTAGAATCTGCCACGTCCTGATCATTAATGACAGGGTCATTGTAACCTTTATTATAAATATTTCCAACTTAGAAGTATTGAGTGTTGTTGATCTTTATGCCTGAGCAAGCTCTAGTTGCTGTAATTTTTATCAAGAAGTTATTTCCAGCAATACAAAGAGAAGTTTCACAGGATTCCTGCATGTAAATTGTTGGTGAAGTTCCCTCTGTCTGCGTACAAATTTTTCCTTCTCAGTTATCATATTGTCTTTCTAAATCTAATCTTTAAAAGAAGTTAAAGGTGCAGAATTTACCATTGTGTACTCTGTTCTTAATCTTTTATAGATTTAAATGTTTTTCCTCTGATGTTATAACAAAGAAATTATCAAATGCTTTTTTTTTTAACCGATATCTCGTCTTTTTCAACAATGCACCACTTTTATTCCTAAAGAATCCAGCATTAGCACTATCTTGCCCTATGAAACGAATCTTGTAAAATTTTTCTTTAACTTCTATCTTTTTAAAACAAACCCCATAGCCCAATGGAAGTGTATGTGATATTTAGCCATTTCATTCAAAAACAATACAAACAACTCGTTTATATTCTTTCTAACTAGCCTAAAATCTTGAAAACTCAAACAAATCTAAAAGTCACAGAGAGATCCCTCTCTGAAACTGGTAGGGCTAGCTCCCAGTTTCGAAGTGGTTGGTTAAGGTTACCTCTGATAAGTTTCTTCTTACCTCATAACAACCTCTGGTAATTCACATACTGATAACATAAATGGTGACCATACTGGGGAAGAACTGAAACAAACTTTTCACCCCTTGTTTTCTTTCCCCTAGAACAAAGACGACTCTATTTCTGGAAAAAATGCAAACCCTAATCTTTACCTAGAAATAATATTCAGAGGTTGTTAAAGTTTTTGTAGAAATAACCAAAATATCCAAAGGTAGAATAAAGTCAATAGTTCTGGCTCCCAAAAGAACTTCTACCAGATCTCATCCTGACCCAGAACCTGCAATAGTAATAGATAATCCAAAAAGACTACTCAGGAAGAAAAGAACTGTAGAAATTTCAAGGAGTAACAGCCCACTTCCGAGGTCTTTTTCCATCCTAGAAAAGTTAGTTGTTCTTCCAAACCTTGAGTCTAAGATACCCTTTTGAACAAGTCTTTTCTGGACAAAATCTGATAGTTTTTTTCAGTAAAATGGTCTTAGACAAAACCGTTTTTTAGCCCAAGACCCCTGAGATACTTTCTCCTAGAGCTGAGGTTGATCAACGTTTTCACCCCGAGACTGATAAGCTTGAAGACCTAGTTGCAAATATTGTTCAATATTTAGACAAGCTCCATCTTTAGTAGTCCGTCAAACTTCCTGCTTCAACTATTGTTGCAGTTTCTGCTAAACTTACACTAGGTCACTCCATTCCTCCAAGCCCTTCGTCCTCTATATCTTCAATCATTTCCTCTTCTGTCACACAGTTGGTTTCTCAGCCTCCTCCACCAATCATTGCAGAAAGATATGCTCTGTTGTTATTGGTTTCTCCTTTACATAACATGCCCCAATATTATCAAACTAGACTTCCACAGTTTGATAGTACTGGTCCCTTGAATGCACAAAACACTGTTGACAAAATGAATGATTAATTTGACTTGTAAGAAGTAGACAAAGTTGATGTGCAGATGAGATTATTTGCACAAAGCCTAACTGGAGACGTGAAAAAGTGGTTCAAAAATTTACGTGTTGCTACCATTACTGATATTATTGTTTTTCATTAGACTTTCCCAGACAGGTGGGAGGTAAAGAAACATCCTCTCCAAATTCTGTCAGAGTATGAGAACATCAGAAGAAACCAAGGAGAGACAGTGCAGGATTACTGCACTCGTTTCAACAATCTATACAATGTTATCTTGACTAAAATCAAACCACCATAAGGTTTGGCATTAATAAAGTTTCCTGATGGTTTTGATGCTGACATGTCATATCAATTAAGGGAAAGAAACACAACAACTTTGGAAGACATGCAAAAAAGTGTCGTCAGTGTAGAAGCAAATATTTTTGCCAAAAGGGCTAGGCAGAGAACATAAAAGAGGGTCACTATCAAGGAAGAACCTTCTACTTCCTCATCTGATACCAAACTAGATTCTCTAGATAGAGCTATGGAGAAAATGATGGAGAGACTCACCATAACTGACAAGAGCCCACCTAGGGAGAACCAAGCTACCCCTCAAATCAAAAACCCGAACTTTAGGAGAAATCCACCTCAGATTAGATAAAGAGATCCTAGAGCTCAACAGGAAAAAAGGGGACCTAATCAGCAGATTATACCACCTCTCCAGGAAAACTATGTTGATGAAGGGGAGGAATATATTGAGGAGTTTGATGATGCTCATATAAATGTAATGGGTGATCATGAGCCTATTTTCCTCACCCAAGAAGAAAATGAAATCTTTCTCCTCTCGCAATTAGAGGTAAATGAAGAAGCTGAGAAAACAGAACAACAAGCCTTTGAGAATGCTACAATGGAAGTTCATAGGAAATATAACTTGAGGAGTAAGAATACTAATGATAATTCTCCGAAGAAGGCTACTGAAACCAAGAAAACCTCATAAAATCCTCCCAAGAAGGCCCCTGGGCATAATGATGTTGAATCTTTTGCGCAAAAAACTCCCGAAATTCTTAAGAGAACAAGTCGGATAGAAGTTTCATCAACCATTCAAACAAGTGCACCTGTCCATAAAGTTTCTGTCAATAAATCATAAGTATAGAGTTTAAACAAAACCACCTCCCTTTTCATCCTTGAAGGGGAACTAGCAAAATTGAAGATTCCCATTCCCCTCTCCGAGTTGATGAACAAGAATGCTTACAGGTCTCAGGTGATAAAAGATTTAAGTATCGAACCTGATATGGGTACCAAAGCCTTGAATGTAGGATGTGTACTCCACTCTGACACAGTAAACCTTGTTGATGACCAACCTGAGCTCCTGTTTGGTCCTGAAGTTGACGGTCAAACTGATAATGATGCCATGGCCCCTTTTTACATCAGCCTAAATATCCATGATCTGATATTGCACAGCACTATGATGGATTTGGGTGTCTCTCACAACCTAATGCCCAAAGCCATGATGGAAAAGTTGGGGCTCGAGGTCACCAGACCTTACAAAGATTTGCATTCTTTCGACTTCAGCAAGGTCAAATGTATAGGCCTGATTAAAAACTTATGTATCACCTTGGATCAAATCCCGGCAAAACGTTTAGTGATGGACATCGTCGTGGCAGACATTCCCCCCAAGTATGGTATGTTTCTATTAAGGTCTTGGGGAGATAAATTGAGAGGAACCCTACAGTTAGATATGTCCTACGCCACCATTTCAGTTTTCGATCAATAGAGAAGACTTTACAAGGAAACACTGATGAAGTATATGGTCAGTAGTCAGGAAAAGCCACATAATTACCCACTATATTTCGCACACTATGACATGGATTCTTTTATTCTATATAATGATGGTGATCTTGAAGAACAAACCACACAACTGGAAGATGATGCACCTGATCCAAAGGATGATAAAGCAGTTGTCGAAGAAGAAAACCCATGGTCGAAGAAAATGAGGAATTGTCAGCAGACTTCTGGAGCATGGACTCTAATGGTGTTGCGAGTAAAGAAGGAGCTGGAGCTGGAGTGTGGATGCATAACCATAGATCAAAGTACTCTAAAAATCATTCCTATAAACTGAAATTCCAATGTACTAACAACATAACCGAGTATGAGGCTTTAATGCTCAGCCTGAAATTATTGAAGAAAGTTGGTGCTAAAAATATAATGGTAAGGGGTGATTCTGAATTAATCATCAAGAAAATCAAAGGTGAGTATGCAGCAAAACATCCCAGACTTAGAGCCTATAGAAATGTTGTTTTATATGCTCTCCAATGCTTTACTGAGGTTGATTTGCAGGTGATGCCTAGAGGACAAAATATACTCGCAGACGGAATGGCTACGTCAACAACTACCTGTAAAATCTCTTTTCATCCCACTCGCAAGTACACAGTGGAGGTGAAGTGCAAACCCACTGTTCCTAACAACATCAGATATTGGCAGGCATTTGGAAATGACGATCAAATTGAAGATTTCCTACAATGTAAAAATTATTTCAAATGTACAAACATATATTTAGAACAGAATGAAGAATTTGTAAATAAATCTATTTTTGAGAATGGAAGTGTAAATACAATAGATGTTGAAGAAATCAATGAAAATGATGTATATTCCGATATCTTGCAGTTGAAAAATAATCTGTTACCTAGAGGTTTAGTTAGATTGGAAGACTTATTTGATTTTAACGATGTCGCCAAAAAACTGAAAATTGAATCTAGCGGTAAAGAGGTTGAAGACTGTAACATAGGAACAGAAGAAAACCCCAAAATGATAAAACTGTCTAAATCCCTACCACCAGAGAAAAAAAGTAAATACATTGAACTTTTTAAGGAATATATACATGTTTTCTCCTAGGGCTATGAGGACTTAAAATCCTATGACACAAGCATCATACAACACCAGATTCCTATAAAATAAAAACACAAACCTTTCAGACAGAAACTTAGGAGAATTAATCCCAAGTTGCTTCCCCTAATAGAGAATGAAATCAAAAAGATGTATGATGCCAAGATCATAGTCCCTTTGAGATTTTCCAAATGGGTTTCAAATCTATTTCCAACCAGGAAGAAAACTGGCAAGATCAGGCTCTGTATAGATTTCATAAATCTGAACAAGGTCTCCCTCAAAGACAATTATCCTTTACCCAAAATGGACCATATTTTACAAAGGGTGGTTAGATCCAGTAGGATCTCCTTATTGGATGGATTCTCTGGTTACAAACAAGTTCTAGTCCATCCAAAAGATCAAGAGAAGACAACCTTTACCACAACCTCGGGAACCTTCATGTATGTGAAGATGCCTTTCAGTTTGATGAACGATGGGGATACTTTCCAAAGAGCAATGGATATTTCCTTTTTGGATGAGACTGGGAAACTTATAGTAATTTATCTAGATGATGTAACTGTTTACTCCAAATCTGATGAAGAACATTTGCTCCACCTCAGACGTGTGTTTGAGAAGTGCAGGAAATTCAGGATTTCATTAAATCCTAAGAAAATCATTTTCAGATTAGAGGAAGGTAAACTGCTGGGAAACATAATCTCAAAAGATGGAATAAAAATAGATCCCAACAGGATAGAAGCTATCCAAAAGGTGGAACACCCTTGGAACATCAAAGAACTGCAATCTTTCATTGGAAAAATAAGTTTCCTTAGAAGATTCATACCAAACTTGGCCGAGCTTCTCAGGAATATTACCAATATGTTGAAAAAAGACACAAAAATCAAATGGAACGCCGAGTCCAAACAGTCATTTGAGCAGGTGAAACATGCTCTCACCCAAGCCCCAATTCTGATTAGCCCAGACTATACCAAAGACTTTTATCTTTTCTCTTTCGCATCTGAGCACACTATAGCAGCAGAATTGTTGCAGAAAAACAATGAAGGGTACGAGCAACCCATAGCCTTTTTCATCAAATCTTTAAGAGATGCAGAGTTGAATTATAACATTATGGAGAAACAAGCCTTCACTCTGGTAAAGGCTATAAAAGATTTTAGGGTCTATATTCTCCACTCTCACATAATTTCATACGTCCCAAACATAGTGGTCAAACATATTCTGACCCAGGATAATCCGGATGGTAGAAGAGGAAAATGGATTGTGGTCATTCTAGAATACGACATTGAAATAAAACCTACTAAGCTGATCAAAGGAAAGGGTTTGGCCAAACTGATGGATGAGTTGAATTTTCATGCTTTAGATATTAACTTTTTGGCTGTAGTAGATGGACCAGAATAGCAGGTGACTCCAAACATAAAAGAGGCATTCTTAAATTCCACTTGGTACATAGACCTCATTTTTGTACTCCACAATTTACAGGCTCCTCTAGGTTTGACTAAGACCAAAGATAGATTTATTAAATTGAAAGCATTGAAATTTTGTATCCTGGAAGGCAATCTCTATTGGAAAGATCCTGGTGGTATCTTGCTTAATTGCTTGTTAAAAGATGAAGCTGACAAAGTTCTTCAAGATTTTCATGTAGGAGACTATGGTGGGCATCTGAGCTTGAAGATCACAGCTAACAAGGTTCTAAGAGTTGGATTTTACTGGCCTACTATATTTGTTGACGTTCATCAGAAGGTTACTTCTTGCCACCAGTGTCAGATTTTTGAAGGTAAAAGGAAGCTTCTGCTCCTCCCAATGAAGCCCATCTCTGTTGAATATCCTTTCCAACAGTGGGGGTTAGACTTCATTGGTGAATTACATCCTCCCTCTTCGGCCCAACATAAATGGATCCTCACGGCCACAGACTACTTCACCAAGTGGATCAAGGCTGTACCATGTAGGAAAGCTACTGACTCTGTCATCATCAAGTTTTTAGAAACTAACATTTTTTCTCGTTTTGGATGCCCCAGAAAAATTATAGCTAACAATGCAGTGGCTTTCAGATCTAAAAGAATCATATATTTTTGTAATCAATATCATATTACTTTGGGACATTCGATGGATTATTATCCACAGGGAAATGGGCTAGCTGAGTCTTCTAACAAAAGTCTGGTGAACATCCTCAGAAAGACATTACAGGAAAACAAAAAATCATGACATAATAAATTGGTTTTCGCACTTTGGGCTGACAAAATTAGCACCAGAAGATCGATTGGTATGTCTCCATACTAGTTGGTGTATGGCATCGAGATAGTTTTTCCCATTTCATTAGGAGTTTCGGTCATGAAAATATTGTAGGAAACACAAGAAGAACCAAATTATGTCCAACGAAGTATAAATCAAATGACCCACCTAATGCAATCCAAAGAAAAAGTTTGCAACAGAACTCAAGTGATCTAGGAAAATATTAAAAAGATTTATGACAAGAGAACCAAAGAGGATAACTTTGAATTAGGTGATCTAGTTTTGAGGTGGGACTCCATAGATAAAGGTAAACATGGAAAGTTTGATAGCTTGTGGAAGGGTCCTTACACCATTCAGGCCTTCAGAGGAAATAATGATTTTCTACTTGCTAATAGTGATGGATCAGACCTACCAGGGGGACCCATAAATGGCAGGATGTTGAAGCATTACTTGCCACCTCAGTAGAGAGATCAGCATGATTTCATTCCATTGTATATATCATTTCTTTTACAAGTCTTTTAGGTGTTGGTGTTTTTTTTCCAAGTGTTTGAAGACTGCGGAGAAGGCCCTATGACACTGGAAATTTCATCAAAATTTCTGAAACAAAGCAAGTCAGATAACAAAAGAATCTCTAGAAGGAATTCTTCAAGGCCACAAGAAGCAGGATTCTTAGCATCTCGCAAGGAGGATACCATCCCCAGGTGGAGCCACTGCTATAAACCTATAATTTATAGGATCAACTGTTGATTGTATTTTTGTCCCTTTAGTGTTTTTGACTTGCAAAGATTACTGCATTCTGAAAATGTAAGAAAAGAAAAGAAAAAGAAAATGAGAAAAGAATAAAAGAGGGCATAAAAGAAATTAAATAAATCCCCATGCAATAACAATGGCTTGATCCATACAGTCTAAGCATGGCCAAGTCCTTTTAAATTGATGTTGATAGGATTAATGAATAATCTTGGCTAAACTATTTAATATTGGCCAAGTAGATAGGCTAGCTAGTGAATAAATTTGACCAAACTGCCTATTCTTGGTCAACAAACCCTAAGGTTGAGTAATTTATTAGTCCAACAGTTTAATCTAGGCTAAATGTCATAGGGAAGTAGGTTAGAACGTAGTTTAGAGCATAGGTTAGTTGGCTTGATTTCAATAAAACACGCATGATGATCGATGTCGATTCATATATTTGAAGTTTGAAAGTATGTTGCCTGACCCCCATGGCGACAAAAGCAGGGAAAGCTGAGAAAACCCACAAAACGATGCAAGCCTAAGTCTCCACTGCAGATATGATTTTGCACTGGTAGATTAAAGAGAGCACACAGATGAACGACTGAGACACCAACGTTTAGATCTATGGTCAACAATATTTTTCGAACCCCCCCCCGACTGTTATTCCTTTAANGGGGGGGGCGGGGTTCGGAATGAAATGGTTTTCTAGTGGCCCCCCTACTCTAATGTGGCAGGAATCTATTGCACCAGACTCCCACCACTTATCGCAAACCACTTTACCACTTATTGTTTACCACTTTTCTGGCATACCATCGTCGTATCATGACATCACTTTCCACTTTTTCCCCTACAAGTCCCATCTCAAAACTCTCTCAGTTCATCCCCCCTGTTTCACCCATCACAAGTCCCCTCACCATTGTTGGTCTTCAATCAACAACCCAACTACAACCATTACCACTAACATTTTTGTTTGAATTCCAGGTATTTTTCACAACGATGGTGCCAAAATCCAACAAAGCAGAAGCTGGGGAAAATCCTTTCCTCCCACCTCCTGTCGACCTCAAAAAGATCCCATTGGCTGACAAAGATCATCTAATATGAGATACAAGGTGCAAATTTGACTTCGCGGATTTGTAGTCATGGCTCAAAGACACTTTCTTAGATTAGAGCGATGAAATTGGGCTCTGGGAGTCCAATATTCCTCTATATCTTTTCCCCCAGGTCCATCATTTCCCTGAATTTTCCCTCAAATGCCAGGCTCATTACCTCCCTGACCAGAGAGCCATAGTCTCATCATCAGGAGAAACTTTGTTCTTCATCACACCAGAGGCCATTGATCAAATGATGCAGATACCTAGAACCAAATCTGCCTCCCCTTTCAATATTGAAATCATAACAGAGTTAAATACCATAAACTATCTTTTCCTCAAAGAGCCCAGATCTTTGAATTTTTCCTCCCACGAGATGCTCAGTTTCCCAAGTCAAATCCCCCGTATCCTTCCTCCCTTTTCTTAGAAAAGGGAAACCAATTCATTTCATCAATATGTTGTCTACTTGGTTATTTTTCAGACGAATGGGTGGATGAACCTATATTGGGTTTTCTGTCCATTTTCTCTACTAAGGAAAATCCCACCACTCAGTTCGACTACAACACTTTCCTAGTGGAAAATATTCACGAGCCATTTTCAAAATTCGCCACAGAGGGCATGTTCCGGTACTCCTCCATACTGGCTTACATGTTCACTTTCTTTCAAGCAAATAGGTTCTCTTTCTTGATGTATAAAATGGACAAGGACGGGAAGCTGCAGGTGATAACATCTTGGACTTTGCTGCTCAGATGGAATTCCACAGAGTTCAGTTTCAAACAGTTCATCGAGTAGTTTTACCACCCAGTGGTGAGCATGCTCAGTGTTAGACCAGAACCAAGAATAAATGAATAGATTCAGAGGATTTTACACCTCTTAGACCTTGCAAAAACCGGAGATTGGTGTCTTTACCAAAATCACACTAAGATCAAAATATATGGGTGCGAGTTAGGTCCATACAAGATGCCCAAGCATTTACCCGTGAGGATATTTTACCTGGAGTACATAATACAGATGATAAACTCAAACAACATACTCTTTGTATCTATGAAAAAGAAACAACAGCTCAAGTCTTCTTACCAAACAAGCTACTCCATTGAGAAGAAAACATCAAACAATCTCAAACAGGAATTGCAGTAGCTTCAAAAGCAAATAGTGGTATGCAAGATACTTGCTGAGGCCAAGGAAAATATTTGGATGGATATCTCCAAATAAATAAATGAAATATGGCCTATGTTGAAAACCATGTTCGAGCAAAAATAACTGGTATAGAGGAGCAAGCAGGCCATTGAGAAAATAAAAGGAGAGCTGGGAGAAATGCCCACATAAGCCATTGATATCATTAGATTCCTGAATTTGAAAACTCGGGAAGAATTAGAGGATTTGAAGATTGAAGACAGGACGGAAACCATCCTTCAAGTCAAGAGGGTTCTGACCAAGAGAGGACTAATGTCACAGTTGGAAGAGAAAGTCCAGACTATGGACATAGGAGTTCAAAGATTTTTCAGCAAGATCGAAGCTCTGCAGAAGAAAGGTCTCCCAGACTTAATGGTCCTAAATGATAAGTTAATGACCCTTCCTGATTATAAACAAAAGATGGCCACGGTGGCCAAAGATAGTTCAAAATTTTTGGGAATACAGGGCAACGTAACGGGCAAAGCATTCTTAGAAACTTTGCAGCTAGACATCAGCATACAACACGAGATTCGGTACATTTTCATTGTCAAGACAACTTTTTCCAAGTACACAAAGATGGATGAAATATACCAAAGACTACTCAAAGTCATTATTCCCAATCAGCTATGATGGGAAGAGCTATGCAATCTAATCGAGTAGGAGATGAGGTGTTCAAGTCTAGTTAGCAATCAAATCAGACAAAGTCGTGCAAATGACTCACCAACGTCCTTCCCCAAAATTAGCTTGAAGAATTCGACAGATCATTAACAGTCCCTAAAGTTTTGTATCTTGTTGAGTTAGTTAGTTAAATTTAGAATCTGCCACATCCTGATCATTAATGACAGGGTCATTGTAACTTTGATTATAAATATTTCCAACTTAGAAGTATTGAGGGTTGTTGACTTTTACGCCCGAGCAAGCTCTAGTTGCTATAATTTTTGTCAAGAAGTTATTTCCAGTAATACAATGAGAAGTTTCACAGGATTCCTGTGTGTAAATTGTTGGTGAAGTTCCCTCTGTCTAAGTACAAGTTTTTCCTTCTCAGTTATCATATTGTCTTTCTAAATCTAATATTTAAAAGAAGTTAAAGTTGCAGAATTTACCATTGTGTACTCTGTTCTTAATCTTTTATAGATTTAAATGTTTTTCCTCTGATGTTATAACAGATAAATTCTTAAATGATTTTTCTTTTTAACTGATATCTCGTTTTTTTCAACAATGCACCATTTTTATTCCTAAAGAATCCAACATTAGCACTATCTCTCCCTGTGAAACGAATCTTGTAAAAGTTGTCTTTAACTTCTGTCTTTTTAAAATAGACCCCATAGCCCAATGCAAGCGTAAGTGATATTCAACAATTTCATTCAAAAAAATTACAAACAACTTGGTTATATTCTTTCTAACTAGCCTGAAATCTTGAAAACTCAAAAAAATATAAAAGTCACAGAGAGATCCCTCTTTGAAACTGGTAGGGATAGCTCCCAGTTTCGAAGCGGTTGGTTAAGGTTACCTATGATAAGTTTCTTCTTACCTCATAACAACCTCTAGGAATTTACAGAGTGATAACAAAGCGTACATCAAATGGAATCCATTCTGATCTTTCTATATTCTTCCCGACCTTAGAAATCCAACACAACTGACCACACTAAAAAAGACTGAGTGTAGCTCCTAGAAATGCCCCAAAAGCGTCTGCTCCTCAACAGCTTCCCTGCATAAAAATGGCTTTGTCTTGGCTTTGCTTAAGAATAACTCTTATCTGACTGTCCTCCATGGCCTCAAGAAGGCCTAGGTTTTATATATCTTAAGTTGGTTATCCTTCCCCAACTTCCTCCCAAAATCTGGGCTCAAAAAAAGCCCAATATCTCCCAATAATGGGCAAAATCCTCCATTAAGAGGCCAAAAATCATAATAAAATCCAAAAACCATATAATAAAACCCACTTATGTTAATTATAGGGCTTATCCCCCTCACCCTGGGTGCATGCCCTCCTTTTATGGTCACATGACAACACATCTATCCAAGTGTCAGCCCTTTGGGCTATGCGTTGGCTTAAAATAGGCTCCAGCCCCTGGTCTTTGGGCGCTTTCCACGGGACCTATGGGCTATGGATAGAGCCCCGCACATCAAAAGTGGATAAGCCCCTAGATTTTGGGTGGATACCATGTAATCGATTGCTCCCTAGTGGATGGGCATTTATTCCATGTACCGTGCTCCCCCCCTGTCATATGCTACAATGATAAACCATAGGCTGGGGCTTAGCCCCAACCCCCTCCTTCCACGCCATATTACAACATATACACTTTATATAGTTTATGTTTGGCTTATATAACAAGCTTCAAACATGGCACATTGGTGGTTGGGACTTTCCCAAAGCGCTTGGACTATGGTGGGTGGTCGAGGGTTCAAAACCCATGGACCTCAAAACAGTTTTGGAACTTGCCACACATGTTCTGGCTGGGTGCCACATGGTTGCCCATGCCTGGGCCACATGGCACCACCTCATTTGCCTAAAAATTGACAAGTGTCACATGCGACATGTCCAAATTAGATTTGATCTGTCATCTTCCTAGACAACTGCTACCACATATATCTGCCACATTAGCATCATGAGGTGTCTTTGGTGATGTCATGCTAACATCAACATTGACTTGTTTGTAGTCCTTTGACTTTTTTAGTTGTTTGAGAAAACAGCCAGAGTGCGATAACTCTCGTATACATAGCCCGTTAGATAAAGTAAATTTCTACCTCTTTTGTTTGAGCTTCTGCTCAATTTTGATGACATATTGATAGATTGCGCCCAAGGATGAGATGTCCAGAAACTCTATTCATCCTGGATGTATCTATGAAGACCACCACAATTCTTGAGCATCGGATGTCATTCAAAATATTTTATACCCAACTTGGTGCGCAAGGTCTGGAATATATTTGTGAAAGCGAGCACCGCTTGGTCTCTTTCTTGCCGCAGCATGGTTCATTTTGTGTACAGGTCATCATAACTTCCAACAGGGTATTATTGTTCCTTAATAACATCCTTGAAGGACTCCCAAGTGACTGCAATTGTAAATAATGAGGGTTCATATATTTACTTTTGCTAACTGAAAGTTTCCCACTAATATTTGACATGGGGGACGACTTTGAGGAGCGCAAAAGTAATATTTTGTCTATTCGAGAAGTTATGGAAAAATAAATACCCTTATAGTAGATTCAACCATTTTTCTACTGCATCTTCGTCTATATGACCTTAAGATATAGGAATATTGAAGTTGATTTGTACCTTGAAGGGGGAAACACCTTTGTTTGAGGAAGATGTGTCGCTTGTTGGTAGCCGCCGAAGGATTTGCACAAAACTATCCATCATCTCGTTCCTCTGTTTCGTGAGGGCTTCCTTGAGCAACATTTTGAAGGGATCTCCTGTCTCATCGTATTTATTTTCTTCTTCCATGAGAGTTTGTTTTGGTGTGTGAGAGATCTTTTCCTCAAGAGAAAAAAGCTCGAGACCCAATTCTTTGTACCCTGACCTCGTTGGCGACATGCATTAAGAAAAACAAGGAGAAGACCGCTCTGATACCATTGATCCAGAATATATTTGCAGAAAAAAATGAATACAGATAATTATCAAAAGATGTTTAACACAAAATAATAGATATACAGTAAATATGGTTTCTATTCAATAAAGAAATAAGTTGAAACTGTAAAATGCAGCAGAAACAAGCTTGCTAAAATGGTGGTGACTTATCTCTGAGAAGAGATGTGACGATTGTGCTCATTCACAAGAATATGATTATAATGAGGCTCTGAAGGCCTTTTTACAATAAACATGAATGTCAAAAACCCTAGACATCCAAAAAATCTAACCCTGGGAGATGAAGCACCAAAAGTCATGTGGTCGTTTGGGTATGTTAGTACATCAACTTCTCGGGCTCGTAACTTTTTCATACGATCTCCATTTTAGGTGCACGATAGCCCATTGGAAAGGTCTATCCGAGAACTACACATTTTTCTACCATTTAACAAAAGTCATTATGATTGTGACGAGCCCTAAAAAATGTTGTTTAGGTCCTCTAAACGTCCCTGCAAGTTAGGGACCTAAAAGCTAGGGAAAAAACTGCCAAACTGCCAAAATGAGATAGTTGGAATAGGTGGGAGGCCACAAAAATCCATTTGGATAAACCATGGTCTACTTTGGTCCACCATATTCGACCATGGTCAATCATAATCAACCATGGTCAACATTGGCAACATGGTCACCATTATCAAAACTTTTCAACCATAGTCAACTATAGTCTTTCATGGGCTACAATAGACAACCATGGTCAAACGTGGTCATCCATAATGACCATGGAAAAACATGGTCAAACATTGTCAACCATGGTTGTCCATGTTCAAACATAGTTAACCATGGTCATACATCATCAAAGATAGTCAAACATTGTCACCCATGGTCGAACATAGTCAAACATGGGAACCCATGGTGAACGATAGACATCCATGATCATACATAGTCACCCATTCTTAACACTTCTTCCACTGTTGACCATGGCTTGCCACAGTCAATCATAGTCAACTATGTTAAATAGGTAAATTATAACTTTATCATAGTCAACAATGGTTAACATGATCTTCCATAATCGACCTGGATCTACCCTGGTCAACCATACCCAATCATGGTCAGCCATAGGAAACCATGGCAAACCATATCCAACCTTTCTCAACCATAGTCAACCATGGTCAACATGGGAAACATGGTCACCATTGTTAAATGTTCTCAACCTTGGTCAACCATAGTCAACTATTACCTTTCATGGGAAAACATAGACAACCATAGTTAACCATGGTAAAACATGGTGATACATAGTGTACATGGTCAAACATGGTCAACCATAGTCCACATGATCAAAATTGGTCAACCATAGCCATTCACGGTCACTCATGGTCAACCATAATCAACCTTGTTGATACATAGTCAACCATGGTAAACCATAGCCACCCATGGTCGACATGGTCTTCCATAATTAACCAGGTTCAACCTTGATAAACCATAGTCAACCATAGTCAACCACGATCAACCATAGAAAACCATGGGAAACCGTAGTCAACTATGGTCAACATGTGCAACATAATTTCCATTGTCAAATGTTTCCAATCATGATCTACCATAGTCAACTATATCCTTTCATGGAAAATGATAGTCAACCATGCTCAAATGTGTTTATACATGGTCTACATGGTCAAACTTGGTCAACCATATTTAATCACACAGTCTACATGGTCAATAGGTTCAACACAGTTAGCCATATTCAACCATGTAGAACCATTTTCAACAACAATGAACCATAGAAAATAATAGCCAAACATTGTCAGCTATAGTCTTTCATAGTAAGTTATGCTTAACCATGGTCAACTAAAGTCAACATGGTCATCCATAATCTATCATGATCAACTATAGTTAAACATGGATAACCATGGTCAACCATATTTAACCATAGTCACCCATAGTCAACCACAATAAACCTTCAACAACCATAACTTGACCGTACTTAACCATAGTCAACCAAAGTTGATTATGATCAACCATAGTCAACCATGATCAACCATAGTAAACCATGGTCTACTAATCCTCCCCACACACGGTGGCTCGCAACTAGCACAACCACACTATAAAATTGGTTGATATACACGGATCAAAATCATTAGTTTGGAAAGATGGAAAATGGTGTCGATGAATGTATATCAACCACTTTTATAATGTGGTTGTGCTAATTAAGTGTTGATATTGTGTTGGACAAGGATAAGGATAATGATGAAAACCAAGAATATTTCCTTGCTAATCGTACAACATCATCATGGAAAAATGCCTACTAACGTAGATATTAACTATATTAACTAAACCATAATCAAGAGCGCATTCCTCATTTTTTATAAACCTTTAACGATTTGGATATGTTATCCTTGATTCAACATACATCATGGAAGACTCATCATCAACCAATCATAAATATAATTATGTCTTCATATCATCAATTTTGATCAATAGAATCCACCTGGTATACTTAATCAAAATTCAAAGGTAAACTCCAAACCTACATCATTCCCACATTGTTCAATGATTTTTCTATTGGTGATACAAACATTCACTAAAGTTTTTGACCAGACATGATCAAAGGCCTTCATCATTTGCATAGAGACCAAGGGATTTAAACCCATGATGTTGTATCAGTTCGTTTATTTCATGCAAAAGGGAGAGTTAGCATCAATATTTTTAGGGTAAAACTCATATTTTGTCTAAAGTTTGAAAATTCATGCCATGGTATTGGGAAGATCAAGGTATTCCTATATGAGTCATAGTTAGTGTGTCAGGGTTTATGAGGTCAACAATTAAATAAAGAATGACTTGAATGCCAGTAAGGGGTCTAGCCATAAGTTGGGTTAAAGAGTGTATCGTCTTTCTCATAAAACACCATAATAAAAATCAAAGATTCAAGAGTTTATAAGTCCATCGTGCTCAAAGTTTTGTAATGGTCCATTTTTTCCTAAGTCTAGAATGATTTAACAAAAGTGGGAAATTATGTTCTAAGGTCTAGTCAGAGGTTAGGGTGAATGTCATGTCAAAGTGTACTATGGTTCATCATCACCTCTCATGAGGTCAAAGAAGGAACAATCATGACACTCCATGTCATTTGTACCATTGCAAGATTAAAAAATGTATGTGTTGCACAAGTTCGTTGCACAAATTCCTTAATTTTCCTTGAAATGTCTTGTCAACTTGGATAAGCGCTTCCCATTTCAAATTTCACTCCTTATCCATTCATGCACGTATATTGGCCACCTTTTTGTCTTTCTGCATTTCCTTCATGAGCTATGCATAATCCATATCCTCTCAAACAAGCTCCAAATCTCACTACTACGCAAACGATCACCCCGCTATGCAAAATTTGTGTAAACTCCATTCGCTACACAAACCATGTTTGTTGTCATTTTCTATGCAAACATGTACTCTATTTTTTGTTGTGCACTCTTCATTCATTTCAATCACTGTCTAAGAGCCTTTATTGGATCCCATTGCAAGTTTAGCCTCTGAATGAATTCACCTTTTATATAACCAGTTTTTCTTGATTCGAGCCAAACCCTAGCCATCCTAGTTTATTTTACAAGATTGCATCCTGAGCGTGAAGGTTTTTTTGCTTTGAGCAGGCTGAAATTTACTTTTTCAAGGAATACATCACAGAACCATGACTTCATAGGGAAAGAATAAATAAAAGGGAGGAAACATGTTTAGATATGAACCCCAAGGGATGACTTTGGTGAACTCGGACTCTGCATATAGGGTGTCCTTTGGGAAGGTTGGATGTATGAGATTCTGTGAAAAAGTTCAGGGGTATAATGTGCAACTAACCAAGCAATTTTCTCTTAACTTCAATGGTGTCAGCACAACCATTGCATGGGTCACCTTTCTAGTATCAGAAGAAATCACGTCAGTTGCTACAAAGATCCCTATATAGGGAGAGAAGTGGTTTAAATGTATGCCCTTATATCCTTTATTTTACATAAATTTTCTCAATCCTAAGTACAAAAAGCATAAAATTAGTGCCACCATCCGTAAGGAATATGTTTTGGAACCTTTTGAGAATCTTTTGATGGTAATCCATAAATACTTTACTTGTGAGGGTAGATTTGATATGGTATATCAATACCATATAAGGATCCTTATGCATTTCACAGGGAAACTCCCCCTAAACTTACCCTTCTACGAATATAGAAGCTTGGGAAAAATGGTACACAAAGTCCAAGCCAGGGTTGACCAACTAAAGAGTAGCATGTTCCACTTTTCCTTGGTGAATTTTTTGGTGGTTGAAGAGCTTAGAAAGATAAACATGAACTGGGATTCCTTCTTGACCTTAGAAAATATTTCCCTGGATCCTAAAGGAGATACTCCCTTGTATGATGAGAAATCGACATATAATAGTTTAGGGGTGAAAGGAGGAGGTGTTTTTGAAAAGGGAAAAGGAAAAGATATTGAGAATCCATCACCCATGCATCTAGTTTTGAAGAAAATAAGAAAACTACAATTCACCGATGAACCCAAGGAGACACAAGATCCAAGTAAACCACTCACTAGGTCATCTGCTAGGAGGATTCCCATACCCATAATTCAGACAGAGTTCATTGAAGTTGCAACCCAGGAGATGGATGAGGAGCAAGTGAAACCATGGGAGAAAGATTCATATGTCAAAGAGATGCAACCACAACTCAAGAAATCTCAGTATGTTATAGCCCAATTCTACCAGGAGAACAGGGAATTGAAAAGGAAGGTAGCAGAGAAGACTCATGAAGAAAAAACACCACAGAGAAAAGCATGCCCTATGAAATAAATGTCAAAGGGAAGGAAGTTCAGGTAAATCCCTGAGACTATAGTTGCAGTCGAGCCCACATCACCTTTGACACGTTCCTTAGCTAGAAAGAATAGTCCAGACATACAAGGAAATAAATAAGAAAGTGAGAGACCTCTTACTTCACCCACATAAGGAGAAAAGAACATAATATGGTTGAAAAAAAGCTAAGATAACCTCAAGATCAGATCATCAAGATCAAGGAAGAAAAGAGAATATCAGAGGAAGGAATCATGAAACATTACAAGGAATGCAAACCAACCATAGATAATGCATGTGCAGTCCTTTATAATGCTCAGTCAAAGTTTAAGAGGAATTCAACTTTGTTCAAGGAGATGGGAAATTTAAAGAGATAGAACCTGTCATTGAGCAAATAAAATAGGGTTTTAATATTACAAGTAAAATTGGATGACGAAGGTAAGGACATCCTAAATCTCCTTGTTGAAATTGCAGAAATATGAGTGAAGAAGCCTTATTTTTTGTCCTTTTTCGGTATGGAATCATGTCAAAATTTTGTTTACATCATCAAAGCTGTGGAAAGCATACATTTGTGTTGGTGAAGGGTTATTTCACTAAGGTGACATGAAATATTTGTTGTGCAGAGTCTATTGTCTTAACTAATAAATAGTCATACACAACACTTGCATAGCAAATATTCTCTACGCAAATGTTGTAAGATCACCTAATATAAAAAAGAGGATATATGATGAAAGGCATACAAGTCTTTGAGGTAGAGGCATGGTTCCCAGCCATTTTCTATCACTTGGATCCACACGAGCAACCACAAAATGGACATTCACTACGCAAAGTCACTATGAAAATGTTATAGACAACACTTGTGCAGTAGTAACCAGGATTTGATCTGGAAGGGTGACAAAGTTGTCCAACAATGCCCATGATGACTCCATGCACCCCCTAGATGGATCTGATGAATCATCACAACCACATGGTCGAATTTTTCTCAAGATCTATGATTGTAAAGGATACTTTGGTTATGTTATGATTGGAAAAATCATATTTTCTATTTTTAGTAAATCTTGTAGGAGTTGTTGTTCTCCTTGAAAGCAACTGGATCCATGATTCTAGAATGTAGTAGTTTGACCTCTAACAACTAAGTGTGGAATTATTTTTATATATGTGTTGATTATTTTCACGTGAAGAGGAAGAGTTGACAGAAGTATAGACATTTTGATCTTCATTGTAATTTTTTGAATCTGATAGAAATACAAATGCAAAAGTCCTGAACTCTTTATGAAAAATATTCTAATGGTGGTGATCTGATGATTGTTCCCTTATCTTTGTATGTATTTCTTGTGTCTTTAATTTCATTTTCACTTTTCTTCCGTTTAAATTGGATAATTAAGGGTCTAGAATTCATTGAATGATGTTCTAGACTTGAATGATTTAAACTTTGTTTATCTGCTTAACTAAAGTCATAATTCATCTTTCATGGTACTCTGATTATGTTATGTGTTTATGTTCCTCTTTCACCCTACATAATCAAAATCAAAACTGAAAGTGCATCACCTTATTTAGCCTTTGTTCCTATGGGAGTTCTACCTACCAGTCATTTTTTTCTTTTGTTTTCAGGGGTTGATTTCATAGCCCTAGAGATATTATACCTCCTTTCCAAAAAACCTTAAAAAATATACCTCAATCATATAAACCTAGCCATAAGCTCAAAAATAATCTATCCATCAGAGATCAAGCCTCAAAGACAGCCCTCTCTAGTATAGAAGGGCTAGCTTCCAGTATTAAAGTTTGTTTGTAGGTTACCTTTGTAAGTTGTTTCCTTAACGAAAACAATTTACTCAGTGCTAACAGGGGGATTGTGAATTTCTTTTGGTAGTCCACCAGGTCTAGTATGCTAAAAACATGCCAATGAATTTCCCATGCAGCCACATGCACATGCAGGCAACTATATTAGGAATGTGCATGCATGCACTCTTCTGTAAACATATTGTGTAATTGGTGGATCTAATTATAATCACTTAATCTAATTTTTTGAGAGATGTTATATATACGAGCATACCCATAGAGGTGAGAGTGCAATGTGTGTATAGTGTGTGAGCAAGACACGATACTATGGAATACAGTGTGTCTGTGAGGGGAGGACGATTGTATGCCTATGTTGGATATTGTAATTCTCCCTTGAATAATAAGAATACCGACTATCATTTCCTGTGGTTTTTTCCCACATTTCGTTTCCACATAAATCACTGTATCAATTGTGTGATTGTTGTTGTATTGTGTTTGGTTTGATGTTCTTAGTTTGATGTTCTTTTTATTCCTTTTTTTTTCTTTTGCTACCTAACAAGTGGTATCATAGCGTAGAATTGAAGGATCTCATATATTGAGGAGAAGAGAATTTCGGTCATTGGGAACCAGCTCGCAAAGAAGGAAGAGTCTACAAGTTCATTCACTTATAGAGGATGAAAATGCTCAACAACTCTATCTATGAGGAAGCCTGTATTGGTTAAATATGTAGCCAAGGGTTTGGATGTTTTGGAAGTTTGTTGGTTCTTGAGTATAAGAGGAGATGAGGGTTTTTCTGAGCAAGGACAAACCGTAGAGGTAGAGCAAATCCAAACTGTAGAAGTCGAGATTATTTCTTCGTGGAGATAGTCGTCGCGCAAAGGAAGAGCAGTTAGGTTTTTCTTGTTGGAGGATTCGCAATTCTGTTGTTTTTTACATGGAGTTAAACTCTTGTGGAAGATGTAATTTGAAGGAAAATCACGCGTGAGTGTAGGAAGTGAAGACTACCAAGGTTTAAATCTTGTTCGACTATTTTTATTTGGAAACAATGGAGGTGCGATAACTAATCATAATCGTTGAATAAGATTTATAAACAAGCGATAATCATTAGCCTATTGCTTAGATCTATAATTCATGTTGGAGGGGCGATAGTATCTCTCCAAATTGATGTTGTCTTGTTTTCTAACATCATCCCTCCTTGGCCATTGAGACAAGAATGATAGCCATTTCTGGGAATTATCGCCCCCTCACATTATAGGAGGGGCAATAATTGTGAAAGGCTAAGAAAATTTGTATGAAGGTATGCATGGAGTGATATGAAGGTATGAAAGCTCGTTTTTGTCTTATTATGCACATGGAAAATCACCCTTGGTAAACTTTATTAGTGGATGGAGGATGTTTAAAATAAAAGGGTGGATTCTTTTAAAGTGTACCTCTTTTGTTTGTGGTAAAAGGTTTTAAGTAAATATATATTAAATATTTATTTTGTTTTAAAATTTTTACTTAAATATTTTGGGGTTCAACCTTGAAATACCATTATTCCTCCATATTAAGAAGGTTTGGTTTTATAAGAAGTGATTTTGGACGGTTTTTGTGTTAATGGAGTAACTGGAGAGTTCTAAGTTTGAGGTGAAGAAAATAAACAACAAGAATTTAACTTTGAGATATGGAAGCTCAATATGCGGTATATGATTCTACAACAAGGCAACAACAAGAGCAGTGATGGTTGAGTCACCGTGAAAAAAAATGTATTTACCTTGAAGTTGTAAAAATTATTGATTGCATGTAAATGGGCATACATTTGTAAGACCTGGATAGGAATGTGTACCCCTAGTTTATCAGGTCACGTATTAAAAGTCTAGACATAGATTTAGGTAGATTGAATATGGGGGGGGGGAGGGACATGTATGTTGGGTTAACCTTGACTCGGTGAAAGAGTTGATGAGTTAAATCTAGTTTTTAGGTCAAAGCATGTGGTTTTTCAAGTCCATGTTTTTTTGGTAGCCTATGGTATTGTGTCCATGGATTGCATGTAATGAAGACTATAAAAGTCTTGGTGAACTCCATTGTAAATGGGCCTGGAGGTAATCAATCAAGACTTACCTGGCCGGGTTGGCTGGATTTGGTCAAGGGAATGTTCATGTTAAGGTGGAGCACTGAGTAAGTCCCTGGAGGTGAGTGGAAAAGGTTCACTTGGGTTGGTTTGGATGGATTTGGTCAAATATTTTTGAATGAAAAGTTCGAGGTGGAACAGTGTGTCCAGGTTAGAAAGGTGGGTCTGTAGAAAGACGGGTGTGTTGGCAGTTCAATCAAGTGTTTCAGAATATATGATGAAGGTAAGTTCATATCCATGTAACTTGGAAAGTATTGCAAGGAAGATGAGATCGAATAGGCATGTTGACTAATGCCAAGTTGCAACAATAGTTGTGGACAGAAGCGGTTGTGCTATCTGGTAACTCGGTCACCATCAGTTGCAAAAGACATGAAGATTGAGGAAGAAGTATGAACAGGTCATCTAGTAATTAATCAAATGTTAAATTATTCAGCTATGATACTTATGTTTTTTATCAACATTCTAAGTAGGACCCAAATCAAGCAGGTAGATCTTTGATATGGTGATGGTGTTAAGGGGTGAATACTGTGGGATCATACTACCCACATAATCATCATGGATAGAGATGCAGTTTTTGATGAATATCATTTTATAAAAACAGACATTAGTAAACTATGAAAGGTCCAAAGCATGACTGGTAGAAGAAGGGTATTTGGAAGGTAATGATTTCCATGAAAGTCTCTCACCAATTGTTAAAATATTGTTTCTATTCATGTTGTGTTAGCACTAGTTGTGTTAGTACATCTAGATGTTAAAATTGTTTTACATGGATTTTTTTAGATAAGGGGATGTATTTGGAACAACTAGAATGATTAGTTCAGAATCATAACAGAATATTTGTTTGCAAACTCAAGAATCATTTTATGGCCTAAAGCATGCTAGGAAAATGGTACAAGATGTTTGATTCCTTCATGGTGAGCCAAATTTTACAAGAAGTGAGTGTAACCATTATGTTTATGGTATATTCATAATCTTGGTGTTATATGTTATGTGTGTTGCAATAACAAACATGGTTGAGATCAACGGGTTGGCTCAATTGGTTAGAACGTTTGTTATAAAGGATCTGGGAGTAGCAAAATAAATCTTGGGTATGGGAATACACAAAGATAGGAAGGATGGTAAGCTTGGCTATCACAACAAAAGTATGTGGTGAAGATACTCGGGAAATTCAGTATGAATAATGTGAAACTGGTAAAATCCCTTTGGCTTTCCATTGTAATTTTTCTTCAGGTTTATGTCCTAATTGATGAAGAATAARCGTGTTACGTGTCTCAAGTATTATATGCTAGTAGGAAGTTTGATGATTGCAATGGGAAAATGCAGTTGGTCTTGTCAGTAGACACATGAAAAAACTAGGTAAAGAGAATGGATATGGGTGATTCAAACACAAAAGCACAAGTATCACCTAAAGTGGTTGTAGTGATTTAGTTTGTGGTTATGATTCATGACATTTGAATAAAATGAGACCTACCTCAGGTTATGTCTTGCAAAAATGCAAGGATCTATTGGGTAAATTTGGACAGACTTACATGATGTGGTTTTCTGTGGTGGTCAAAGTGTTGTGCATTTGACTAAAGGTCAAGCATATCAAAATGGTACAAGTGCATCAGTTTATTAGATAGGTTACTGATGGAGGAAGAATGGTCCATACTAGAGTGAATCATGCAGGCATGGTCACGAAATGATATTGTTAGAGAATTTGCAGAATTGTGATGGTGTTTGGCTTCTTTTGACTTCCAGAAAAGATGAATGTATTAAGGGCATGATATATGAGGTAAATTTTTGTAAAGTTGATATTGTTGAAAACATGCCAACGAATTTCCCATGGGATCAATTGCACATGCATGCAACTATATTAGGAATTTGCATGCATGCACTCTTTTGTGAACAGATTGTGTAACATGTGGATCTAATCTAATTATAATTAGTTAGTCTAATTGTTTGAGAGATGCTATATATATGATCATACCCATATAGGTGAGAGTGCAATGTGTGTAGAGTGTGTGAGCAAGACACAGAGTGTGGAGTAAAATGTGTCTCTCAGGAGAGGATGGTTGTATGCATGTCCTAGCCATTGTAGTTCTCTCTTGAATAATAAGAATACCGAGTATCATTGCCCGTGGTTTTTTCCCGCATTGGGTTTCCACATAAATCACAATGTCAGTTATATGATTGTTGCTCTATTGTGTTTGGTTTGATGTTTTGCTTCCACTACCTAACATAATAACCTTGTCCATAAAACATTTTGTGGACTTTGAAGAAGTTGTAAATATGAAAAAACTGGTACAACATATTTTTCAGTCATTTTATTCCTTAATATACGTATACCTTCATCTTTTGCTTCATATATAACGATACCACTACAGATCTGACTGAATGGCAAACAAAACACATAGTAGTCATGTTTTCCATGGCTAGTATGATTTTTTCGCTTTATACAAAGAGTTATTAGTCCCTGTCGTAGGCATAGAGGGATTATAGCGATCGATAATTCATTGAACTAGTATTAGCTTATCATTTGACCGTAAATATTTGCATAATATCTAATGTTGGAACTAGGGAACAAAAAGCATTGATTTTTGTATCATAAAAAGTACCATATATGTCATGATCTGATTGGATAATAGATTGGAGGTCTTATTGTCGACTTCACTATTCCCAATGTTTTATATGTTAATATATCCAAACATTTTGATCGTATATGGTCTTTTTGAATCATATATATTTTTATGCATTTCTTGAAGGTGAATTAATGCTAATATTATTTCAAATGTTTGTCTTATCATTTTCTGCTAGATAAATTTATCCCAATGTTTGATTGGCTAGAGTATCCAAGGTTTGTCTATTTTTTATTGTTATTGAGTACTTAAAGTACATAAATCATGCCACATACATTATTTCTTAAATGTTTAAACAACGCGAGGCCCGTGGACGGTTCTGACAACCTTAAATGTTTACCTAACAGGCCTAAGAGCGAGGCCCTTGGACGGTTCTGACAACCTTAAATGTTTACCTAACAGGCCTAAGAGCCTTTACTTAATATGTATATCATGGAACAAGCTGGAAATTTTATTCAATATTATTTTTAATGTTTTAAACTGTAAATTTGGAATTTTGGAATTTTGATTTTGTTTATGATAATAAAGGTGAAATTTATTTTTATTTTTCATTTTTCATGTCCAGCTTGTTTCGTGATATACATTTTGCACCCAACACTTTCACCATATACATTTTGCACACAACAATAACAGAGTCACGTGTTGTTTCATTTTTCATGTCCATCTTGTTCAGTAATATACATTTTTCACCCAACACTTCCGTCATATACATTTTGCACCCAACAATTTCGTCATATACATGAGACTGAATAATTTATAGAATATTATAACATTGTAATTTATAGAATATTATAACATTGTATCAAGATTTATAGTAATTTATATAATGCTATAACACTTTTTACTTTATGAATATATAAACAAATATTTAAATTTTATTCAATATTATTTTTAATGTTTTTAAATGTAAATTTGGAATTTACACCCAACAATTACGGAGTGGCAGTTTGCATCCAACACTTCTGTCATATACATTTTGCACCCAACAATTCTATCATATACATGAGAGTGAGTAATTTATAGAATATTATAACATTGTACCAAGATTAATAGTAATTTATATAATGCTATAACACTTTTTAGTTAATGAATAGTATAAACAAAAATTTAAATTTTATTCAATATTATTTTTAACGTTTTTAAATATAAATTTAGAATTTTGGAATTTTGGAATTTTGATTTTGTTTTATGATGATAAAGTTGAAATTTATTTTTCTTTTTTATTTTTCATGTCCATCTTGTTCCGTGATACACCCAATACTTTCATCATATACATTTTATAGCCAACAATTACGAAGTCGCGGGTTCAGATTTTTCATTTTTCATGTCTAATGTGTTACGTGATATACATTTTGCACCCAACACTTCCGTCATATACATTTTGCACCCAACAATTCCTTCATATACATGAGACTGAGTAATTTATAGAATATTATAACATTGTAACAATATGTATAGTAATTTATATAACGCTTTAACACTTTTAACTTAATGAATAGTATAAACAATTATTTAAGTTTTATTCAATATTATTTTTAACGTTTTTAAATGTAAATTTGAAATTTTGATTTTGTTTATGATAATAAAGTTGAAATTTATTTTTATTTTTCATTTTTCATGTCCAGCTTATTCGGTGATATACATTTTTCACCCAACACTTCCTTGATATACATTTTGCACCCAACAATTTCATCATATACATGATTGAGTAAGTTATAGAATATTATAACATTGTATCAAGATTTATAGTAATTTATATAATGCTATAACACTTTTTACTTAATGAATAGTATAAACAAATATTTAAATTTTATTCAATATTATTCTTAAAGTTTTTAAATGTAAATTTGGAATTTTCACCCAAGGCGGAGTCGCTGGTTCACATTTTCATTTTTTATGTCCAGCCTGTTTCATGATATACATTTTGCACCCAACACTTTCGTCATATACATTTTGCACCCAACAATTCTGTCATAACAATTTTTTCATATACATAAGACTGAGTAATTTATAGAATATTATAACATTGTACCAAGATTTATAGTAATTTAACACTTTTTACTTAGTGAATAGTATAAACAAATATTTAAATTTTATTCAATATTGTTTTTAACGTTTTTAAATGTAAATTTCGAATTTTGGAATTTTGGAATTTTGATTTTGTTTATGATAATAAAGGTGAAAATTTTTGTTTATAATAATAAAGGTGAAATTTATTTTTATTTTTCATTTTTCATGTCTAGCCTGTTCCGTGATATACATTTTGCACCCAACACTTCCGTCATATACAATTTGCACCCAACAATTACTGAGTCGCTAGTTGGGGGGTTCACTTTTTTCATTTTTCATGTCCATCTTGTTTCATGATATACTTTTTTCACCCAACACTTCCGTCATATACAATTTGCACCCAACAATTATGTCATATACTTGAGACTGAGTAATTTATAGAATATTATAACATTATAATTTACAGAATATTATAACATTGTATCAAGATTTATAGTAATTTATATAATGCTATAACACTTTTTACTTAATGAATAGTATAAACAAATATTTAAATTTTATTCAATATTATTTTTAACGTTTTTAAATGTAAATTTGTAATTTGCACCCAACAATTACGGAGTAGTAGGTTCACATTTTTCATTTTTTCATGTCCAACTTGTTCCGTGATATACATTTTCCAACAATTCCGTCATATACATGAGACTAAATAATTTATAGGATATTATAACATTGTACCAATATTGATAGTAATTATATAATGTTATAACACTTTTTACTTAATGAATAGTATAAACAAATATTTAAATTTTATTCAATATTATTTTTAATGTTTTTAAATGTAAATTTGGAATTTTTGAATTTTGACTTTGTTTATGATAATAAAGATGAAATTTATTTTTATTTTTCATTTTTCATGTCCCAGTGATATAAATTTTTCACCCAGCACTTCCRCCATATACATTTTTCACCCAACAATTACTGAGTCGTGGGGTGGAGTCGTCGAGTCATTGGTTCACATTTTTCATTTTTCATGTCTAGTGTGTTCTGTGATATACATTTTGCACCCAACACTTTCGTCATATACATTTTGCACCCAACAATTCATTGATATACATGAGACTGAGTAACTTATAGAATATTATAACATTGTACCAAGATTTATAGTAATTTATATAATGCTATAACACTTTTTACTTAATGAATAATATAAAAAAATATTTAAATTTTATTCAATATTATTTTTAACATTTTTAAATGTAAATTTGGAATTTTGGATTTTGTTTATGATAATAAAGTTGAAATTTATTTTTATTTTTCATTTTTCATTTTTCATGTCTAGCTTGTTCTGTGATATACATTTTGCACCCAACACTTCAGCCATATACATTTTTCACCCAACAATTATGGAGTTGCGGGTTGGTGGAGTCGGGTGTTCACTTTTTTCATTTTTCATGTCCAACCTATTTCGTGATATACATTTTTCACCCAACACTTCCATCATATACATTTTGCATCCAACAATTCCGTCATATACATGAGACTGAGTAATTTATAAAATATTATAACATTGTAATTTATATAATATTATAACATTGTATCAAGATTTATAGTAATTTATATAATGTTATAACACTTTTTACTTAATGAATAGTATAAACAAATATTTAAATTTTATTCAATATTATTTTTAACGTTTTTAAATGTAAATTTGGAATTTGCACCCAAGAATCATAGTCTCGGGTTTTGGAATTTGCACCCAACAATCACGGAGTAGTGGGTTCACATTTTTCATTTTTCATGTTCATTTTGTTCCGTGATATACATTTTGCATCCAACACTTCCGTCATATACATGAGACTGAGTAATTTATATAATATTATAACATTGTACCAAGATTTATAGTAATTTATATAATGCTATAACACTTTTTACTTAATAAATAGTATAAAAAATTATTTAAAGGTGAATTTTATTTTTATTTTTTATTTTTCATGTTCAGTTTGTTTCGTGATATACATTTTGCACCCAACACTTCCGTCATATACATTTTTCACCCAACAATTACAGAGTCACAAGTTGGAGGAGTCGCGGAGTCGTTTTCATTTTTCATGTCCAGCTTGTTCCATGATATACATTTTGCAACCAACATTTCCGTCTAGACATTTTGCACCAGCAATTTCGTCATATACATGAGAATGAATAATTTATAGAATATTATGACATTGTAATTTATAGAATATTGTAACATTGTATCAAGATTTATACTAATTTATATGATGCTATAACACTTTTTAGTTAGTGAATAGTATAAACAAATATTTAAATTTTATTCAATATTATTTTTAACATTTTTAAATTTAAATTTGAAATTTTGGAATTTTGAATGCTATAACACTTTTTACTTAATGAATAGTATAAACAATTATTTAAATTTTATTCAATATTATTTTTAATGTTTTTAAATATAAATTTGGAATTTTGGATTTTGATTCTGTTTATGATAATAAAGGTGAAATTTATTTTTATTTTTCATTTTTCATGTTTGTTCGATGATATATTTTTTGCACCCAACACTTCCGCCATATACATTTTGCACCCAACAATTAAGGAGTCACGGGTTGGCGGAGTTGTGGGTTCACATGTTTCATTTTTCATGTCCAGCTGTTTCGTGATATACATTTTGCACCCAACACTTCCGTCACATACATTTTTCACCCAACAATTCCGTCATATACATGAGATTGAATAATTTATAGAATATTATAACATTGTAACAAGATTTATAGTAATTTATATAATGCTATATGATTATAAAGGTGAAATTTATTTTTAATTTTCATTTTTCATGTCTGTGATATACATTTTGCACCCAACACTTCCGTCATATACATTTTGCACCCAACAATTACGGATTCGAGGGTTGGTGGAGTCGCGGGTTCACATTTTTCATTTGTCATGTCTAGCGTGTTCCGTGAAACACATTTTGCACCCAACACTTTCACCATATACATTTTGCACCCAACAATTCTCTTATATACATGAGACTAAGTAATTTATAGAATATTATAACATTGTACGAAGATTTATAGTAATTTATATAACGCTATATAATGTTATAATATTCTATAAATTACTCACTCTCATGTATATGATAGAATTGTTGGGTGCAAAATGTATATGGCGGAAATGTTGGATGCAAAATGTATATCACATAATAAGTTGGACATGAAAAATGAAAAATGTGAACTGGAGACTAATAATTTTTGATAAATTTTAAATAAAACTTATTCGGGTATACTAAATTATGCATAGATAGCAACTTGCAACCCATGCATTTACTCTTATTCCAAAGTAGCAGGGACCACGTTGCCATGCAACACTTATTTATTAGACCTAACGAATTAAGGTGCTCCTTAGTGTGTAGGAAAATAAATCAGTACATAAACCAAGGAGAGAAAACCCTCTTACCCCCAAATTTATTTTTTATTCTTTATTTTATTTTCATTTGAAGATTGTTATGATGTTGAAAGTATGAAATTAAATTCTTACTATTAAAAAAATCTACCATTAAAATTTTAGGTTAAAATAATGATTACTTCGATCATTTTGATGATGTGTTTCATGAAGTTTGATTAAATTTACACGAAATAAAAATTGAGGTTAAAATAATGATTACTTCGATCATTTTGATGATGTGTTTCATTAAGTTTGATTAAATTTATATAAAATATGAATAAATTAAATTATTATAAAATTAGAATGGATTAAATCTATATGAAATATGAATAAATTAGATTATTATAAAAGTTTTTTCTATAACGTAGTTTTTTTTTTAATATTTTTATTTTATTATAATAATAAAAATTTAATTTTCTTTTTTTAGATTTGAACATGTGATCTCTTAAAAGGAAACACATGTTTTTAATTATTAAACTCATTTAAGTTGTACAAAGTATATAAATATAAGGTACATGGTAAAACTACAATCACTTATAATATCCTATCTTCATATATAGAGTTAAGTCCAAGTGAATACTTGGTACTACATGACCTTTGCCTAGCTTAAGAGATGATGTAGCATAGCATAAAACATATTGGGTATCTTGTTATACTATAAATGATGAAGAATAGAAAATACTCAGTCTCCTGGGATAGTATAATCTTAAGAGATGATGTAGCATAGCATAGAAGATATTGGGTATCTTGGGATACTATAGATGATGAATAATAGAAGATATTGGGTATCTTGGGATAGTATAGGAGGTCAAAAGGGTTCTTTTGATTTTGGAGTAAGACTTCTTCTAATTGATTAAGAGATGTCTTCCTTGAAAATAAAAAAGAGGTTGATGACCCAAACCCTAAAAACATTTGTCACAAGAGAAACGCTTTCCCTTTATGTATGGTCAATTAGTTATTTTAAGTGACATTATTTTTTTTGAATAATAATGATGATTCAGCAAACATTTACAAATAATTGTTAGTTGTCACTATTCTATTCACAGTTGAGTTATGATAGATTTTTCTACCTTCAAATAAATATATAATATTTTAAAATAATCAAAAAAGAAAAAAGAAAAACCATAACATTTAATTGTTTATGGGTTTATTTTTTAAAATATTTGAATATAAGTGAGATCAAATTTTATATTTTATCTTTTATAATAATAATAATTCATTTTTAAGGTCACGGCTAAGCAAGCCACCAAATTTACAGAAGTATTTTGTTTTTTTCCTTATTTTTATTTATTGATTTATTATCACAATTTTAATTAAAATGTTATTATTATTTTAATTATAATGTTATTATTTTTATTATGAAATGCTATGATCTACATATAATTTTATTTTATTTCAAAATAAATATTTGATTTATTATACTTTGATATTTATAATATATTTTATTTAAAAATAATTATAAATTAATTAATATAGATTTAACTTATTTTTTTTCATACTTATTAAATATTTATTTTTTAAATTAACTTTTATAAATTTTTCCTTTCAAATATTTTAATATGGAAAGGAGTCCCCACGGTCTTGAAAACCATTTAAGAATCCTTAAGAATTTTTGCTCCAATATGGGTATAATTGTTAATATTGATAAGACTAAGGTCATGATTATTAAATCCAATAAGATTTCTTATATACCTTTGTATATGACAACAACAACTTGGAGGAAGTGACTTCATACAAATACCTTGGAATTGATATTCACCACAAGCTCAATTGGAATTATAGCATTGAGAAAATGAGTATTGAGGGATGAAAAGTTTATTATGGGCTTGAAAACAATTGTAAATCAACCGATCTTTGGAGTTTGGATAAGAAGAAACTCCTCTTTGATACTCTTGTTACACATGTTATTTTTATGGATGGCTGTAGTATCTTTCGTGAATCTTGGAGAAAGATAGAGAAAATACAAAAGAATTTTATAACCTATAATCTCAAAATTAAAGGAAATAATCCCTATCTCATCGTCCTCTTAGAAACAACGCTCTCCCCCATTGAGAGCATTGCTATGACTAGATACCTAATGTATAAGAAGAAGTGAAACAACATGGAAGACAAGAGGCTACCTAAAATTGCTTCAAAATCAAGTCATAACCACCATTGACTCAAGCGAGGATGGAATAAAGATGCCCGGTCTTGGCTAAACTATTGGGGAATCATGGAAGAAACCATTTTGCAGAAAAAATATACTTCTAAAAAAAACTTCAAATCAAAATTTAAAGAGAAAATGTGGTGTGATAAAGAGTTAGAGGAAAAAAGAAAATTAAGGTGTTATAAAGATGTAATCAACCCTGATCTAGAGGATCAAAATTATCTATTTGTTTTGCCAAGTGTAAAGAAAAAAATAAGCATTGCTAAGATAAGGTCAATTCCTAAAAGGCCATGGGATGAAAGAGTTTGTCACTTTTGTGACACTAAGAAGGTTGAAGATGAAAAGCACTTTCTCTTAGATTGTCCAATCTATACCCATATTAGATCTCATTTTCAAAATATTTATCACACTACCAACCTTTCTAACATCTTAACTCAACAAAAGTATGGTGATCTTGGAAAGCTTCACTTAATACATTTCGAGCACAAAAACAAAATTCTAATAGAATCACAAGTAATCACTTACCCTCTTAAGGTCCGATAGACCAATTCGATCTTAGTGAACGTTAATAATAATCATCATCATCATTATTATTATTATATTTAAAATTAAAATAAATAACATAAAAATAGAAATACATCATGCTATGAATTTATGTGATAAATATATTTAAATAAAATTAATTATTTTCTTTAATTTTATTTCTCTATAAATGTGTATTTCATAATTATATTCTCTATATAAATATATCTAACATTGGAATTTGGGCGCACCTCTCTTTGGCTAGGGTTTTACTCTAGCCATGCCGTCGATCCTGCTGGTTGATCTGATAGAATTCATTATGTTCCGTGCTAGATCTAGTTTGTTTCAGTGAGTCTCCAGCCCTGGAATTGTTCGCTGGTTGTTGCCGGCTTTTGAACTCTTTACTTTAAGCCCACGTGTTGGTTGGAATTGCTCGCCAACCCAGTGTTGACGCAGCCATATTTTTGTTCTTTGGAAGATCTTTATGTGTCTCTTCTCCATGGGATGGTCTTCCATCTTAGATGCAGAAGCTTTTGCTTCTTTTGGTCAAAGCATCTAGATTAACAGGTCAAAACTGATCTGAAAAATATAGATTCCCTATAAGGGTAGAATCCATCTCCAATCTGGACGTGGTTTGATGCGGTAATAAAGAAAACTCTTATTCTTATTCTGAAAGAGAAAGGTTTAGTAGGTAAGTTTATAGATATTTGGCCTAGTTCTAAAACTGTTCAGGGATAGATATCTAAGAATTGGGTTGTTCCAAAGTTTATTATTTTAATTTATTCTAGAAAATCTTTTTATGTATTTCTATTTGAAAACAAAGAAGATATGGATCAAGTTTCTATTTCTTGGATTCCAATGGATTGCTCCTTTCCCACTAGACTCATAACTTTAATCCAGACATGGGAATTTCTTCACTTTTGTATCGATCAGATTGCCACGCCTCCTCATTATTTTAGGGGGTTAAGGCCCTTTTTCCACACCTCCTCATTATTTTCTCTCTGGGGTAAAGGATCTTTTAAAGTTATTGAAAACAATTTTCACTTTGAAAATGCTAGAGGTGATTTAGTTTAATTTGGAGGGATAGAATCATTTTCATGGCCTTGATTAGGGTTAAGTTCCTTTCAAATGTAAATTTTACCATGGGTATGTGCATTTTGTTAAAATTTGTCAAAAACTCAAGAATCCCAAGGACCTTCTAAAGTTGACTTCAATTTCTCAGAACAATGCCAAACAAGATTCATTCAAACAAGTCTCAAAAAATAATAAGAAACAATAGCGAGGGGGCCTCAACTAGACAATAGGTACCTATGTCTATTCTCTTCAATAACAAAATTAGTGTTTTGGAAATTCAAGAGGAAAAAGAGGACTAGATTGAGAAAGATTACCGAAAGAATAGTTCAAAATGCAAATCTAAACCAACAACAAAAGAAAAAACCAAAACAAAGAATACAACTTCAAAAAATGGGGATGAGACCTCAAAAAGGGTTAGGGTTTGTGCAACTTTTCAAGTGAAGAAATGAAAACTAGAACTGGTGGTCATGGCTCCATTGAACAAGGATGGGAATTCAATTTGGGTTTAGGCAACTCGCCATGCTTCTAATGGGAAGATTTTTGTGAAAAAACGGTGGGAGAGAAAAAATATAAATCTCTTTCCTTTGCAGAAGTTCTAAAGAAGAAATCATGTCTTTTGCGTCCTCCTCCATTAGCAAGAGGTAGGAAATCAAATAAACAGAATAGATAGAAAGAACCAGAATCAAGAATAATATGGGGTTCTCAACAAACCCCAGATGTGTTTGTGTTAAATGACTGGTGAATTAAGCATAGCAGTTAATCATGTTTTTTTTTGCATTATGTTATGTAAACATTTTGTAAGAATTTATTCTTGCAAAAATGATTAAGTACTTCACAAACAAAAATAATTTATCTTTGTATTTCAGTTATAGTTTTTATATTAATATAAATTTAGTTTATGTTTTATACAGTCTAAGTGGACCTAATGGTTAAGAACATGTGTTACCTCCACGTCACAAGTTCAAATCCAAAGGGGGTATGGTATGTATACCCTTGTAGACTTTACCAATCAAATAGTTGGATCCAACAGCACAAGTAGGGTATGTATACCTCCTTAAAAAATTAGTAGTGAAAAAAATATCTAAAACATTTAGTTTATTTTTCTATTATATAAATAATATTTACAAATATTATATAAAACATATATGAAAGTTAAAAAATATAAAAAAAAGATGACAAACATTTTTAGTTTATTTTTCAATTTTCTATTATAATATTTTGATATAAAATCAATTTATTTCTTATCATATCTTTAAATTATGTGGTAAAAAAAAAAACACATTGTGAGTGAAGTACTTAATATCATATGTTGTATATATTTTTATTTTTGTTATGAAATAACTTTTTTGTAATTTATTTAATTTGTTTTATCTTTTTCTGTATAGGAAATCCCCCAAGTACTTCTCCTCATTTGAGTGGTACAGAGAATGGATCAAAGCCATTACAACAATGTACTCATTAAGAAATCAACATATCACTTTCAAGAATTACACACAAATTTAATTAACTCRTATTTATACACATATAATTAAATCATTCAATAATAACAACTTGGAGGAAGTGACTTCATACAATTATCTTGGAATAAATTTATATCACAAACCTAAATGGAGCTATACACTCAAAAAAGGATAAATTATACAACCATATATTGAGCTGAACTACAACAATMTATGTTCCAAAGATATCTAACAATAAATAGTGGCTTTGGATTTCAAGAAAAATTGAGAGCTCCTTATTCGTTAGATAAATAAAACACTTATGTCCACCAAAAAAACATCCCAATAGTTCTTACATGAGTAAATTCAAACAAATTACTGACATAATAAAAGACATAAATATTGCATGACTAAGCTAGATTATGGGCCCATCTTCTTGTCACCATTTGATGCACTAATGAAGGATATTTTCTTCTTCTTTAATACTATTATCCAAGCCTCCTTTGTCTTTGATGAGGTCCTTGCTACTCCTATATTTTTCCGATTTGTCTTTATCTAGGGTTTCCAATTGTTCTTGTATCTCATCTTCTTCAATAGGTTATTCTTCCACTTAACCTTGTTGTGTCGATTATTTCTAATATGGAGGGTCTTCTTTTGAAGAATTAACACAAGTGTTCTCTAAATGCACTAATGTGTCCATACTTTCCTCTATATCCACTTTGACTCTTCCATGGGAGGATCCAATTTAAATGGATCTTCCTTAGTAATCAATTGATGTTCTTCTTTGGCTCCAACCCACTAGGTTGGTTTTTTCTAATGCTTCTTAACTTTCCTTATCCATTTTGGGAGATTTTCTAATAAAAGTCCCATTTCAAAGAAATATCTAGAATAGAAAGAAATATGTTCATAATCAATATTTTTCATCCACGAGTAGTTTTCATATTTTCTAAATATTTATACTAGAAACTCTTTGTTGAAGTCTATTTACACATATATGCATGCATATGGAGTGGTTCTTCATTTCCTTTTTTTAGAAATTTTGTTATATTATCTTCTAATGGGTTTGACAATGGCTTGAAGAGAGTTAGAACCCCAAAAGTACAAAGACATATTTGGAAGTCTAACCCACACAAGAGACAAGGAAAGGGCATCAATTATGTTGAAATAATGTAACTGCAAAGTGTATTCTAATTATTATTGTGGCATTATTCATTAGATAAATCCCCATTGCAGATTGATCATGTCAACTATTGTAAAGGACCAAATCCCCTTTTGTGGATTGGTCAAAATATAATTGTAATAGGCAAAATGAGAAGTCAGCCCCAAAATATATTAAACAGGCCCAAGAATATATTAAAGGTGGTTATAACCACCCAGATTGAGAAGTCATCCCTGCCAGTGAAGAGACACTTCCACACGTGCCAGAATTGTATAAATAAGGAGGCTAGCACCTCACTTAGACACACACTCACTTGTTCATTGAGACACAAGTTTCAGAGTTGCAATTGGAGAAGAGAGAGAGAGAGGTGCATTCTTGAGAGAGGAATTTATGTATTTGTTTGAGTTATCTCTTGGCATTGTATTGGCTATCTATAATAAGGAAGTTCTTACTGGGTTTTCTTCCCCTTGAGAGTTTCCCAGGATAAATCATGTGTCTCTTGTGGTTGTGTATTTATCAGTGATCCTATCTTATGTTATTGTTGTCTATTGAAATGAAAAGAACTCTAATAATAGTTTAAACCTTAACATGGTTTCAGAGCTAAGCTAAAGAGAGCATCTTTCGCAAGAGAAAGTGAAAAACGTCATTGTTACCATACATGCAAATTAGGGATTTTTGTTGATGAATTTTTTCAGCCCTAAAACCATCTAGAAAAGTGTGCCCTTCCTCAAGGATCACTTTGGCATCCTCAGCGCAACTTTTTAGTGGCTAGATCTCCTAGAAATTGAAACCCTAGTTTCACAAAGTACCAGAAGTACCAGAAAAATAGAGTACCAGAAGTACCAGAAGTACCAGAGTACCAGAGGTACCAGAAAACCAGAAGCACCAGTCCAGAAATCCGCAGATAAAGTTTGGAGGGGTAAAAGTTGGATTTTCTTAGATCCAAACACACCAGGCTACTCGCCTCAGCCAAGCACACCTCCTGCTAAGTTCATACATTGATTTTGAGCATTTTAATTTTTTGGTCATTTTCCTAGCTCTAGGTAAAACATATGTGTAAGCACTAAGCTTGTTGACAAGATGGAAGGTGTGGAAAACTTATGTGCCTAGAAGTATCAGATTTGACTCATTCTTGAAGAGAATGACCTAGCAAGATTCATCAAAGAGGAAGTGTCAGAACCCGACGATGCTATAGACAAATCAAAGCATCAAAAGGACACGATAAGGGCCAAAAGAATCATTGCAGATTCAATAAAAGATCACTTGATCCCTTATGTGTCATCAAATAAGACTTCGAAAGAAATGTTTGATGCCCTAAGAAGACTATATGAAGAAAAGAACATAAACCGGAAGATGAGTCTAAGAAATCAACTCAAGAATACAAGGATGCAGAAAGGAGAAACAATCCAAGAATATTTCTCCATAATATCCCAATTCAAATAACAACTAGAAGAAATCGGAGATGCTATAGATGAATAAGAACTTATAATGACGGTCCTTAATGGTCTCACAAGAACTTGGGATGCATTCATCCAAACGATCTGTGCCAGAACAAAGAAACTGAAAATTGATGGTCTATGGGAAGAATGCATTCAAGAAGAAACAAGAGTGGCTAACTGAGAAGCGTTACTAGAAAGACATGATGACCAAGCCCTAACTACGCACACCAAAGGAGGAAGGAAGAAGTCTTACTTCTAGAAATAAACTCATAAAAATTCTCACAGCCAAAACAAATCTCAACCAAAGAGATTCCATAAGAAAGGACAAGGAAAGGAAAGAGATTACTCATCTGTCCAATGCTACCATTGTGACAAGATGGGACATATTGCGAGATATTTTCCAGCAAGATGAGAAGAATACAAAAGGGAAAATAAGAGGCACCATACCCATGCAGTTGAAGATGAAGAGCCACCCGCAAAGATGTTAAGAGAAAAAATTAAAGACTATGTCTTAATGTCGGCCCTCTCAAGATCGGTAACACCTAGAGAGGACACTTGGCTCATTGATAGTGGTGCCTCCAAGCACATGGTAGGTCAAAGAGATATTCTCTCTTTCATTTTAGAAAATATTTTTTCTCAGAAAGTGACACTTGGAGATGATTCCAATATCCGATCAAGGGAGTGGGAGAATCAAACTACAAGCTTAATTCAAGGAATTCAATGAAGATGAAGGACGTACTCTATGTACCAGGTTTGAAAAAGAACCTACTCTCCATTTCATCTTTAGAAAAGAAAGGCTTCAGAGTTTCCTTTATAGATGGAGAATTTCTTATGTGGGCTAAAGGAGAAACCATAAAAGAAGAAATCATCATTGGAAAAGAAGAAGGTGGCTTGTACAAGCTAAAGGGTCACTTAGAAGCTTCCATGACCCATGCTATTGAGAATCCATGTGAACTTTGGCATAGAATATTATCCCACATAAACTACAAGGTGCTACCATACATATGCAAAGTTGTCACAGTTCTACCAGAACTCAAGGTTGACCATGAAGGCGTGTGCAATGGATGTGCACAAGGGAAGAACATCAAGAACCCTTTTTCGAAGAGAAACAACAAAGTAGAAGGAGTCCTAGAGCTCATTCATTCATATGTGTGTGGCCCAATGCCATCATCCTCCATTAGTGGGTATGTATACTATGTATCATTTATTCATGATTATTCTCGTAATACCTGGGTGTATTTTTTGAAATATAAAGATGAAGTGTTCAACAAATTCAGGGAATTCAAAGCCTTGATAGAGAATCTTTCTGAATGAAATATCAAGATACTCAGGTTAGATAATGGAGGAGAATACACCTCAAAAGAGTTTTTGAACTTCTGCAAAGATGTTGGGATCAAGAGGGAGCTCACCACTCCCTATAATCCTCAACAAAACGGTGTAGCTGAAAGAAAGAATAGAATGATAATGTAAGCAGTGAAGACCATGATCCATGATCAAGATCTTCCTATGTGCTTATGGGTATAAGCAACAATGACAATTGTATATGTGCAAAACGGATTGTCCCATAGTGCACTTGGGTTCAAGACCCTGGAAGAGATGTTCACCGGAAAGAAGCCATAGGTAATCCATCTCAAAATATTTGGTTGCCCAGTATTTATACATATTTCGAAAGAGAAAAGAAACAAACTGGACCCTTCAGGAAAGAAGGGAATATTTGTGGGATACTGTGAGGTCTCTAAGGCCTTCAGGATTTATATACCAAGTCACCATGACATTGATATTAGTAGGGATGTGACCTTTGATAAGATGCAGCGCTCAATAAATTGAGAAGATGCCATCTTGAAAAAGTATATGAACAGAAACCTGTAATCCCCAGAGTTGCAAAACTAGTGAGGGAGGTTCCCAGAGCTGCAGAACCAGTAAGGGAAGTTGTAACTTCCCCTGATGAGGAAATTATAGAATATCATGACATAGTATAATTTCAAGAACCTCCTCAGATGACGATCACCCATAAAAGAAATCCTGCTTTGGAAAGAGAGCTTATTCAATATGGAGAGAAATATGGTGTTCCTGAAGGAACCATGAGACAGGTGAAGAGACCTAAGCCATTCTCCAGTTATATGGCTTTGATGTGTGATATCATAGAGAAAGAGCCTACTTTCTTTGAAGAATCCATTTAGAATAAAGAATGGGCAGATGCTATGACAGAAGAATACTAATCCATAATAAAGAACGATGTATGGGAAATAGTTCCCAGACCAAAGAGAAAGGATGTGGTATCTTCCAAATGGATCTTCAAAATCAAACATGTTACTGATGGAAGTATTGAGAAATATAAAGCAATATTTGTCGCTCGAGGCTTTTCTCAGAAGGAAGGCATTGAATATGAAGAGACATTCACTCATGTAGCTAGATACACTTCTATCATAACCATCATAGCACTTGTAGCTAAGATGAAGTGGAAGTTACACTAGATAGACATAAAGATAGCCTTCCTAAATGGTGTCATTGAAGAAGAAGTGTATATAGAGCAACCTCAAGGATTTGAAGTTGAAGATAGGAAGTCTCATGTCTAGAAGCTGAAGAAGGCTTTGTACAGATTGAAGAAAGCTCCTAGAGATTGGTATGGCAGGATAGACAATTTCCTGACGAGTTTGGGATTTACCAAGAGTAAAACAGATTCTAACCTCTACTTCAAGGTTATGAATGATGAGCCAGTGATATTATTGTTGTATGTGGATGACTTATTCTTAACTGGAAAAGAAAATCTCATCACTGAATGTAAAAAGAGGCTCGCCTCAGAATTTTATATGAAAGACATTGGCCTAACGCATTATTTCTTAGGTCTTGAGGTATGGGAGAGTCCAGAGCGGATCTTCCTTAACCAAGGGAAGTATGTAGTCAAAATCCTGAAGAGATTTGACATGTTAGAGTGCAAGTCCATGAATAAACCCATGGAAACAAAGCTAAAGCTACAGGTCAACACTTCATCAGAATTGATTGATGCCATGCTATATAGACAGATCATTGGATCGCTAATGTACCTAATGAAAACCAGAATAGATATTTGTTTTTCCATGAACACGTTGAGTCAATTTCTGGTAGAACCCAGACATGTTCACCTAGTTCCTGCAAAACATGTGATGAGGTACCTTAAAGGTACATTAGATTGTGGTCTCAGTTATGATGGAGATCATGATTTCACATTGAGTGGGTACATTGGTTCAGATTGGGATGGAAGTGTCTCTGACAGGAAGAGCACTTCAGGATGTTGTTTTAGTTTGGGATCATTCATGATATCATGGTAGAGTAGGAAGCAATCCATCATTACTCTCAATACAGTGGAAGCAGAATACATTGTTGCGTGTTCTACCAGTTGCGAAGCTATATGGCTTCATAAGTTATTGAATGGTCTATTTGACCTAGAGATGGAAGCAACCATGATCCAATGTGACAACCAGAGATGCATAAAGATGACAGAGAATCATGTATTCCATGACAAGTCGAAGCACATAGAGATCCAATATCATTACATCTGTGACATGGTGCAGAGAGGAGCCATAAAGTTCCAGTACGTTAGCATAGATGAACAGGTTGTCGATGTGTTGACCAAGCCTCTATCTCATGTAAAGTTTGAGCACTTTCGATATAAGCTTGGTATAGTCCGAAAGGACCTTCCTCGAAAGGGGGAGTAGTGTTGTGATGAGATATATCTAGTACTGTGATTCCATCTTAACTGCTGTGACGTAAAGCCAAGCTAGTTGTTGTGTTGAGCTGTGCCTAGTACTGTGCTTCCAGCCTAACCATTGTGACGTAAAGAAAGTCTAGTTTTTGTGTTGAGATATGTATAGCACCGTGCTTCCATCTTAATTGTTGTGACATAAAGCCAGTCTAGTACCTTGCTTACAGCTTTATAGCTATGACGAAAAGCAAGATGAGTATTGTGCTTCCAACTTTATAGCTGTGAAAAAAAGCAAGATGAGTATTGTGCTTCCAGCTTTATTGTTGTGATGAAAATAAAGACAAGTACTATGCTTCCAGCTTGATAGCTGTGATGTAAAGACAGTCTAGTATTGTGCTTCCATCTTGATTGATATGATGAAAAGAAAGACGAGTACTGTGCTTCCATCTTGATAGATGTCACGTAAAGCCAATCCAGTATTGTGATGATGAGCTAGCCTCATGCTATGATGATGTGACCAACCTCGTGTTGTGCTGCTAATGTATTAGTTTTATACTAACCCATATTGATGCAAATGATGATTTCATTCCTTGAGAATGATGATGATGCCGATGAGAAAAACGTTTGATGATTTATAGATACGTCAGTCAGTGTTCCAAGATTATATTGATGATGTTGTCCTCTCGCCCACATGATGTTGTCCTCTCTCTCACCTGATGTTGTTGAAGAATACCGTTCTTGTTAAGGGGGAGTGTTGAAATAATGTGCTACAAAGTGTATTCTAATTATTATTGTGGAATTATTCATTAGATCAATCCCCATTGTGGATTGATCATGTCATCTATTGTAAAGGACCAAATCCCCTTTTGCGGATTGGTCAAAATATAATTGTAATAGGCAAAATCAGA
>JASDQU010737550.1:99644-142641 GCA_032191745.1 Picea mariana | reverse complement strand
GAGAGAGAGAGAGAGAGAGAGAGAGAGAGAGAGAGAGAGAGAGGCACATTCTTGAGAGAGTACTTTCTGTATTTGTTTGAGTTATCTCTTGGCATTGTATTGACTATCTATAACAAGGAATTTTTTGTTGGTTTTTCTTCCCCTTGAGGGTTTCCCAGGATAAATGATGTGTCTCTTGTGATTGTGTATTTATCATTGATCCTATGTTATGCTATCGTTGTCTATTGAAATGAAAAGAACTCTAATAATAGCTTAAACCTTAACAAATTAATGGGTCGAAGGGAGGAGTCCAAGGTTTTATACATAATCTAGAGTTTCTATAGAATCAATGTCCAATGTTTAAAATCAAATCCATATCTTTAGCAAGATGAAACTCAACATTGAAAAATCCCTTTGCAAAGGGGAAAATAAAAGCCTCCTCTTTTAATTCAAGTTTCGAGGAGTCTAAAATACATTTGTACATATATATTAAATGAAGCTAGATACGAATGAAGTGGAAAACATGAACATCACTATAGTAGAAGGCTCCATGGATTGCAACATATTTTACTATGGGAGTAGTTATGGCAGGAGCCTCTTTAATGAAATTATGAAAAGAAGGTGGAACATTCTTCACACTATCATGGGAAAATGATTTACCCAGATTACCATTTGAATTAAGAGAACTAGATCTACATCCACTATCCATACTTGCATATTTCTCAAGACCCATTAGGCCCACTCAAGATATATTCTTGATAAAATGCTTTCATTTTATTGATTATAGTATGTATTATTTTACAATTTACAATTTTAATTTTTTATTAAAGTATTTTTTTGTAATTTTTCATATATGTTTTGATTTTAGTTATTATGTTTTTTTTAAATTATTATTATTATAAAAATATTTCTTATAAGTTATTTATAAATACATCTTTACTCTAAAATTATTAAGAATAGGGAAAAAAATATTTTTTTTCTTCATACTTAATAAATAGAAAAATTAAAATATATCTATAATATATAATTGATTGATTTAATTTTATTGAATTGGTTAAATCAATTGAAATATTTAAAACATCAATCCCATAGTTGTGATGTCCCTATGTTTTATTTTCTTATAGTTTTAAGAGGAGAGTCATATAGAAGTAAATTCAATTACAAATTTACAACTAAATGGAGAAAGATAAATATGCAGTTGAAGAAATTGTGATTTTATACCAGTCATACTTTTAATTTTTATCAAATGTAGGAAGTAAATAAATATAAATAAGATTATATTTTATTTTTGCATTAATTGAATTATACTCATGCAAATTACAATGTTTCTTTTTTGGAAGAAATTTTTTAAATTTCATAAAATATTGAATTTAGTTTTTGAACCAATGTATTAGGAGGAAAGTGATTCAAAACACCATGAGAATGAGAATTCAAAACACCATAATTCAATGCATAGACAACACATAAACACAGTACACTAGAATTTTACGTGGAAACCCAATGTAGGAGAAAACCACATAATTATTTTCTTATTTATCAAAGAGTACATTCATTGGAAGCACCAACTTCCTATTTCTCTAGCTACAAATAGAAGGAGGCTCCAACCCCCTATTTACACTCTGCAACCTGAAGGATGATCCAACTCCCTAATTTATTGGCTCCAACTAGAAGGAGGCTACAACTCCTTTTTCTTGCCCCACCCAACCGCCCTGAAATATAAATGTAGACCAATTTGTCACTACCTCTGTCACTGATAACCTATTGTTGTTGTTGTCTATAATATTTCTGCTGGTGTTACTGATATCAATCTCTCATCATGACTGCAATCACACACACCTCATACCAATATTCACAAGATAATTCTCCAAATAAAATTCTTATGAATCACTAAGAAATACATGTTCAGTATTTCTTCAGAATACTCACCCTAACAAACATAGGAAGACATACCTTCAATCTTGTAGCTGACATGAGTTTTAGATCCTGTACCTTCACAAATTTTCCTCACAAGTCTGTGACCCTATGCACTATCTGCTCGCGGGTATCTATGCTTTTCCTCACTGCAACCCACAAATGTCCTCATTTTTCCTCCTGAAAGTCATGGATTTACTCAAACAATCTTTTTCTGAAATCTCTTCTCCATACTCTCGGCTCCTCCAAGCTTCTTACTTCACTGGACTTCTCTACTTTTGAATCACTGCCTTATATGTCCAACATGTATTCTCATAAGTGATTCATAGAAGTGATTTTCCATTTGACTAATCATTTTTTTAATGATGATATCATGATGAAATGCAACTGACATGTAACTCATGATGACATGAAACTCTCATGCAACTCACATGCAACTGTCAAATTTTTTTTACAACTACTTTGACATGCAACTTACATGCAACTTGTTAACCAATGTTTACAATTGTTAACTTCCTATTCAAGGGTTGACATCAATGAAAACCAATCTTTTGACAGTTAATTAATCTTTCAACAATTAATCTTTCAATCAATTAATCTTTCAACAATATCCCCCTTTGTCATTGATGGAAACACTTAGACACAACAATTCTCATGCTCATGCTAGCTTCCGTTGTCTTCATGCATGTTCTCTTCCTTTCCATGCCTATGTTTTTCTCCCCCCCTTTGAAATCAATGGAAAAGGATGAATTCTTCTTGGGGCTCCTTACCCTATCTGTAAGCCTCTTTTTCATGGTGCTTTCTCGTGTACTATGGGGATGAAACTACTCCAAGTTTCTATCAGATATAATCAAAAGTCTCCCTCGGAAGAGGTTTGGTCAAGATATCTACAATCTTTTATTTTGTCCCAACATACTCAACCTTGATGTTCTTCTGTGTAACATGTTCCCGTACAAAGTCGAACTTGATCATAATGTGTTTCGTCTTGGAATGCATCATTAAATTCTTAGATATACTTATAGCACTAGTATTATCAAAGAATATCGGAATAGGATCATCATATTCCACTTGTATGCCTTACAAAGTTTGATTCATCTAGAGAACCTATGTACAACATGTTGTTGCTGCAATATACTCTACTTCTACTATGGAAAATGATACTGAAGATTGTTTCTTTCTCAACCAAGATGACAGAAAATCACCCAAGTAGAAGGATAGTCCACTTGTACTTCTTCTATCGTCTAAACTTCCTTCCCAATCTACATCTATGTATGAAACTATAGATAGATCATTCCCTTTTGGATACCATAATCCATAGTATTTTGTTTCTTGTGAGATATATGAATATTCTCTTTACTTCCATAACATGTGTTTCCTTCAATGTTGCTTGAAATATTTCCACCTGTCCAACTACTTGCATCACATCTAGTCTCTATTCTATCACATAGAGTAAATTTTCAATCATCGATATGTAGAGTCTCTGATATGCATCCTTGGATATATTATCTTTTCTCAATTTTAAATTGGTCTTCATGGGAGTACTTACAAGCTTTCAATCTACCATTCCAAACTTATTTAACATTTCTTTGATATACTTGGTCTGGGAGATGAAAATACCTGTATCTTGCTGACATATGTGGAGTCCCAAAAGGAAAGACAATTCACCAAGTAATGCCATTTCAAATTCATTATGCATGTCTTTAACAAATTTCTGACTCATCCTGTCATCATCACTTCCAAAAATAATGCCATCAACATAAACTTCAATTATCAACATACTATCTTGATTTACCTTTATGTAGAGATTGTTTTTTGTGTTGTCTTTCCTTAACCCTTGTTGTTGTAGATAACTTTCCAATCTTGAATACCATGTTATGGTGGATTGTTTGAGTCCATAGAGTTCCTTCTTTAATATGCAAACATAATATTTATTTTTTGATAGTAAAAACCCTTCTGGTTGTTCGATGTAGTCTTGTTCTTCTAATTCTCAATTTAGGAAGGAATATTTCACATCCATTTGATATACTTTGATTTTATTAAAACATGCATAAGCCAAGATCAATCTGATTACTTCCATTCTACAAAATGGGGAAATTTTTTATTCAAAATCTATTCCTTCAACCTGAGCACATCCCTTACACACTAACCTTTCTTTATTTCTGGTTACCTGTCCATCCTTGTTCAAATTGATTCTAAATACCCATTTTGTGTCAATAACATTTTTATCTTTAGGCCTCGGAACAAGTTCCCATTTTTTATTCTTCTTTATCTGATCCAGTTCTTCTTCCATAGCTTTGATCCAGTGTTCATCAATGTTGGCTTCTTCAAAACTATTGGGTTCAATCGTCGACAACAATGCTAGATGTATTTGTTCTGGTGATCATAATTTTTCTTGGGTTTCAACTCCTGCATATTTATTCCCAATGATCTGTTGTGATGGATGATTTTTTTGCACTCACTGACTGGGATTTTTGGGAGATATTTGAATATTGTGTTGGTCAGATTCCTCTTTCTTTGCTTCTGGATTCTCTTCTTCTTGTTCTTATTCTTCTACTTCTTCTACTTCCTCCTTCAAATCCTCTTTTCCTTCCTTCTTTGTTGAGTCTTTGATTTATTCTTTTGTATTTTGTACACTTGTCTCATCAATCTATACATTGATTCTTTCCACTATTTTGTTGAGTCTCAGATTGAAGCACTTGTATGCCTTTGTTTTTCTTGAGTACCCAAAAAACATTCCTTTGTCAAATTAGGAGTCAAATTTTTCAATCCTGCTATCTTCTCTTTTGATATAGCACTTGCTTCCAAATACTCTAAAATTCTTCACATTTTTCGGTCCTCCTTTCCATAGCTCATAGGGAGTCTTATCATTGTTTATTTTGATCATTCCTCTGTTCAAGATATGAACTGTTGTATGTACTTCCAATGCCCAAAATATGTCACCTAACTTGGAATATTTCAACATGGTTATGTCCATTTCATGTACTGTCATGTTCTTTCTTTCAGTAAATTCATTTTGTTGATGTGTCCTGGTTACTGAGAATTTCCTTTTTATCCCATGGTTGCCACAAAAATCCATGAATTATTTCGATGTAAAATATCCACCATTGTTTGATATCAAACATTTTATTTTCAGGTATGTCTCTATTTCAACCATCTCTTTGTATATCTTGAAGTGTTTAAATGCCTCTAACTTCTTCCTGGGAAAACAAATTGCATTCATTCTTATGTAGCCATCAATCAGTAGCATGAAGTATTTTTCACCATTTAGTCCCTTTTTTTCTCATTGGTCCACATAGATCTGTATGTATAATATCCAATGTTTTTTTCATTTATTACTCCTTTGATTTGAACTTCGTTCTGGTATGTTTTCCATGTAGACAATGATTACATAGAGTATTCACTAGTTTTGAAATTTCAATAATTTCTTTTACTCCGTCCTTTCTGCTAATTTTGACAAGATTGTCAAAGTGCATGTGACCGATTCTTCTGTTCCAGAGATAAATTTCATTTTCCTTCCCTAAAAACAACTTTCTTTTCCAATTTTATTCAAAACATATATGTTGTTCGGAGTCCTTATCATTGTTGTCACTAACCTGCCCGATCCTTCTTTCTTAATTTCACATTTATCTGAGTCGAACTAAAGTTTATGTCCTTGATCGCACATTTGACTTACACTCAACAAATTTTGTTTCATATCTTCGGCCAATAGAACATTTTCTTCTATTGCATCTTTACTTCCAAGATTAATTGTGCCTCTACCTATAATTTTGGCTGAATGATTATTTCCAAATGAAATTGATTCATCTCTTTCTTTCTTCATAGTTAGAAACTTTTTTCTATCACTTGTCATATGATTTGAACAACCAATGTAAACATACCAATCATGTTTCATGTATTTGGTTTGTAGAGCAAGCGATCATTGATTCTGATTTCTTTTCCATATCTCATGTGGTTCCAATATTTGATTGTTAATGTTATGATTTGATTCCATGGGTGGAGTATTCAATCAACAATTCTTTGCTATGTGACCAAATTTGTTACGTTTGTAGCATTCTACTTCATTACTCAATGAACCAAAACTGTTTTGGTTTCTAGTGTATGATTCATAATATCTTCTGGGATAATTGTTACTTAAGTACCCTGCATAGTTTATTCCGTTCTTGGCATAAGCTCTATATTTTACATCTTTATGTCCAAAATTAGCAGAATTAAAACAATGAAAATAAAATAATCTTTGATACCTGGGAATAGATGATCTTCTTTGTGATGCATTCCTTCTAAATTTTTCTTCTTGAGACTTCTTTATTTATGGAATGTTCTTCTTTGGGGGTTTTCATTTTTCCTTCTTGATATAATATATGACAATCTCTGCCAAGATGTTTTTTCATGTTTCTTGTTCGGTTGTCTTGGAGCTCCATCCTTTCTCATTTTGTACTTGATTGTATCATAATCCGGATCTGTCATTGGATGGTCTTTGACTGCTGATTATTTGATCCAATATTCTAGTGTTCTTCTACTATGGATATTTCTTATGAATATCTTTCTCAAAGAGAATATTTCTTCTTCAAAGCTTCCAATCATTTTCTCCTTTTCTTCTAACCGACTTCTAAGAATTGCCTCAAATATTTTGTCTTCTTCTATTTTAATTTTTAGACTCATGATCATCTTCTCTAGTTATTTAGAGTTGGAATTCCGAGATCCCTCTTTCATTTTTAACTCTTCCTTGAGTGACTTATTTTTCTTCCTTTCCTTCCTAGTTCTTCTAATGCACTGATTATCTCTTCTGTGAGATCAACCTCACCTTCTTCTTCGGAATCATATTCTACTTCCATGAAGACTACTCTATCTGAATCACTGTCACTGTCATTATCCTCCTAATATGATCAGGAACTTTCCTCCTTTGAGCAGAAACGTTTCTTGAATAATTTCTTTTTGTTTCTTCTCTTGCTTCCCTTTTGATATTTTTTATTGGGTTTTTATATTATTTGCAGTGAAATTYGATTCAAGGTAGATCGACTGATGGTCAAAGGTCGAGGTGGATCGACAACAATTCAAAGGTCGAGGAAGTCGAYTGGGAAAAGTTGAAGTCAAATATATCAATGAAAATTCAACCAACAAGAGGTCGAAGTACAGACATGAGATGACCAACTGGAGACCGAATGAAGGCCGAATGGTAGTTGACTAGTAACTCGATTGTAACAAAATCTCAAGATTTGCGGTATTTGTAGCCAATGATATGCATAGATATATAACCATTTTCGTGAGCCAATATTTAGGGTTTTCCTGATGTAAATCCTATAAATGGTCATGTCGTAAGTCCATAAAGTCTAATGTGAGAATTCTAATGTTGTAATGCTATATCATGGTAAATCGTACATTGTTGGTCATGCATATGTAAGTCGGATTTGGATACAAGGTTTTTCTTGCACGAGAAAGAGGGTATCACGTTTATTGTGTCTTAGGTGTGGACCAAGGTTAGACATGTAACCTTTTATTATTATTGAATAAGACAACAAGAGAGAAGAAATCTCAAAGCAATTTTGGTTTCTACCAGTTAAGGGTTCTAGGGTAAAATATCGGTGTATTGTATGATTTCTTATTTCATTTACATTCTTGATTAAATTATCCTTCTCTTATGTTAGGATTAGTGTGGAAGTTCCTTGCATTTCTTGACATGTGGTATGAGATCTTAGGTTTTCCCTGATAAGTGAGTGTTCAGAGTGGCTCTATGCTTTGGCGAGTATGTCAGAGCTTGATTTTCCAATATTGAATCTGAGAACTAAACCCCAAGTACAGTAAGAGTTGTAAGTCATAAATTTTGTTAATGGTCGTGGTAAAGAATGGCGAGCAGTTCCATAGTAGAGATAGAAAAATTCAATGGCCAGAATTTTAATTTTTGGAATATTAAAATGGAAGATATTCTTATGGATCGAGAACAATGGACAACGGTATGTACCCAGTCAATAGGAATGTTGATGGAAGAATGGGAGAAACTCAAAAGAAGAGAAAGAAGTACGATTCGACATTGTCTTGCAGATTCGGTGTTGTTGAATGTCTTGGGTTAAGATTCGACCAAGAAACTGTGGGACAAGTTGGGAAGCTTATACTAGTCGAAATATCTAGTAAATAAGTTGTTTCTTAGAAATAAACTATATCTTCTGAGGATGAGTGATGGAAGTTCAGTGACTGAGCATTTAAATGCATTTAACACCGTGTTAATCCACTTATCATCTGTGGATATTAAGATCAATGATGAGGGGAAATGTATCAGTCTATTATGTTCTTTACCATACTCTTGCGATAACTTAGTTGTGTATATTGGGAGTAATACAACCACACTAGCGCTAGAGGATGTGGTTACTTCTCTGTTGTTGGAAGAAATGAGAAGGAAGAACATGGAAGAATTAACCAAAGATTCTTTGGTAGTGCGAGGTCGATCGATAGATAGATATAAAGGAATATTCTCCAGTAGAAATTTCAATTTGAAGGGTGAATCTAAATCCCTGGTTCAGTCGACACGAAGATGTTGGAAATGGGGTAAAGTTGGGAATTAAAAAAAGGATTGTACGTAAAAGGAAACAAAGGTTAGTGATGGATCTAATAAGAAGTAGTAACTGAGAGAAATACAACCTAAGACAAAGGAGGTGATGTGTACCTGGATTTGACCAATACACAGTGGGATCAAGATGTTTGGTTGATCGACTCAGGAGCATCCTATCATATGACACCACATAATGAATGGTTATGTGAATATGAACAATATGATGGGGGTGATGTGTTCTTAGGGGATGAATCGACAACGAGAATTGTCGGATGGGAAAGATTTTGATTGTCACTATGGGATGGGAGGAAAATAAGCCTTCCAAGTGTGCTACACATTCCAAGTTTGGAAAGAAACCTAATATCTATCAACAAGGTGAGTGATGCAGGTGTGCATACTTTGTTTCAGAAGGATTTGTGCAATATGGTTAGAGGTGCGATGGTAATAAAGAGAGGAGTTTGGATTGGTACCTTGTACAAGATGTTATGGAATGTCGTCTCGACTAGATGCAACAACATCGCTTCCCCTAAACTCGTCTCGAATAAAACTCAACCCAAATCGATGTCGACACAACTCGAATCAACTCGAGCCAAGTCGGTTCAAACTGACTCAACAAGACATGTTGATATTGACTCGAACAGGTTATGGCACAAGAGGATGGGATACATTGAAGAAAAAAACAAAATTGAGCTATGCAAAGAAAGGGTATCGTCGAAGTTTTTCCTGAATGTAGTTTAGAAGTTGACTTTTGTGAACATTGCATATATGGAAAACAAATTCGGGTGAGGTTCCCATATGGAGCGACAAGGGAAAATGGGATTCTATAACTGGTGCATTGTGATGTGTTTGGCTTGGTTACAGTGCATTCACTTGGTGGATCCTTGTATTATGTCTCCTTCATAAATGATTTTTTTAGGAAGACATGGATATATTTCTTTAGGAAGAAATCAGAGCCTTTCGAGAGATTTAAGGAGTTTAAAGATCTTGTGGAAAACTAGACAAAGAAGAAGATTAAAGTGTTGAGGATTGACAATGGTAGTGAATTCTGTGGAAAGGAATTTGATTAGTTTTGTAAGTAGTGTGGCATAGAACAACAAAATACCACACCATATACCCCACAGAAAAATGGATTTTCTGAGAGAATGAAAAAAATGTTGATGCATAAGGCAAGGAGCATGCTCAGTGGTGTTGGGCTCGCACAATAATTCTAGGTGGAGGCAGTTGAAATTGCAAGATATTTGGTAAATGTGTCTCCTTCATCAGCACTAGTTGACATGACTCTAAATGAGTTATGGTATGGTAAGAATCCTTTGGTGTCACATTTCAAAGTATTTGGTTCTGATGCATTTGTGCGTGTTCCCAAGGAGAAGAGGAGCAAGTTGTACAATAAGGAATTCAAATGTATTTTCATCAGATATAAATAAGGGATGAAAGGATATAAACTCTGGGATCCTGCATCAAGGACAACAATGTAAAGTTGAGATGTGGTATTCAGAGAAGTCGAAGACAAATCCGAGCCTGGGGAAGTTTTTTAGACCGAGAATAATCCTGATATGGTGTGGTTTGAACTAAGGAATGAGGAAGATGATTCAGATGAGTCGATTGAATCTGAGGAAGAGGTGGAGAAACTGACTCCAGTGGTAAGGAGGTTAGAAAGAATAACAAAACTAGTTGAGAGGTATAGTCCACTCGACATCCATTCTGCATTTGTGCTAACTTCCATCGACAATGATCCCAAGTGATTCGGTGAGGCAGTCATCTCAGAAGAGGGTAAACTCTGGAAGGATGCCATGGTCGAAGACATTGAATCCTTTTAAAAAAATGAGGCATGGGATTTAGTCATGTTAGCTAGTGGAAGGAATCTCGTTGGTAGAAAGTGGGTATTTAATAAGAATATGAATGTTGCAGGACAAGTTGAAAAGTTCAAACCTCGACTAGTAGCGAAAGGTTATTCCCAAGTCGAGGGAGTTGACTTTGGTGATATTTTTCCCCTGTTGAAAAATTAACTTCCATTAGAGTACTAATGTCTCTGGATAGAACATTCAATATAGAGATAGAGAAGATGGATGTGAAGAAGAACAGATGGATGTGAAGAAAATGTTCCTATGTGGGGACCTGGAAGAAGAAATATACATGAAACAACCTAAAGGATTTGTAGTAAAGGGGAGGCAAGAGTTGGTGTTCAAACTCAAAAGATCCCTTTATGGTATAAAAAAATCGCCAAGGATGTGGTACCATAATTTTGACACTCACATACTTATTTTGGGATTTGTGAGAGTCAACATTGATCACTACATATATTCCAATGAGGAATTTGGGCATTTCATATATGTATATTTGTATTTCGATGACATGTTGATTACAAACAACATGGACGCAATAAAGGAGGTGAAGAAGAAGCTATCCTCCAATTTCGAAATGAAGGATCTCGGTGCAACTAACTTCATTCTGGGAATGGAGATTAAGAGAGATCGATCCGCTATAAATATCTAGTTAAATAAGAAGAAGTATATTGAAAGAGTTATTAAATGATTCAACATGCAGGATTTCAAAGTGGAGAAGGTGCCAATTCTAATGGGAGCAAGGCTTACTGCTGAAATATTTACAAAGACACATGAAGAGATATAGGACATGGAACATGTTTCCTATGCAAGTGTTGTTGGTAGTCTGATGTATGTGTTGGTCTGCACTCAAACAAAAAAAAAAAATTCACATGCAGTGGGAGTGTTGAGAAGGTACATGTTGACACCTAGAAAGGAGCACTGGATAGATGTAAAGAGAGTATTCAGGTATTTCTGTGGAATGAAGGACTATGCTATATGCTACCAAGGAATACCTGGAGGTGACAGTGGTAAAGTAAATGTACATGGATTTGTCAATGTTGTCTGGGCTAGAGATTTGGATCGACAGAGGTTGACCAGCGAATATGTCTTCAAGATGTTCAGTGGAGCAATAATATGGATGAGTAAGTGATAGGCGGTCGTAGCCTTGTCAACAACATAGGATGAATACATGTAAGCCATTCATGGAAGAAAGGAAGTGGTATGTATTCAAAAGTTGTATTCAGGAATCGAGTTTGAGGAGAAATTTATGAAGGTAAGTTGTGACAATTAAAGTGCAATATTTCTAGCAAAGAACCCTGCTTATCATTCAAAGAATAAGCACATAGATGTACAATACCATTTCGTGAGAGATATGGTGGAAAGTAACAAGGTGCTACTGGAGAAAGTAGACACTTTGGAAAACATAGCAGACTCATTGACCAAGTATGTGAGTGTTGTGAATTTCTCTTGGTGTAGAGAGGCAATGGGAATTGCTTCCCTGGGTCTGTGAACAAAATTTTAGGAATCTCTTGTTTCAAAAAAGAAGAAAACAAGTGGGAGAATGTTGGATTGTTATATTATTTGGAGTGAAAGTTGAGTCGAGGTATATTGACTGACAGTCGAAGCTCAAGGTGGATGGACAACAAGTCGAAGATCAAGGAAGTCAGCCAGACAAAGTCAAATTTGAAGGTATCGATGCCAATTCATCCAAAAAAATGTTGATGTGCTAGCTTGAGATGACCGACTATAGATCGAATGAATTCCAACTGGTAGTTGACTAGTAACCCGACTTGGAAGTCGACTGTAACAAAATCCCGAGATTTACGGGATTTGTAGCCAATGATATGCACATATCTGTAACCTTTTTTGGGCACTAATATTTATGGTTTTTCCTAATGTAAAGCCTATAAAGGAGAATGTTTTAAGGCCGTAAAGGCTAATGTGAGAATGATAATGTTGTAATGTTAATTCATGGTAAATCATAGGTTGTTGGTCATGCATATGTAAGATGCATTTGGATATAGGGTTGTTCTTGTGCAGGAAAGAGGGTATGATGTCGATTGTGTCTTAGGTGCGGACCAAGGTTAGACATGTAACCTTTTATTCTTATTGAGTAAGACAACAAGAGGGAATAATGCATAAAGGAATGTTGGATTCTCCTAGTTAAGGGTTCCAGGGTAAAATCTTGGTGTACTGTGTGATTTCTTGTTTCATTTATGTTCTTGATTAAATTCTTCTTCTCTTTTTCTAGGATTAATGTGGAAGTTCCTTGCATTTCCTGACATTTCTTTTACCTTTTAGAAACTTCTTCTTCATCACTATCTTTATTCTTATGAGGAAATTTATAAGAAAAATGACCAATACCACCACAATTAAAACATTTCAATGGAAGCATACCTTTATACTTGTCAATTCCTTTCTTTAATTTCCTTATGAAGTTAGCCATTGCTTCATGTTCGTTAGAATCATCACTACATCTGCAACCTTTTTTGAATTTTTATTCGTCTTCTTCTTTGTATGATTGGATTCCTTGAAATATGCTTCCTTTGTTATTGGGTTCTCCTATTATGTTCTCATCTCATAGGCTGTAAATATTCCAGGTAGCTTGTCCATGCTTAGTGTACCAAGATCTACTCTTTCTTCTAGGGATGATATTTTAGGATCAAATATCATAGGAAGAGACCTCAATACCTTTTGAACAACTACTGAGTGATCAACATCTACTCCCAATCCCTTAATATTTTTAACTATTTCATCAACTTGTAGAAGTTAGGCTGCAATGTCTTCATCTTCCTTCATCTTCAACGGTTCAAAATTAGCTATGAAAATTTGAAGCTTAGCTCCCTTAACTTTGGAATCACCTTCATAAATATTTTGAAGTTTATCCCAAAGATCCTTTGCACTGTCAGAATGCATAACTTTGACAAATACTGAATCAAATAAATTGCTCATAATAGTATCTTTAGCTTTTGAGTTGTTTTCGATGATTTTCTTTCCATCTCTATTAGTTGGGGGAGTGGTTGGTGTTTTATACCCATCTACTAATGATTTCCAAATTGTTGGACATGGTGTTATGGTGTTGGCATTGATATCAAGAAGGAAAATATGATCAATGTTGGACATAGTATTATGGTGTTGGCATTGATGTCAAGAAGATCAATATGGTAATGTCATTATATGTCTATGAGATCCTAAAGATCATGATAAATAATGCAGTAGGTTGCGCAGAATACATAACACGAGGTGTAGAGGAATCCAACATAAACCTAAATCTCGAGAGAGGTAGTGTATTAGGTTACACAATATCAGAGCATGCAACATTAATACCTTTGGAAAGGTTGAAGGAAATCTTAGAAAAAGGAGTTCTTTAAGGAAGTTCTATTGGGATAAAATTCCAAATAGATCAGATGGAGAACAGCCTCAGAAATTTGAGGAAAATATGTTATAGTCAGAAGATATGAAAATCGTTGATCGATGACCAAAGGCACAGATCCATGATATTGTTTCAGTTGGAATCCAAGTATAAATCCAAAGGTGTTAGGAGGAATCATGTTCGTTGATGAAGGTTTTAGTACAATCTAGGACCATCAGATCGAGATGGATCTAGAGGCTGGGAAAAATTAAATCCCAACCATCAGATTGGGATAAATAATGCTCAACCATAGATCAATACCAATAGGACTTCGTAACTTCGACACTTTGGAAAACATTGGAAACAAGGAAGGATCACGAAGTCATGAAATCCCTCCATCCATTAGATCAAGGAGGGTATTCAAGTGAATTCTCAACCATATGATTGTGTTTAGTGAAAGGAAAGGGTAAGCCATAATATCCTGGAGTCCCRGAGTAAATGAACTCATGCAAACCATAGATCTAAGATCCCTATAGGTGAGGTCTCACCTGTTGGATCAAATAGTCAACTCASATGCTGACACTCCAGTGAAAATAAGTCTGAATCATGTAGGAATACCTAAAGGCTGAATCCCAAATTAACGAACTCCCATTGATCATTAGATCAAAGGAAGAGAAGGGAAATCCTGTCAAATGTTGATCAAGTGTAGTGGAAGGATAGGATAAGCGGGGCCAAAGGCACAAAGTCCCAGAGTAAACAAAGGTTGTCTGATCAAGACAAGGAAATATCTACGGTGATAGATCTATTCGGCACTTCGACAACCATTTAAGGATGGTATAAAAGTGTCAAAACGCCCGAAGCTACGAAGTAATGAAATGTCAAAATCCTAGTCATTAGGACCATGTCAACAATTTATGACACATGGCTCAATCAAATAGTGAAACGTTTCAAGGTCGATGTGGCACATAAGGAGTGTAAAAATCAAAAATCAGGTTGAGATGTGGCACACTCACCAAGGGTCCACGTCAGTCCATGACTATAGCCTATGAGGATAACCATATTCTCCTACCAACAGAAATACCCAGAGCACCAAAGGCCAAAGTCATGAAATAACATTGATCTTTGATCTAATATTTCTAAATCGCCCTATCGTACATGGGAAGGAATAGTCAACATGACACTGACCACTTCGAGATTACAAGGAATCCCAAACAACTAAAAGTGCTAAAAGGTGAAGTAGTGAATTAACGTTAACCGTTGATCTACTTTGGGAGCATTCTTGATTGTTAGATTGATTAAAGTGGAAGGATATCATAAGGAGTACTAAACAAATGACAAAAATTAGTGACCACAACTTTATGAATTATTTGGTAGGTAAGCCTTTGAAGGGATTAAACTACTTTAGAGTTCAAGTAACTCGGAGTATCAGAGTCATGAATAATCGAATACCCAGAAAGTAAGAGCTATTGTTCGCCTAAGCCTACAGTCCTAGATCCTGGACATGTGAATCTTATTAAGAAGGGATGTGTTGATACACACTCCAACGGAATTTGCTTCGGGAGAGTTGGAAGACTACAAAGGCCAGAGTCCTGAAATGATGAATTCCTAAAGTAAATGAGAACCATCCATCTTAACCTGCAAATAAAACATGGCCATCGATCTTGATAAGCGATTAAGTGCTCACTTGGTTTAGCACTTAAACACCACCCTTAGTCACAGGTCAAGGTCATATGTAAAGTGGTGATGAGCTAAAGGGCCAACTGGGTTAACACCTGGTCGTGATATATGGTCACTTGGTGAAATGAAGTGTCTTTAGGATAAAACATACAAGCCATGCACCTTATGTATTTAGCTGTTGTTCATAGCAGTTTAGTCATATGAAAAAAAAGGGGAGTCACAAGCTAGAACCTGTCCATTTCAGGTACAGGAAAATGAACCAGATAGAAAAGTAACATCTTGATTCAAATCTATTGAGAACTGAGGATGCAATGAAAGTGTGGGATTGAAATAACGAAGTCAAACCATGACTGTGATCGACCCTTAAAAGGTTGGTCAACATATATATTATGACAAATTATCCCTTTCAATATATTGTATCAATAAAAATAGAGGAAGCACAAATGGATATTAAGTATGTAGTAATGATCCCATGGTCATTTGAAAAGAATGGTTTGAAGAAAGCGCCTATTTGCAGATATTCAAATCTAGAACAAGTAAAATAATCAATGATGGGTGAAAATGTTGAAACAATTTGCAAGGGATTTGAAGTATTTAACAAAATATTAATAACTGTAATAATAGAATTTATTATTGTTAATTTAAATGAAGAGGTGCAATGGTTCAAACAAAGGGACAGAATGCTTCAAATATTACACCAGTTGGAATATTATATAGACAAAAATATATGGTAAGAAGAAAGTGTCTCTATAGTCCATATCAGAAGATCAAAAGAAGAAGCAGATTCCAAGAAGGAAAACTAAAGATACTTATGTAGTGTGGGTGGAAGGGAGGATCAAGGAAGGATTCATATCCTTTTATAACTAAAGTGTGAAAATAAGGGAGTTGGTGCTTCCTAGGGTTGGTTCCCTAAAACAAGGGAGTTGGTGCTTCCTAGGGTTGGTGATCCGGATTTTATGAGCATAACAAAATGAATACAGATTATTATCAAAATATGCTTAACACAGAATAACATATATAGAGTAAAATTGGTTTCTATTCAATAAGGAAATAAGTTGAAAATGTAAGATGTAGTGGAAAACAAGCTTGCTAGAATGGTGGCGGCTTATCACTGAGAAGAGATGTGACATATGCGCTCATTCACCAGAAGATGATTACAATGAGCATCTGAAGGAATTTTTACAATAAACAGGAATGTCAAAAACCATATACATCCAAAAATATAACCCTAGGAGATGAAGCGCCAAAATCCATGTGGGCCCCGTTTGGGTAAGTTAGTACATCAACTTTCTGGGGTTGTACCTTTTGCATACAATCTATGTTTTAGGCACACGATAGCCTATTGGAAAGGTATATACGAGGACTACACATTTTTCTATCAGACTTTGATTGCATTTGTGTTTAGACTATGGCGAGCCCTAAAAACGTTGTTTAAGGCCTCAAAATGGCCTCAGAAGTAAGGGACTCGAAAACTAAGAAAAACCTGCCAAACTGGAAAACTGCCAAAATGAGCTAGTTGGAATAGGTGGGAGGCCACCGAAATTCATATGGATCAATCCTCCCCCCTTTGGGAAGAAATGGTCTCCATTGCATTGATTTCCCCCATCAGATGAGAAAATTCTCTTGAATTTGGCCCTGGGTGAGCCATTTGACTTGGTGCAGGAGCTACCTTGCTTTGACAACTCGATAAAGTTGGATCCTTTGCTGTAGAGTGCCCTTGACCTATTTGTTCACAATATGATCATTGGATTCCTATTGTATGCATTCGGGCTTGAGCTCTGTTGTGTCAGCTATTATGCTACCTCTGAGGTGTCCAATAATGGTGGGAAATAAGGTTGAAGGAGATCCACGTTGAACACTGGGTGCAGTCCAAGGAAAGCAAGAATGTTGAGCTCAAAAGACTTATCACCCACAACCTTGGTGATGGTGTATGACCCATAACAGAGTGGTCAAAGCTTCTGATGGGGTCCTGTAAGGCGTTCTTTTTGCAAGTGCAACCAAATTTTGTCACCCACCAGAAACTTATGTGATCCAGATTTTATGAGCATAACGAAATGAATACAGATTATTAACAGGTGCTTAACACAGAATAACAAAGATATAGTAAAACTTTTTTTCTATTCAATAATGAAATAAGATGAAACTGTAAAAAGCATCGGAAACAAGCTTGTTGGAATGGTGGTAGCTTATCTCTGAGAAGAGATGTGAAGGTTGCGCTCATTTGAAAGAAGATGATTACAATGAGGCTTTGAAGGCCTTTTTACCATAAGAAAGAATTCCAAAAACCCTAGACATCCAAAAACCTAACCCTAGGAGATGAAGCATCAAAAGTCATGTGGGCCTCGTTTGGGTAAGTTAGTACATCAACTTCTCGAGGTCGTAACGTTTGCATACGATCTCCATTTTAGGCGTATGATAGCCCATTGGAAAGGTATCGTCAAGGAGATTCATTTTAGGATCCATATGGAAGGAACTTCCATATTGCATACCTGGTTTCCCAAAAAACATCGTTTAGGGCCTCAAAATGGCTCCGGAAGTGAAAATTGCTAAAAATAGTAAATTACCAAAATTGCCAGAAAACAGTTTTGAGACAATTGGAAAAGGTGGGTGGCCACCGATGTACACCTAGATCAATCCTCCCTCCTTAGGAAGAAATGGTCTCCATTTCATTGAGGTCCCTCATAAGATGAGGAAATTTCTGTTGAATTTGGTCTCGGGTGAGCCACTTGCCTTGGTGTAGGAGTTGCCCTACTTTGATGGCTCGATAAAGCTAGATCCTTTGTTGTCAAGTGCCCTTGATCTGTGTGTCCACAATATAATCATTGGATTACTTTTGTATGCAACCGAGGTTGATCTCTATTGGTGTCAATTGTTCTGCTACTTTTGAGGTGTCCAATAATAGTGGGAAATAAGGGCGAAGGAGATCCACATTGAACACTAGGTGTAGGCCAAGGAAAGGAGGAATGTTGAGCTCAAAAGAATTATCCTCCACAGCCTTGGTGATGGTGTATGACCCATAATAGAGTGGGAGAAGCTTCCGATGGGGTCCTGTAAGGCATTCTTTCTGCAAGTGCAACCAAACTTTGCTCCCACCTAAAACTTATGTGGCACCCGATGTTCATCATGGCGTTGTTTGTACTTGTCATTGGACTTCTGTAGGATATCCTGAACCTGTTGGCGGATGTGTTAGATATTATCAATGAACCGGGTGGGTTTGTCAGCTTCATTTGGAGTAGGAGATGAGTTGGTCAAGGTGACTGCAAGGGGAAGTGCAACATCTATGGGACCCAATGGTTGGAGTCCCAACCCCACTTGAAAGGGGATGTGGTCGGTTGAGCTATGAAGGGATTAGTTGTAGCTATGTTGGACATAGGGATGATTCTCATCCCATGTGCGAGGGTTCTTTGAATTATACATGCGAAGGATATGAACAATCATTCGATTTACGACCTCGACTTGGCCATCTGTCTGGGGGTGGAAGGTCATGGATTTGGTGAGCTTGGTATCCAGTAGTGACTAGAGGCTCGACCAGAATGTGCTGAGAAATTGACTGTCCCAATCTGAGAGAATGGTTTATGGGAGTCCAAAATGTACCCAGACTCGTTCAAAGAATATCTTGACAGTGGCCTTTGCTGTTATGCTCTTCTTGCAGGAAACCAGAATTTCCATCTTAGAAAAGTGATCAACAACCACAAAAACACAGTGATTTCCCCTCTTGGTGGATGGGAGGCCTGACATGTAGTCCATTGAGATGGATTCCCATGGCCTGTTAAGAGTAGGAAGAGGGGTATATAGGCCATGTTTCTTAGTGGTCGGTTTGACAATAGCGTAGGAAGTGCAGGACACGATATACTTGATGACCTCTTGTCGAAGTTTTGGTCAATAGAAATGTTTCTGTAGCATCGCCACTATCTTTTCGACGTTGAAGTGTCTTGCCACCCAACTATAGTGGGATTCCCATATCAGCTTCACTCGCTTGCTTGATCGAACAAAGATATGGCCCAGATGACACAACAACCCATCTTGAAGATTGAAATTATCGACAACTACATTTGCACCCAACATTTGGTAGGTGGTGGCGAAGTCCAGGTCTGTCTCATAGAGTTGGGGCCATCCAGAGGTCTCATGGCCACAAGATTCTAGTACCATGGTGAGTGTCACGACTAGCTGTCCACTGAGGCAATCAATGACGTGATTGGTGCTTCATGTTTTATACTTGATGTTGAGGTGGAATTGCTGCAAGTATCTGGACCACTTTTGATGGTGGTCATTCTACAATTTTCCTTGTGTCTGCATGAACTGCAGTGGCTTATGATCAGTGTGGATGACTATCTCCTTCCCAAGAATGTAATGTCTCCACTAGTGGCAGGCTTGCACAATGGAGTACATTTCTTTGTCGTAAGTAGGGTACTTACGAAAAACATCAGATAGTGTCTCACTATGATAGGCTACAGGGTGGCTATGCTAAGTGAGAATGGTGCCCACAACATAGTTTGAAGCATCTGTCTCGATCTCAAAGGGATGTTGCAGGCCTGGTAGTGAAAGTATTGGGGATGAGCAGAAGCACTGCTTCAAATCATCAAACTCTTGTTGTTGGGACTGACCCCATGTAAATTTCACCTTACCACCACCCCTCGTTATTTGGTTGAGGGCCCATGCAATATGGGAGAATCCCAACATGAACCCGCGGTAGAAATTGGCAAGGCCTAAGAATCTCTAAAGCTCAGCGAGTGTGGTTGGGGATGGCCTATCACAGATGACTTGGATCTTGGCTAGATCCACATTTATGCCATGATGATCAATTATGTAGCCTAGGTAATGGACCATGTCCATGCCGAAGGAGAATTTTTCCAAGTTGACGTATAACTTGTGCTGCTGCACGGTGTGAAGAACATGTTGAATATGTTGGAAGTGTTCGACCCAAGTCTTTTTGTAAATGAGAATGTCATCCAGATACTCCACTACAAAAGTATTGGTGAATGGTCACAGGATATCATCCATCATCCTCATGAAAGTGATCGGAGCATTTGTCAAACCAAAGGGCATGACCAACCATTCAAAAAGGCCTTACTTTGACTTGAAGGAAGTCTTCCATACATCTATTTTTTCTATTTGAACCTGGTGGTAGCTAGAGTTCAAATCAGTCTTACTGAATTATTTGGCCCCCGTGAGTTGATCAAGGAGGTCATCGATTCGAGGAATCAGGTATCGGTTTTTACTGTGATTTTATTCATAGCCCGATAATAAATGTAGAGTCACCAGGTTCCATAATTCTTCTATACCAGCATGATTGGGCTCCCGCAAGGTGATGAGATGGGACGGATGTGACCCTTGTGGAGCAGTTCTTGGATTTATCACTTGATATCCTCATTCTCTAATAGAGAGCGTCGATAGACTGGACCATTGGGAATTAGTGCACCGGGGTTCAGATCGATGGGGTGCTTGACTTGGGAGTGCAGAGGTACCTCGGTAGGTGAGGAGAATATATCCGAATATTCTTCCACAACCTTATCTACTTACCTCTGCTGTGTTGAGAGGTCGACCGTAGAGACCTTGGATGTGGCTATGATATTTCGCTTATTCTAAGAGTGAATCATGAAGAATAAAAAATTTCCCATCTGAGAGATGACCTTCCTACATTTATTAATAGAGATCAAGGAAATATCACTACGTGGGACTGCCTCGGGTATCCTGTACAATTTCCTATTGAAATTAATAATAACACTACGAGGCCTAGGCTCATATACAACATGAAGTTTCCATAAATAATGTTGTCCCAAAATAAGATCACAAACTTCGAGAGGAGCAACATCACACAATACCTCATTTTTGAAGGGCTTGATGCCATACGAAAGTCAGTACTGTTGGCTGACATGAATATCACTTCCTTGGTGGAGCCATCCAATGGTGTTGGGTTGTGGGTGTAGCATTGTCATAAGGGCCAGCTGCTTGATGACCTATGTTGAGATGATGTTATTCTGCCTACCACTATCAATGATGAAGTGCAGTGGGGTGCCTTTTACCCACATCTGTGAATGGAAGAGGCACTCTCCTTCTTCTAGCTCTTCTGGTTCACCTAGCTGGAGCTTGGTGGTAGAAATGGTGGCAATGGGTTCCATGTCAATGATATATCTTCCTCTTTCTGGGTCTGGCTTAGAGTCAGAATCCACATCTGATTCAAAGGCTTTCACTTCGGCCACCAGCGACTGTTTTGAGTGACAATTAGAAGTGTTATGCCAAGGGCTCTTAAGGAAGTCTCACCACTTATCGGTATATTTCTTTGTATTTTTGATGTCCTTCTTTGCTTGTGGATTGGACTAGTTGTTCTGATACTGTCCATATTTTCTCTGTCCTTTTTTTCTATGGGTTGGGGCCCCCCTTTCCTAGATTTTGTTGTGAGGGGTTCCAAGGCCCAAATTTTTCTGACTTTTGTTTGAGCTTCTGCTATATTTTGACGACATATTGGTAGGCCATGCCCAAGGATGATATTTCCATATATTCCATTTCTTTATGGATGTATCTATGAAGAGCATCGCGATACTTGAAAACCAAATGTCACTCTAAATCTTTGATACCCAGATTGGTGCACAAGGTATGGAAGATATTTGTGAAATCTGGCACTGCTTAGTGTTGGATTACTAAGAGGGGGGGTGAATCAGTAATAACATAATTATAATCCTTTTTCTTCAAATAATCCAAGTGGCATATCAATGTAGAGTTATTATCCAATAATCAACAATAAGAAATGAATAATCACACACATACATAGTACGCCCGTGTTTTACATGGAAACTCTAATCGGGAGAAAACCACATAATGATTTTTCTTATATGTCTTGAGGAATTACATTCATTGGAAGCACCAACTTCCTTTGTTTTCCAGGTGGAACTCGAAGGTGGCTCCAACCCCATAGTTTCTCAGGCTACAACCCGAGGGAAGCTCCAACTCCCCAATTATCTAGTTACAACTAGAAGGAGGCTACAACCCCCTATGTTCTTTGAATACAACCGGAAGGTGGCTACAACCACCTATCCTTGCCCTATCCAACCACCCTGAACTAGAAGTAGAATGATGGAAACACTATCACAATATCACTGTGAGATATATCGATGTAAACCTATACTAATAAACCTGAACCATGCATCAACCATGCATCAACCTGTACCTCAACCTGTAATCAACCTGTAGCATAAACAAGTGCATCAACCATGCACCAACCTGTAACATAAACAAGTGCATCAACTATGCACCAACCTGTACCATAAACAAGTGCATCAACCATGCACCAACCTATACCAAACAATCTGTAATCAACCTGTACCATAAACAAGTGCAACCAACCATGCACCAAGGATGTACCAATAATGTGTCAACTACCCATCAATTATGACTCATCAATATGTACCAACATCATCAACTATACACCTCATGTATGTGCCAACTCATCAACTACTTGTCTCAACCATGTACCCAACTTGTACCTCAACCAAAATCCCTCATCAATTTCATCATCCAAATATGATTTATAAGTCTGTAATAGACCTAGTGTATATGATCACATACCTGTAAACCTTACTTAACTTTAAACAACAAGAGACTAGCATTTACATCAAACTTTTCTTTAGTCTCACATGACTAGTTTTGGATTAGTCAACAACCCTATCTTGAAATAATCATAACTTTGTACCTGTAATGAATAAATATCTGAAACGGATGCACAATGTTCTTCATTGTGTTTTTTGTAATTCCTCCAGGTGTCACTACTTGGAACCTCTCAGAAAAGTAGTTATAGCAAAAATGACATAAGACACTTCTTGAACTTGCTCTTCTGCTTCTATCAGATTCTCTTCATCTTCCTCTTCTACTTCTTTTTCATCTTCCGCTTCTTCTTCTAAGGGTTATTTCATTGATTCATTTTCTTCCTTTGATTTTGGTCTTCCTGTTTCATCAATTTTTACGTTGATGCTTTCCACAACTTTGTTCAATATTAAATTTTAACACTTGTATGCTTTCCTTGTATTTGAGTAACCAACAAGTACTCCTTTGTCCACACGAGAGTCAAACTTTCCCATTTCGCCATCTTCTCTTTTGATATAGCATTTTCTTCCAAAAAATATGAAGTGATTTATATTTGCTGGTCTTCCTTTCCATAGTTCGTAAGGAGTTTTTTCAGTCTTGTCTCTGAGCATTACTTTGTTTTGAATGTGAAATGTTGTATGCACTACTTGTGTCCAAAAAATATCTGTAAATTTTGAATCCATTAACATTGTTCGAGACATTTACTATATTGTCATGCTCTTTCTTTCAACAACTCCATTCTGTTGAGGTGTCCTAGTAACTAAGAATTCCTTTTTATTCCATGATTGCTGCAGTAGTCCATAAATTCCTTTGAGGTGAACTCTCCTCCATTATCATATCTCAAGAATTTGATTTTTGAATCCCTTTCATTTTCAACGTTTTCCTTGTAGATCTTGAATTTTTCAAAATCTTCTGACTTATTCTTGAGAAATAAAACTGCAGTCATTCTTGTATAATCATCAACTAATAACATGAAGTATTTGGAGACACTTCTTGAACTTAACACATATATGTTCCCTGAAGTTCTTGCAGTTGTAGCGACCAATTTCCCTGAACCTTCTTTTATTATCTCACATTTTTGTGAGTTGAAAGTAACTTTATGGCCTTGGTCACACATTTGACTCACACTTAGAAGATTATGTTTCATATCTTCTACTAGTAGAAGATTTTCTGCCTTTTCATTCTTGTTCCCAATTCAAATTGTGCCTTTTCCAATGATTTTGGATGAATCATTATTTCTGAAGGAGAATGATCCATCTCTTTCCTTTTGTAATGTAAGAAACTTGTCTTTATCACCTGTCATGTGTATTGAACATCCACTGTCAACATACCAACCACATTTCTTCTGCTTAGTTGTTAGATAAATTGTGCATTCTTCATTGTTATATTGATCTTGCTTTCTTATCCACGTCATTTTTTGAGGTTCCTGTCTGTGAATATTGTTATTTTGTTGAGGTTCTTTAGGAAGGACTTTCATTCTACAATCTTTGTCCATGCGTCAATTTTTTTTACATTTGTAACATTCCGCTTCAGTGCTCAAATATTCAAACATGTTGTAACTTCTTTTCTGTTCTTCACTAGGTCTTCTTGAATAATAGCTTTGTGTATGACTCTTAAAGTAGTTATTGTTCATGTTGTTATCTCTGCAATTCACAACTTTATGTCCAAAATTATTACATGCATAACATAAACCAAAAAATATAGTTTGATACCTGGGATTTGAAGATATTCTGAAAGGAGGTGCTCTTATGAATCCTTTTTATTCTTGAGGCCTATCTGTCTGTTGTTGATTCTGAAATATGAATCTTCTTGGTGGAGGAGTGTCCCTGTAATCTTCCTTGTATATCTTCTTATCCCCTTTGATTGTTTCTGCATAAATTTTTGGATATTTTTCTGTCTTTGTTGTTTTCGATATTTATCCCTTTTCTATCTAATTGTATCCAAGTCTGGACTTGTCAAGATGAGATTTTTTACTATTGATAATGTCATCTAGAACTTTTGAGCTATTCTGCATATTTTTCTTTTGATTATCCTTTCTTAGTGCGTCAATCTTTGCTTCCAAGTTTCCAATGATTCTGTCCTTTTCTTCTATCTTTTCTTTGAGTGCTTCATCAATTCTTTTATCTTCTTCTATTTGAACCTTCAATTTTGTGATCATTTGTTCTAGTTCTTGAGTTTCCTTTTTCTTGTCTAGTTCTGCTTGTAGTTTCTTGTTTTTCTTTTTTTCTCTTCTGATAACTTCTATGGCACACATTAATTCTTCTCGATAGTCAAATTCTTCTTCTTCAATTTATTCTTAGACTTCTTCATATTCTTCATATTACTCTTCATAGTATTATTTGTCAGAGTCTTTTACTGCCATGAATAGAAACTCTTCCTGTCTCACTGTCACTGACTTCATATTCATCTGATGATGAAATGTCTTCTTTGGTGCATAAGCTTTTCTTGAAAACTTTATTTGTAGTTCTTTTGTCTTTATATGTGTGTTTTCCTTTTGAGTAACCTTCATCATTTCTCTTTTTCTTATGAGGACATTTGTTAGCAAAATGACCAATACCATCACAATTAAAACAAATTTAAGGAAGCTTACCTCTATACCTATCGTCATTTTCCTTATTCAGTCTTTTGACGAAGTTGGTGACTTCTTCATCATCTTTCGAGACATCATTGTTGTTGCTATATTCTCCTTGTTCCTTTTTCTTTTGTTTTGATCTTTTGGATTCTTTGAAGGCTGCTTCTTTTACATCTGGATTTTCTTGTTCAATTCTCATTTCATATGCTGTGAAGATTCCATGGAGTTCATCCATGCTTATTGAGTTTAGATCCGATCTTTCTTCTAGTGTTGATTTCTTAGGGTTAAATCTCATAGGAAGAGATCTTAGTACATTTTGAACAATTATAGATTCTTCAATTTCTTCTCCCAATCCTATGATTGCATTCACTGTTTCATCAACTCGTAAAAAGTAGGCTGCAATATTCTCATCTTCCTTCATTTTTATTTGTTCGAACTACCCTCTGTAAGTTTGAAGCTTTGCTTCTTTGACTTTTGTATCTCCTTCATAAATATTTTGAAGCTTGTCTCAAATCTCTTTAGCAGATTTACAATGTGCAACTTTGGTTAATACCGTATCACTGAGACCATTCAAAAGTCCATTTTTCTCTTTGGAATTATTCTCACTGAGTTTCACTTCTTTGTCATTTGTTGGTGGAACTGCTGGTGTTGTGTATCCATATACAATTGATTGTCAAACTTGATATCCATGTGCCTGTATATATGTCTTCATCCTTATGCTCCAAAAAACATACGTTTGTCCATCAAACTGTGGTATTCCATTTTTATACAAGTTGGTACTCTCCATGATCTACCTTTTAGTGGTTAAACTAATTTTTGAAGGAATGTGATATCATACCAATTGTTGGATTACTGAGAGGGGGGGTGAATCAGTAATAATGTAATTATAATTTTTTTTCTTCAAATAATCCAAGTGTTATATCAATGTAGAATTATTATCCAATAATGAGAAATAAGAAATGAACAATCACACACATACACAGTACACCAATGTTTTACGTGGAAACCCAAATCGGGCGAAAACCATAGAATGTGTTTTCTTATATGTCTTGAAGAATTACATTCATTGGAAGCACCAAATTCATTTGTTTTCCAGCTACAATTGGAAGGAGGCTCCAACCCCCTAGTTTCTCAAGCTACAACCTGAGGGAAACTCAAACCCGCTAGTTTCTTAGGCTACAACCCAAGGGAAGCTCCAACTCCCCAATTATTTGGCTACAACCCCCTATGTTCTTAGGCTACAACCGGAAGGTGGTTACAACCACTTGTCCTTGACCCGTCCAACCGCCCTGAAGTAGAAGTAGAATGATGGAACCACTGTCACACTATTACTGTGAGATATACTATTGTAAACATGTACCAATAAAACTAAACAATGCATCAACCATGGATCAACCTGTACCATAAACAAGTGCATCAACCATGCACCAACTTGTACCATAAACAAGTGCATCAACCATGCTTGCACCAACCTGTACCAAACAATCTGTAATCAACATGTACCATGAAAAAGTGAAACCAACCATGTACCAAGTATGTACCAATTATGTGTCAACTAATCAACAATTATGACTGATCAATATGTACCAACATCATCAACTATACACCTCATGTATGTGCCAACTCATCAACTACTTGTCTCAACCATGTACCCAACTTGTACCTCAACCAAAATCCCTCATCAATTTCATCATCCAAATATGATTTATAAGTCTGTAATATACCTGGTGTATATGATCACATACCTGCAAACCTTCCTTAACTTCAACCAACAAGAGACTAGCATTTACATCAAACTTTTCTTTAGTCTCACATGACTAGTTTTGGATTAGTCAACAACCCTATCTTGAAATAATCATAACTTTGTACCTATAATGAATAAATATATAAAACTATTAAAATGAATACTACATACTATACTCTAACCAACACATTTGGTCTTACTAAATTTAGATCTGCTATGAATAAGTTATGATATTTTTACTCGAAACACCTTTTTTTGACTAGTTTTAGGACTAGCCACAAACCCTATTTTACACGGAGTGTAACTCCACAAATACAATGACCGACAAGCTGATTTTTTTACAAAAGATACTTGGATATGTTTCCTCAATGGAATATCAATTTCACGGTCTGAATCATTCTAGAAAAAAAATTATTGTGAAAATGGTGAGATGACCTGTAAATAACATACCTTAGAAAGCATCATCAAAAGAATTTATCCTTCCTTGAATTCCCGCCTTATTTTCTTCACCTTCCCTCAGAAATTCGGCTTATATATCCTTTGGTTACCTCAAAAACCTATAGGTATTCAATATTCTCAAGTGTGTCTAAAATGAGAGAGTCTTTCCTCTTATTTATACTCTCCAAGTAGCTTCCTTAAAAACATCTTCTAGGTCACTTTGCCCACTTTCCTTATTTTAGGTTTAACCCACTTCTAATTTCTCCATTAAATTTATTATTTAAATAATTTATTTTGTATTCACTTTGAATTATAGTACACTCATAAATTTACTTTATTTTTTACCTTCTAAAATCTCTTAAACCACTTTGACTACGTTGACCTTTCGGGGCTTCTAGATGACATAAGAGGGTCCTCCAACTTTGTAAGACCATAACTCTCAAACCATGAGGAGTTATGTGACGTTACACATACCACCAAAAATGGAATGACATGTACCATCCATATAGAATAGTATTACATGAAAATATATCAAAAATCATACCATTATCCATGAAACAAACTTGGGTCCATTACCCAAACTTGGGTTCTCCAACTTCTCATGGCCATAACTCTCTAACCGTGAGGAGTTATGTGACGTTCCACATACCACTGAAAATGGAATGATGAGCACTATCCATCTAGGATAGTTTAAATGAAAAATCCAATGACCTTCATCTCATTATTCCAAAAATAAGCATGGGTTCTCTAACCATACTTCTAGGATAACTCAATCCCCAAAGCGTCTTCCCATGAGGGCTTTCACCATAAGGGGACCACTTTGGAGTTCATCTATTTCTACTTATTATCGACCATGAAAAGACAATAGCGAGTCACCTTTACATAAAATAATATTGTGTCCATTACCCAACCTTTGTGCTATGTGGCATTCTTCGGGAGTTGACATCAATGACAACCAACCTTAATCAACACTTGGTCTCTTTCTTGCCGCAGTGTGGTCCATTTAGTATACAAGTCGTCATAACTTCCGACAGGGCAGTATTGTTGCTTAATAGAATCCCTGAAGGATTCCCAGGTGACTGTGCCTATAAATAATGAGGGTTCCTCTGTTTCCTTTTTCTCACAGAAACTTTCCCACCAATCTTTGACATGGGGAACGACTTTGAGGAGTGCAAAAGTAATCTTTTCTCTATTCGAAAAATTATGGACAGAAAAATACCATTCTAGCAGATTCAACCAATTGTCTACAACATATACATCTATCTGACCTTCAAATATAGGAATATTGAAGTTTATTTGTACCTTGAAGGGGGCGACGCCTCTGCTCAAATAAGATGCGTTGTCTGCTGGTAGCCACCGAAGGATTTGCATGAAACTATCCATCATCTCATTCCTTTGTTGTGTGAGGGCTTCCTCATTCAACAGTTTGAAAGGATATCCTATCCCATCATCTTTATTTTCTCCTACCATGAGAGGTCGCTTGGGCATGCAAGATCTTTTTTCCTCAAGAGAAACAAGCTCAAGACCCAACTCTTTGTACTGAGACCTTGTTGGGGACATGCATTAAGAAAACAAGGAGAAGATGACTCTAATACCATTGATCTAGATTTTATGAGTAGAAGGAAATGAATACATATTATTAACAAGTTCTTAACACAGAATAACAGAGATACAGTAAAACTGGTTTTCTATTCAATAATGAAATAAGCTGAAACTGTAAAATGCAGTGGAAACAAGCTTGATGGAATGGTGATGGCTTATCTCTGAGAAGAGATTTGACCATTGTGCTCATTCACAAGAACATGATTACAATGAGGCTCTAAAGGCCTTTTTACCATAAGCAGGGATTCCATAAACCCTAGACATCCAAAAATCTAACCCTAGGATATGAAGCGCCAAAAGTCATGTGGGCCCCGTTTAGGTAAGTTAGTATATCAACTTCCCGAGGTCGTAACTTTTGCATACGATCTCCATTTTTGGCGTATGATATCCCGTTGGAAAGGTATCGTCAAGGAGATTCATTTTAGGAGAAATATGGAACGAACTTTCATATTTAAAACTTTTTTTCCCAAAAAACATCATTTAGGGCCTCAAAACAGCTCCGAAAGTGAAAACTACTAAAAATAGTAAATTACCAAAATTGCTAGAAAACTATTTTGAGCCAGTTGGAAAAGGTGGGTGGCCACTAATATACACCTGGATCATTATGTGGCACCCGGTTTTGATCATGGCACTTCTTGTACTTTTCGTTGGACTTCTGTAGGATGTCCCCAACCTGTTGGTGGATGTGCTGGATCCACTCAATGAATTGGGTGGCTTTGTCAACTTTAGTGGGAGCAAGAGATGAGTCGGTTGAGGTGACCACAAGGGGTATTGAAACATCTATGGGACCCAATGGATGGAATCCCAACCCCACCTAAAAGGGGATGTGAATGCTTGAGCTATGCAGGGCTCATTTGTAGCTATGTTGGACATATGGAAGACTCTCATTCCATGTGAGAGGATGCTTGGAATTATACATGTGCAGGATATGCACGATCATTCGATTTACGAACTCAATTTTTCCATCTGTCTGGGGGTGGAAGGTCATGGATTTGGTGAGCTTGGTGTCCAGCAGTGACCAGAGGCTCGACCAAAATGTGATGAGAAATCGACTGTCCTAATCTGAGACAATGTTTTGTGGGATTCCAAAATGTACCCAGAATCATTCAAAGAAGAGCTTGGCAGTGGCCTCTATTGTGATGTTCTTCTTGCAGGTGACCATAAACACCATCTTAGAAAAGGGATCAAAAACCACAAAAACACAGTCATTTCCCCACTTGGTAGACAGGAGGCCTGACATGTAGTCCATTGAGATGGATTCCCATGGCCTGTCAGGAGTAGGTAGAGGGATAGTGTTTGGCTTGGAAATAACACAGGAAGTGTAGGACTTGATATACTTGTTGACCTCCTATCGAAGTTTCAGCTAGTGGAAATGTTTTTGTAGCATTGCCACTGTATTTTCGATGTCGAGGTGTCCTTCCACCTAAATATAGTGGTTTTCCTAGATCATCTTCTCTCGCTCGCTTGATCGAACATAGATATGGCCCATGCGACACAATATCCCATTCTGAATATGGAAATTAGTGACAACTACAATTGCACCCAACATCTAGGTCTATCTCATAGAGTTGGGGTCATCAAGAGGTCTCATGGACACAAGATTCTAGCACTGTGGTGAGTGTTGCGACTCGCAGTCTGCTGAGGCAATCAATGATGCAGTTGATGCTTCATGTTTTATACTTGATGTTGAGGTGGAATTGCTGCAAGTATGTGGACCACTTCTTATGGCATTCATTATGCAATTTTCCTTATGTTTGCATGAACTATAGTGGCTTATGATCAATGTGGATGAATGTATCCTTCCTAAGAATGTAATGTCTCCACTAGAGGTAGGCTTGTATAATGGAGTACATTTATTTGTTGTATGTAGGGTACTTATGGACAACATCTGATAGTGTCTCACTATGATAGTCCATGGGGTGGTTGTGCTGAGTGAGAACGATGCCCACAACATAGTCAGAAGCATCTGTCTCGATCTCAAAGGGTTGTTATAGGTCTGGTAGTGAAAATATTGGGGATGAGCATAAGTGCTACTTCAAATCATTGAACACTTGTTGTTGGGACTGACCCCACAAAATTTTTTCCTTACCACCACCCCTGGTTACTTGGCGGAGGGCCCATGCAATATGGGAGAATCCCAACACAAACCTGTAGTAGAAATTGGCAAGGCCCAAGAAGCTCTGAATCATAGTGAGTGTGGTTGGGGTTGACCAGTCACAAATGACTTGGATATTGGCTAGATCCACATGTACATCATGTTGATCAACGATGTAGCCTAGGTAATGGACCTTTTCCATGCCGAAGGAGCATTTTTCCAAGTTGGCGTATAGCTTGTGCTGCCACAGGGTGTCCAAAACCTATTGAATATGTTGCAAGTGTTCTGCCCAAGTCTTGTTGTAAATGAGAATGTCATCGAGATACACCACTACAAAAGTATTGGTGAATGGTCACATGATATCGTCCATCATCTTCATGAAAGTGGTTGGAGAATTTGTCAAACCAAAGGGCATGACCCACCATTCAAAAAGACCTTCCTTTGACTTGAAGGTGGTCTTCCATACATCTGTCTATTATATCGGGACCTGGTGATAGCTAGACTTCAGATCAATCTTACTAAAGTATTTGGCACCCGTGAGAAGATCAAGGAGGTTGTCGATTCGGGGAATTGGGTACTGGTTTCTGACTGTGATTTTATTTAGGGCTTGGTAATAAACGCAGAGTCACCAGGTTTCATCTTTCTTTTGTACCAGCATGATTGGGCTCCTACAAGGTGATGAGATGGGACGGATGTGCCGCTTGTGGAGAATTTCTTGGATCTGTCTTTTGATATCCTCATTTTCTAATAGAGAGAGATGGTAGACTAGCCCATTGGGAAATGGTGTGTTGGGGGTCAGATCGATGGGGTGCTTGACCTGATAGTGCAGAGGTACCCCGATAGGTGAGGAGAAGATATCTGATTATTCTTCCACGACCTTATCCACTTGCTTATGTTGTGTGGAGAGATCATCCACGGAGACCTTGGATGTGGCTGCGATCTTTCGCTCATTCTGAGAGTGAATCATGAAGAATACAAACTTATCCATCTGATAGATGACCTTCCTGCATTTCTTGGGAGATATCAAGGAAATATCACTAGGTGGGACTTCCTCAGGTATCTTATACAATTTCTTATTCAAAGTAATAATAAAACTGTGAGACCTAGACTCATATAAAGAATGGAGTTTCCATAAATATGGTTGGCACAAAAAAATTTACAAACTTCAACATGGGAAACATCACACAATACCTCGTCTTTGAAGGTCTTGATGTAGTATGAAAAGCAACATTGTTGGCTAACATGGATTTTTCTTCCTTGGTGGAGCCATACGATGGTGTAGGGTTGTGGGTGCGACATTTTTGGCAGGGCGAGTCGCTTGACAACCTCTACTGAGATTAGGTTCTTCTTGCTACCGCTATCAATGATGAAGTGCAGCGGGGTACCCTTCACCCACATCTGTGAATGAAAAAGGCTCTCTCCTTCCTCTGTCTCACCTAGTTCACTAGGTTGGTGCTTGGTGATAGAAACAGTAGCACTGGGTTCTACGTCAATGATCTGTATACACCTTTCTAGTTCTGAATCAAATTCAGAACCCACATCTAATTTAGACTCTTTCACCTTATCCACGAGTGACTTCTTTGAGTGGAAATAAGCATTGTTATACCAAGGGCTCTTATGGAAGTCACACCACTTCCCGATATCTTTCTTTGTCTTTATGGTGAACTTTTTTTTCTTGTGGCCTGGACTGGTTGTCCTGAGGTGGTCCATATTTTCTTTGTCCTTTTTTCTGTAGGTTAGGGCTTCCCTTTCCTGGATTTTTCTATGAGGGGTTCCCAGGCTTAAATTTTTGTGTCTTTTGTTTGCACTTCTGCTCAATTTTGACGACATATCAGTAGGCTACACCCAAGGATGAGATGTTTAGAAACTCCATTTCATCCTATATCTATCTATGCAGACTGTTGCGATACTTGAGCACCATATGTTGCTCAAAATATTTGATACCCATCTTGGTGCGCAAGGCATGGAAGATATTTTTGAAATCAGGCACTACTTGGTCTCTTTCCTGTTGCAGTGTGGTCCATTTTGTGTACAGGTTGTCATAACTTCTAACATGGTAGTATTGTTCCTTAATAGCATCCCTGAAAGACTCCCAGGTGAACGTGACTATAAATAATGAGGGTTCCTTTGTTTCCTTCTGCTCACATAAATTTTCCCACCAATATTTGACATGTGGAATGACTTTGAGGAGCACAAAAGTAATATTTTCTTGATTCGAGAAGTTATGGATAGAGAAATACCCTTCTAGAAGATTCAACCATTTCTCTACAACATCGACGTCTATTTTAACTTCAAATATAGTAATATCAAATTTGATTTGTACCTTGAAGGGGGTATCTCCTTTGTTTGAGGAATATGTGTCGCCTATTGGTAGCTACTGAAGGATTTCACAAAAATATTCATCATCTCATTCATCAGTTGTGTGCGAGCTTCCTTGAGCAACATTTTGAAGGGATCTTTCGTCCCATCGTCTTTCTTTTCTCCTGCCACGAGATGTTTCTTGGGTGTGTGAGAGAGTTTTTCCTCAAGATAAACAAGCTCAAGACCCAAATATTTGTACTCTGACCTTGATGGGGACCTGCATTAAGAACGACAAGGAGGACACCACTCTAATACCATTGATCTACATTTTATGAACAAAACAAAATGAATACAGATTATTATCAAAAGATGATTAACACAGAATAACATATATAATGTAAAATTTGTTTCTATTCAATAAGGAAATAAGATGAAACTGTAAAATGCAACGGAAAACAAGCTTGCTAGAATGGTGGCGGCTTATCTCTGAGAAGAGATGTGACAACTGCACTCATTCGCCAGAAGATGATTAAAATGAGGCTTTGAAGGCCTTTTTACAATAAACAGGAATGTAAAAAACCATATATATCCAAAAACCTAACCCTCGGAGATGAAACACCAAAATTCATGTGGGCCCCATTTGGGTAAGTTAGTACATCAACTTCCCAGGGTCATAACTTTTGCATAAAATCTTTGTTTTAGGTGCATGATTGCTCGTTGGAATTTTCTATCCAAGGAATACACATGTTTCCATAAGAATCTAACTATATCTACATTTTTATTGTGGCGATCCCTAAAGATGATGTTTAGGTCCTCAAAACGACCCTAGAAGTCAAGGACCCGAAAACTAGGAAAAAACTGTAAAATTGGAAAACTGCCAAAATGAGCCAGTTGGAATAGGTGGGAGGCCACCTAAAACCATTTGGATCAATTGGTGCCCTAAAACAAGGGATTTGGTGCTTCCTAGGTTTGGTTCCCTAAAATCAAGGGAGTTGGCGCTTCCTAGGGTTGGTGCCCTGAAGAAGGGTATTTGTGTCTCCAAGAGTTGATTCTCTAAAGAGGATTGGTGTCCTTCACAATCACATATTATTCTTTATAAACTTTGTAATTCTTGTTAAAGTATACTTATATAATTTATTCTTAAATAAAATTTCATTGTTGATCTACTGTGATGACAAATAGAATAAAAAAGTAATAACTAATTGTTTAATAAGGTAATATTGATTCACCCCCCCTCTCAGTATTTCCAACAATTGGTATCATAGTGAGGCTCCTTCAACACAATCTAATAAATGGAAGGTAGATCCTGAAAGTAATGGACCAAAAAGAGGGAATGTCTTCCAACAAAGAACCATTGTTTAAAGGATATGATTATTCTCTTTGGAAAATAAGAATTAAAAGCTACCTTATGTATCTTGGCTTTGATGTTTGGAAATCTATAGAAAATGGGTACACTGCACTAGCTACTCCACCCACAAATACTATAGGAAAGAAGATTTGCAATGACAACTCAAGAGAAGTCAATTTGATTATACGAGGGTTAACAAATCCTATATTTGTGAAGGTAATGCATCGTAAGTCATCTAAGGAGATCTGGAACCAACTGGAGGTTATATATGAAGGAGACAACAAAGTTAAGGAAGCCAAACTACAAACCTACAGAGCTCAGTTTGAAAATTTATAGATGAAAGAAGAAGAGAAATTTTTTGAATATCTTCATAGAGTAGATGAGGTATTTAATTCAATCAGAGAAGCAGGAGAATAACTTAAATACAAACCCATTGCACACAATATCTTAAGATCATTACCTATGAGGTATGACGCCAAGAATTCTACAATTGAAGAAAAACCATACCATGACAATCTCACAGTAGATGAGCTCTATGGAATTCTTGCAACATATGAGATGAGGACAAGACATGAAAAACCATCAAAAGGAGAAACAACCTTTAAGGCTTCTAAAGTAAACAAGAATCAAGAAAATATGTCTAATGAAGATCAGTCAGACATATCATATGTAGAAGAGGCCAACTTTATAAGGAAACTCCTGAAAGGATCTGGAAAATATAAAGGAAATTTACCCTTCAAATGTTTCAACTATGGAAGAATCGAACACTATGATAACAAATTTCCCTATCCTAAGCAAAAGGAAAGTGATAATGAAATAAATTTCAAAGATTAGAAGAAGATAAAAACCAATGATAAAAGGAATTTCTACCAGGGATGATTTTAAGGATGGAAATTTGTATTAAAATGTAGAAATGTGGACTAATATTACTAGTCCTTAATATGAAAAATGTAAAATGTTTGGTGAAAGTTTTGTATAAATATTCAAATTTCTAAGGATTTTATATAGTTTCTATAAAATTTTAGCGATTTGTAAGGTAAAACAATTTTATTCTATGGAATTTGGGCGAATCATTTTTAGAAAAAATGGAAATTGGAAAATCTTTTTTGGGGAAAAACCATGGAAAATTAGCCCATTTGCGAAATTTAGCCCCTAAAATTATCTATGATTTCTACAACAAGAAGAAAACTTTCTTTACCCAAGAAGACAATATCTCATATGAAGAAAGTGAAGAAGAGGACCCAGAGCTTCTATTTATGTGAATGAAAACTCAAGATGATAATCATTCGGAATATGAAGAAGAAGTGAACCTTGAGGAAGAATTTATCCGTGCAATTGAAGAACTAAGAAAATATAAAAAGAATTTTTTTTTAACAACGGAACAACTTCTAAATTTTGAAGAAGTTATAAAATCAAGAAAAAGGAGGTTTCCAAAACCATTAGTGATTCAAAAAAATTTATTATTGAGTTAAAAACCCAACTCCAAGAAACCAAAAGAAAAGAAGAAATATTGAATAAGGAACTCGAGGAAAAACAACAAACATGTAATATATTGGAAGATGAAATAATTCAACTAAAAGGGAAATTATAAAAAGAATACGTTTAGTTTAAGTTTGAAAACAACTCAAAAATATTGAACAAAATGCTTAGCAGTCAGAGATCATCAAATGATAAGACAGTACTGGGACATGATCCCTCTAAATAACAAAATAATGACAAACAACCAATCATCTATGTAGGTGCTCTTAAGAAATCCATAAGAACAAAAGAAAATAAGGCAAGGAAAATACCATTGAAGACTGTCCAAAATAAACATAAATCTACACTCCCTACTAAATAAAAAGATGACAAAAATAATAGAATCATTAGAAGGAATCCCTCTAATAGAAATCAATACATTTTCCTTGGACATTGTTATTCCTGCAATAATTTTGGACATAAAGTAGTGCATTGTAAAGCTTATAGAATGTACAATCCAAGAAATGTTCAAATATATGAAAACAATAAGAATAATGTACAAAGAAGAAATCATAACTCATTCTCTCCCTTTCAAGACTTCAATATTGAATGCCAAAAATGAAACAATTCTGGTCATAAGGCTAGTGAATATATATATTTCCAAGGTATTCCATGAAGTCAAGTATCTCAATTATTAAGGAAAATTATAAGAAAATATGGAGAAGAAAAGATAAAGTACAAAGGAAGAAAAATGATAAACATATTGCACCTGAAATAAATTAAATTGAAAATAGGAGAATGATGGGTGAAGTGTCTGATAAGGCATATGAAAATCAGTGTTATGCATATTAAGTGGATCAAGCTCAAGAAAATAAAACTCCTAAAGAAAAATATGACACAAGTGTACTTCTTGATGATGTCCTGCAAATCAATAGTCTGTTACCCAACAAATGGAAAATGAAAAAAGAAAATTATCAAGAAAAGGATAAAGAAGCTTATGTTGCACAAAACAATGGTGATGATAATGAATTTTCAATATCATATCAATCAAAATAATTGAGCGATGATGATATTGGAAGTCTTCCAACACTATTTTGATGATCTACTAAAGTTCCTTCTCAAAAAAAAATACAAACAAAATAAAGGAAGGAGGAATTAGGGAAGACTTAAGATTGTTCTTGTTGATACCCCTATGAATATTGGAGCACAAAAGAATGAAGAGGCTTAAATAGATAACTAGCATCATTGAAAGAATCATGGTTTGATGAAGGCATTCATATGTCAAGGAACAATGGTGGTTATTTACTCTCTCAGTGAAGTTATGTGAATGTTTTCTTAGGCTGATCTGTCATGGAACATGGATGGTACATATATGAGCTCCATTGATATATCTTATGATAGAGGCATATCATGTGTGATATGACACTTGTTTAAAGAACATTGTTGGTACATTGATAGAGGCACTTGTTGATGATCCTGATATTTTCTTTGTTCACTTTTGGCACGTATTCTTGACATATATTTTTTCTTCATGGTTGATACATGACATAGTATGTATGATTAGCATACACTTAATGTATGGTGATGTAGACCCCTCTTCTCTCCTAAAGAGTCTGTGACCTCTCGGTCAAGGATCTTAATCTCTTTAGTTGGATTATCTCTTTCAAACCTTCAATGGTCCTCAAATACTTTCAAAAGGTCCCTTTTTCTCTTTATCCGTGAGCCCTATGGAACCCACGGGCCCCTTCCTTAGGATTTTAAAAATACTGAGTTTTTGGGCACTAGCTCCTTTTCGCTTGTCCCCCTCCTTCACATGACCTCGGACTATAATCTGGGGCTATGCCTCCTAGCGCTTTGCGACTTCGGGTTTCAGCTGCCTAGCGTGCAACTGGTTTCTTTCTATGTGAACTAAGAACTGACGGAGCTACTCAGAACTAGATATATGACTCATGCCCACATCTGAAAACCAATGGTGGTGATGTCTTCATGCTTTACGACTTTGGGTTTTGGCTTCCTTGAGTGAAGATGGTCTCTTTCTATGTGAACTTCGAACCGACAGAGCTACTCAGAACCAGATCTACGGTTCACACATCCTCTGACAACAAACAATGGCGATCTCTTCACAACTTTGAGTTTCAATATTTTTGACTCCTCGATACTCTGAATCCTCTAATCCATGAATCCCCTAAAGAACCCACGGCTAAAAACCACATAACATTTCCCAGATTCGACGGCCTGGAAAGGTCTCACTTCCTCTGAACAGATCTCAAACGCCACTTCGAAATTTCAACATATTTCTCCCCTCCTATTGATTCTTGGTCATTCTTTGTCCTGAGATTTATTCTGACAAACTCCTTGGAAACTCAGAATATCTGACGAAATATGGACTTAGTGATTTCTTCAAAAGAAATCTCTTTACGCACTCCTTGCACTTCGCAGTCCCGTTCTCAACACTTAGTCAATTTTTGGCTTTGTGTACTCCTTGCAACACTCGGTTGCTTTTTCTATTAAGCTTCACTTCTTGAGCCCTTTGACTTCTCAATGGGATACTTCGACACTTAGTCTAACTTTGAATCTGTGCACTCCTTACAACATATTCTTACGCAATACTTATCTTCTTACGACCGACTGTGCACTCCTTGCAGCAGTCCCTTTTGCACTCCTTGCAAATGGAAATTTTCGCTATCTCTTATAAGATTATGACTCGAAGAAGACTTTGTCACTCCTTGCAACAGAGATCCCACACAATACTTAATTCCTTGTGGAAATAGTGCACACCTTGTCGCAAACTCTTTGCACTCCTTGCAAATGGAAGTTTCACACTATCTCTTCTGAGCTTCTAAGTCGAAACAGACTCTGCCAACGCACTCCTTGTAGACTTTATGCACACCTTGCATGAACTCAATGAAAATAAACAATTGAAACTTATCCAAATACTTCACTATCTCATATACTCAACATCATAACTCATTCATTCATAAAAGAAAAATAACAGGGAATTGTAAACAATAGCAACACCATGCATTGGATCAATTTTCCTCTTCTATATTCATTTAAATAAAAATGGATACAACTATGATAAAGCAACAATTAAAAACTAAAAAATGACTAAATCACAACAATCTCCTACTAACTTGTAGCAGCCTCATTTAGGCATACAAAACCTCTATTTTTTTCAGAGAGTTCTTAGGGTTCCCTCTGACTACTCCTCTACCTGAGAAAAAAAACCTAACTGGTACTTAATTTCAGTTACATTAAATTCTAGGAGTTAAAATACCATATATTTTATGATCATTTAGATCCCAAGCGTTTGATCTTCTTCAGTTTTCAATCATTTCAAAAAATAAATTTGCAAGAAATGCCAGCGGTTAAGATTATGAAATGATTCAAAGGTGCGTTAAGGTGCTAAGTTGTCTCTCAATGTGTGTTGGCTGATGATGCTCCTGCATCATACTCCCCTGGCCAAAAAAAAATCATGGACTCTTATCCATGAGCTCCTGCACTGACTTTCCATGGTTCTAGATATCAACTTCATTTTCCCAACTGGCATCTTCTATATCGGGTGTCCCTTCCACTTGAAAAAATATTCAAAATAGGTCTTCCTCCTGCTCTTCTTTCTAATCCTCTAATCAATAATATTCTCCATCTGTGGCTTTTCTTCTACAGGTATTTTCTTTTCCCATTGAATCTCTTTCTGATCTTTTGTTTCTCCTTCTTCATCTCCCCGACAAGAATACAAGTCTGATATGTTGAATATGGGCGATATGCCCACATCATCTAGAAACTCAATCTCATAGGAATTTTCATCAAACTTCCTTAATATCTTACATGGCCCTATCTTCTTCATCTTCGAATTATTATATTTTCCCATAGGGAACCTTTCTTTCTTGAGATGTTTCAAAACTTGATATCCTACTTCAAATTGAAGCTCTCTGCGATGTTGATCAACTCTGCGCTTGTACTCTTGGCTAGAGTTTTGTAGTTTCTCTGTGATCTGGCTATGGAGCTTCTGCATTTCTGCAACAATATATTCTGCTCCAGTGCTTCTGATCTCACTCTATTCCAAATCTCTCAACTCAGCTACTCCTCTTGGTTGCATTCCATATAGTATTTGAAGTAGGCTCCTTCCAGTGCTCCTGTTTGGTGAGTCATTGTATGCAAATTCTTCTTGTGGTAGAATCTGATCCCACTGACTATGATGCTTAGTGACCAGAATCCTCAATAAGTTTCCCAAACTTATGTATGTTGGACACACCTACCACACTTAGAGGGGGGGTGAATGTGTGTGGGGCTCTTTTTCCCAAAAGCTTCCCTCTTTACAAAAACTCCTTAGTTAACATTCAACATTTATTCATTACCCATTACTGTCATTTATAACTAGTTAGATGAGAACATATATTAGCAACATATATCAGCAATATATCATCATCAATTCATCGCTACAAGGAACATAAAGAACACAAGATGTATGTACAATTTTTATTTTTATTATGGACAACAATCTAGGGTTTTATCAACAACAAATCAATAGAGTACAACTCTACAAGAGCACCATCTCTATAATTCAAGACTCATCTTACACCCTCAGCACCAACTGAGATGAGGCAACAATCCTCAACAGATATCAATCTGTCAAAAGGTACATGACCTGTCAGCAGTGCAACCATCATGTGCATGTGCCCTAGCTCACTATAGCCCGCGTATGCACGCGGTCAGTGTATACAACAACCTGTATATACCTTCTGAGATGTTAGGGTTTGTCCCTCAAGATCAACTCAGATTATCTGCAATCAATATATCACTCTCTTATGTCTCTGATTGTCCAATCTTACCACCATCTAGTCACAACACATCCAAGCTCTCCAATAGCTTTCTCATGCTCCACAACAAATCGATATGAATGTTATATCAATCATGTATAAACAACTAGTATACCATAGAAATCATGTCACCACTGAATCATAAGAGTACTGATCACTCCATCAACCAAATCATCCAAACTTAACCATATCATAGAATCCATACAAAGAATTCCCTAAGCATTCACAACACATCAAGCAATTGTATCCATCAATAAAATAATGTAACCATATCATTGTCTCAATTATATATCTGAGGCCATAGAATGAAAATCTGGAACTTGCCTCATCATCCAAGAGCTTGGCACCATCTCAAACACAAATCTTCATGATTTTATCCATTATACGCTCCCTATACACAGTCATCCCGCGTACATACTCACCCTATACATAGCCATCCCGCGTATACATTCAATGTATACGCACCCTATACACAGACAACCCGCATATGCATCAGAAAATATGGTTTCCTATGAATCAGAGAATTTTTCTGTCAAGATCTCCGACATTGCCAAAACTTTGATGCGTCAATGAGATCCTCGTTTCGCTCTCTTCCTCATAATATATCTTCAATCATGTTCAAGAGATCCACACCAATAAGATTCTCTCACAAGAAGCTCTCCATGTTGATACTCAGAGGGGGGTGAATTAGTATCCAGTACAATTTAAAAACCTTTTTCAACTTATAATTAAACCATTCAATTATATCTAATGAGAAATGAATAATAGTATAAGAGTTACACCAATACACCACAATACACCATGCACAATATATGAGAAATAATCAATAGTTTTTGTTCAAGGGAAGTAATGACTTCCAAAGGTAGCTACAGCTTCCAAATGTAAAGGGAGGGATAAACCTCCAAGAGGAAGATACAATCCTCCAATATCAAGAGATATTTTAACTCTCTATCCTTGCCCCTTCCTTCCACCCAAGAATATATGAGAGATATTAAAACTTTACATTAAATCATCACCATCAACCAATCATCACATAGAACCTGATAATGCTTTCTGAGACTTCTTCAATTTCTGCAATTTTTCAATTCTTGGAGTACTCTGATCCTGTAGATAATGTTACTCAATGTATTCTCTGAAACTCCTCTAATTTTCACTCCTTGAATCCTCCCCAAAAAGAGGTTATAGAAAGAATGGTAGACTTTATTCAATTCTGGTCTGTTCAGAAGACCAAACTTGTACAGCATGCCCCACACTCAATATTTAACATCTGATTCTAAAACTCCCACAAAAGAAACTAAAGTCCATACTCTTTCCAATGGAAGTGGTCCCACTGAATTTGGAGTCTGTATGAAAACTTTATGACTGTTTTACCCAGAACACCTGTTTATTTACTAGTTTCAGGACTGGTCAAAAATCCTATATTCCACAGAGTGTATCTCCATAATTATATCAAATCAAGAGAAGAAATTTTTACCAAAGGTACCTTGATATGTCTTCTCAATACCATAGATATTTCACCATCTAAATAGTTATAGAAAAAAAGTTATAGCAAAAATGGTAAGATGACCTGAAAATATAATACCTTAGAACACATCACCAAAAGACTTCATCCTCCCTTGAAATCCGGCCTTCTTTTACTTCTTCTTCCCTCTGAAATTCGGCTTGTATCAAATGAATGTATAATGATATTTATTTATACCATTTATGTCACTTCCTTTTAACATTAGGGTCGACCTGACACTTTCTTATTTTGTAATT
>JASDQU010737550.1:44021-63063 GCA_032191745.1 Picea mariana | reverse complement strand
TTACTCATTCATTAACCCTTAATCAAGGAGTTAATCATACTTCAGCTAATTATAATCAAAATAATTAATTAATAACTTATAATTAATTAAGGTTATATAATAATTAATTATAATTTAGCTAATGTTTAGGATTATTTATGAAATTATTCATAGTAATAAGAAAATGGTCATTACAACATTGTTATGATCTGTGTGACTTATGAGCCCATGGAGGGTGTACTTGTTGTTGTTGCAGGGCCACACCCGATGGACAATTACACATGGGGAGATGATTAGTTCGGACCTCCATAGGGATAAAATCCCACCAGATGGATGTTGAGACCCTAGCAAGGGGTAGAGACAGGACAAAGGCTTGCACCAGAGAGAGAGGAGGACATTCCACCAAAGACAGCTCGGCATGCCTAGACCTAGGGGGTCTTGCCATCCTACGATGATGTTGGCCTTGAATGGCCCATGACATCACCTTTGTGACCCTTGACGTCACCAGCATTTGATGGACACTTTGGAGGCAGTTATGTGCCAAGTGGCACGTGTGGCTTGATCCAAAGGCCTTGGGAGGCCTAATGTTTTTTTATTGGAGGCCAACGTTTCACCAAAAAGCCTAACGTCACCCTAAAATGGCATGACGTCACCTTTTCTATTTGATTTAGGGTTTTAATTTGTCATTTTATGTAAACACTGGATATTACATGTAAATTGGCCATGTCGGCCTTTTTGACCTAATTTTGGTCATTGTAACTGTATAAATAAGGGATTTGCCCTTGTATTATTTCATCATCTTTCACTCACACTTAGTGAGGTCTAAAATTTACGCCCTACTTAGGGTTTCTTAGCTGAAATTTAGTGCGCACTTCTTGACGGGGGCTTATTTTGGAGTATCTTGGCATTGTTCTTGGTGGAAGTGTTCAACTAGGCTATTTACTAGATGATTCTTGGTGAATGTAAGTAAATTTTATGCAATTCTTATTCATTGAATGGTTATGGTTGTATTTATCTTTAATTTATATTAAGATTATGAAATTGCTAGCTTAAAACCCTAGGAGGCTAAAGCACATGTTATTGTTCTTGCCTTAATAACTTTCGCCTACTAGATTATGCTAGAAAACCGATTTTCTTGAAGCTTTTTGCTAAGGGCCTTGCCATTGCAACACCCTAACACCTTTTTCTTCATCTAAGCCATCATATTTTTCATCTTTGAGCTAAAGAAGGAGGAAAACTACTAGGGCCTAGGGTTACCTACTTCTTAGTAGCCATTTCCCCCCTAGGGTTTGGTGATTGAAGCCTTGGGATACCCACACTTCAATTATTGACCCCTCTTGTCTCTAGTTCTCTTATTATCATTTGTTCCTTCAAGATTTGATGTTTTCTAAAAGACTCAATTTTCCCTAAAAGCATTGATCTAAGCCTTACAATTGAGTGATTGACAAAAACTACTATCAAAACCTTTACCTTAATCTCTCTACTAACTACTCCTAACCTTATAATAGTCTAAGCTACTAACCTAGCTATTGTTATTAAAGTAAGATACAACCATCTATTGCAGCACTAAAATCACCTAAAAGCAATTGTAAAGTTGATTTATACACTGACTTATTTGCTTCTGACAAATGCTAGTACTTTGGTATTCATGAGTAATTATTCTTGGTCATTCTGAAGATATTTTAAGGCATTTATTGTGAAGCTATTGTCTAATAAACATTGTTGCTATAAAATTATGTTTTCTTCATCATATATCAACAATTGCTTTTATTGATAAAGTCCATGGTTTTATGAAGTACTAACAACAAGTTGTACTTGCAAAAGATATATTTTCTTGTTGCTTTGTTCTGGGTAGGTACATCTTAATACTCCATTACTTCATTGCTTAAAACCCTGAGAATTTCTGATCAGTGTGACTTGTGAGAGGGGACATTTTCATAGACACTTTAACCTTTGCCTTCTTAAACCCCCAGGTCATAGGGGACATATCCCCTAGGCCATCAACTGTAAATAGAAAGAGGTATCCTATTGAGGTGACAGTGATAGGATACCCTCGTGTTATGCCAATTTGCCTTCCCTTAACCTTTCCCTTTGGATTAAGTACAAATTGGGCGATAACAGTCTCAATTATGGGTGCCTTTGTGGAGGGTGTTCTACATCCTTGAGTTTCCTTTTATTTGCAATGCAACCTTTTTCCATGCCCTTTGTTTGCATTTTTATTAAGTCCAAACATTGAGTGTTATGTGCAATGGAAAGAAAAAGAGCACCGCAATGCCACTTGAAGTTAGAACACAATGAGTTCCATATGCACTGGAAATTAAAGAACATCGTAATGTGTTCCCCCATCAAGCGAAACATCATTTATTTATTTCTTAAAAATGCCTTTATTCATTCAAAGAAGCATTTCATGGCTCTCGGGACTTTAGGGAGAGAATTTATGTATGATGTCAGTGACAACACCTATGGGCCTTTATCCCCTTCTTCCCACGAAATGAGGTACAAACCCTTCTTGGGGTCAATGCACCCGAAAACCCAAAATATTAGGAAACAGAGGGGAAGAAGTGTGGAAAGTGGTAAGTATGAGTGGGGAACGGTACGATGAACCTTCAAGAAAACCCCCTCAATAGAAACTCTTTTTTGGAGGGTGACCAACTTATTAGGATACCATTCCAACCACTAGGGTGAACTTGGGAAAAATATATAATTTCCAAGCGAGCGTTCTATAATCAAGAAAGGACTCTTTGTAACATGCTTAAATGTTTCAACTATTTAAGTGACACTTACCATGAGACTGGACTTGTTACCTCATGAAGAAAGACTTGTTATCCTCTTGGAGCCAAACCAATGTAGTGGACGTTGCTATATTACCGGTGATGATGGTGAAGTCTGGTGAAGAATAGGGGCTCTATGGGTTGTGCTATGCATCTGACTCTCATCACTCCATGTGTACTACCTATAGGCCTCGAGACATCATCTCATTAGTTACCCCTAGGATGGGGGGTAACAGAGACACATATAATTGGTACATGCGGTGGAAGATAACAAGATATTCAATAAATTGGAATAAATTTAAGGATGGATTCTTTAAAATATTTCAAGGTATCAAAGAAGAATATTTTTTCACATAACTCACGAGATTACAACAAAATGGAAGCGTGGACGAATTTACATGTAATTGGGAAACTGTGGCTACAAGGGTACATGGGATGTCAACATAATGTCTAATTCAATCATATATAACTGGTCTTAAACCACACATCCAAAATGAATTAAAACTACATGATATTACAACTATGGAAGCAATAATACAAAAGGAAAAAGTAGCACAAAAAAAAGTTTGAAAGATCATCATTGCAAAAAAAATTCGATAAAGTCTACTCCAGACGGAAGCCCCCCCAAACTACAGATATGGAAAATCCAAGGTACCTCCCACCACATTTAAGAGGAGGAGGCAAACTTAGTCTAGAAGCCCAAAGAATAAAGGAAGGGAAATGTAAACATTGTGGAGAAAAATGGGACCCCGGACATAAATGTCTCAAAGGAAACAACACCAAAATAGTATTTAAAAATATATATTTTTTTTTAAATTTAAGCAAAAACTAATTTAATATTATTGAAAATTAATTTATTTATTTAACCATGGGAATCGATAACTTGTTGGAGTAATTTGGGATAATCTTGGGATCAAACCAATTGGTTGTGAGTATAACCCAAGAGTATATCCAACAAGTTGCAAACCAGATATACCAATAACTTGTGATTTAGCAAGGGTTGAGTTGTCCCAAGGTACACTGGAGTAGACCTCTATCCTAGGGGCATCTATCCTTCTAGCCTTATCACAACGGGCCAACATGTAACTCGTTTGAATTGAACCGAGGTGGGGAGAATAACCAGCATGCTACCAACTACTCGAGCTAAACCTATGTGACAATATTATTGAAAAACAATTAAACACTTAATGTGCACGATGGATAGGATACTTTATTTTTTGGGGAGGTGTTCTTTCATGTTGCTTGGTACAACTTGAGTGGGTCTAAAAATAAATAACATGTATTTCCTCCTTGGAGGCCACATGTATGAATCCAAAGGGGGTAGAGTATGTACACCTCCGTAAACTAAACAATAAAATGACTAAATGTAAACAACCCCTTTCCCACAAACAAGAGGTTCTCATACGTTAATTTGGTGTGTGGCTAAGTTGTGACCTTAAATTAGATTATTATTATTATTTATTATATAGCATGGTAAATAGAATATGATTTAATGCATGATATAGAACCACAACTAACACTACACCAAAATATTTATGGGACTTTATAATTTTCTTTGAATCCTTTTTTTGGAATGATTCAAAGACGTTAGGTGAAACTCAGCAAGATCTCGAAAAACTTCACATTTACAACTTCAACAAATGTGATTGCTCCATCTTTTAAATAGTGTAACAATGATATTGATACAATTATAACTCTAGAGGCAATTCCTCTTGCACAAGTTTCATTGAAAGGAGATTCTTTTAAGAAGGGGGAGAGGAGTCATGAATCCAATTCCTTGGAATAGGAAAGGGTCCAATTTAAATGATTTTATTGAATGCGTCAAAGTAATAGCTAGTGATGGAAACTCCAACAATACTTTATTCCATGGTTAATTACACTAAAATTTAGAGAAAACAAGAAAAATAGTAAAAATTAAAAGAAGGTATGAGTGAGGATAAGGGTGAAGGTGGGGAAATATTGAGTAAAACATGATCTTCAAAGGATAGCTTTTTTAAATCATAATTATTTTTACTAGTAAGGTTGAGGGTGGGGGTGGGGGTGGCGATGGGATGCCGAAATATTGAGTAAAACATCATCTTCAAATTAAATCATAATTCTTTTTACCAAATTTATAAATCAATCAAATCAAATTCTAATAAAAAAATTTAACAATTTATAAAAGAAAAAATTTGATATGACATAAATATCAATTATTAATAATTTAAAAAAACATAAATTTGATATGACATAAATATCAATTATTGACAATCTAAAAAAGCATAAATTTGATATGACATAAATTATAATATAAATTGTTTAAATTCTTATATGCACTTTTTAAAAAATCACAAATTGCTATATCTTTTATAACTATTCTACAAAAATTATATAAATATTATTAGTTGTATTTGTATAAAAAATTAATAACTTAAGAATAATAACATTTCATAACATAACATTTATAAGTATGTATTAAGACCAATCGTTGTACATTGACAATAAAAGAGAAATTTAATAAGTATGTGCTAAATTGCCTTGTTTATTTAGTTTTAAAGAATCCAAGAGGTGCAATGGTGAATGAGTAAGCGATTTGAGTTCTTATAATTTTTGCTCCATTATGGAAATTGCAAAAGGGAGAGGGAGCGACTCCTCTCCTTACTCTCCTAGTTAAGGAGATACAACTATTGACTTTAACGCAAAACGAAGCTAATGATGCAATATCCTTTAATGTAATAAGAAGACTAGCAAGAAAAAAAAAGAAAAAAAAAAGACGAAGTGACCAAGAATAAAGTTTTGGGGACACAATGTACTCTTCTTTGGCGTATGGCCTTATCCAAAAATCCAAAATAGATATAGAATGTTATAGTATTGATTTATGGATGGAATTTAATAAAAAATAGAAACATATCCAAAAATCCAAAATAGATATAGAATGTTATAGTATTGATTTATGGATGGAATTTAATAAAAAAATAGAAACATATATTCTTATAGACAAAATTGGAAGATGTAACCTTCAAAACCATTGAAAATAAGTTACAGAGAAACAACTATGTAGTTGCAAAGAAAGCCTAGGGTTTGAGTGGATTGGCCACTTCCTAGGATTCATAATATCTCAAGTTAGAAGACAAATTAACTAGTGATCACTAGATTACTTCTTCATTTATAATTATGTAAATTGACTAGATTTTATGGGTAATAGATCTTTATGGCCCTAAATAATTAGGCCTAGAAGAAAAGATGTTGGTTAAATTCTAACAAAAATTTCCTTTTCACTAACAAAATGGATGGAGGGGATTTTAACTTCGTCCTTGATAGAAAGTAAAAATGGGTGTAGTTTACACAAGACACCCTTGGGGAGAAGTGGTGGAAGATATTATGTCACAATGGCACTTGGTAGATATCAAGCTTAATAATGGGAAGTACACTTGGACAAAAAGGAGATCTGGTTCTCTTTATTGTTGAGAATCTAAACAAATTTATAACGCAATATTATTTTCTAAATGAAGGACTATCCCTTCCTTTGGCATCATTCCAACTCAATCTCAGATCATAAACCTTTCTAGAATGAGATATATATCCTAAGGAATCCTAGGCACATTGTAATGTCTTGATTTCGACCCTTTGGAATGATCTGAACTTAATTATGTATATGTTTAAATACTTTGTACATACGTTTTTTATAACTCTACTTTATTCATACCATGGTGATTTCAAATACTTATAAACATTGACATTTGTAATTAACGAATTATCTAAGACTAACTCACTGAAAATGAACACCCAAAGGGGCTATGATACCATGAGAGGGGAAAGGTAATGGGATCCAAAGGAATGTTTATATGCCCAACTACCTATGTCTCATATGCCTACTTTCCATACCCACCTTTCCATTACATTAACATTCACTCTATTATAATGTTGATGCTAAGCCTAGCCTTAACCTAATTAAAGATATGAGAAGTAGGTAACCACCTCTTACATCTTTTCATTTTTTTCTCTACATTCATGGAGCTAGGAAGTGTTGGATTAGGAGTCTTTCTTGTCATATTTAACTCATACCAAAGGAGGAAAATGCTAAATTTAGAGCTTCTATTAAGTTATTTTCAATTTACTAGACAATAATAGCATTAGCAGGATCATTGAAAGATACACAATCACAAGGTACAGAACATTTATCCTGGGAAACCCTCATGGGGGAGAAAACCTAGCATAATATAGATATCCAATACAATGCCAAGATAATAAACCAAACACTAGAGAATATCCAACACTGAGAAATGTGCCTCTCTCTTCCCTCTTCCGGCAACTGGCAACTGCAACTTCCTTCAAACTTGCGCACTAGATGAGTGACTTGAGTGAGTGTGCTAATGAGGCGCCTTCCACTCTTATTTATACTGGCTAGCAGACGCTAGGGTGGTGTCTCTTCATCAAGAAGGGCTGACTTCTTCACTTAGTGGCTAAAAACACTTTAATTAGGCTTGGGGGCCGACTTCTTAATTAGCATCATATAATTAGGGTTTGACCAATCCACAAAAGGGGATTTGGTCTTATACAAATCCCGACATGATCAATCCACAAAAAGGGATTGATCTATAAAATAATAGCTCAATAATAAGTAGAATATTCTTTGCAGTTACAATATTTCAGCACTCCCCCTTAACAAGAAGGGTATTATACAACATCATCAGGAGAGAGAGAAGGAACAAACATCAACAATAGAACAAACATCAACAACATCTGGAACACTGATTGGCATATCTATAGATCATATGAAGTTTTTCTCATCATCAATAACATCATCATTCATAGCATGAAGCTGGAGTATCATCATCATCATCATTCACAGCATGAAGCTAGAACCTTAAACATCAACCTCAGTTAGCATAAAATATATAACAACAACACGAGGTTGGAGCAACATTATCACAACACAAGGTTGGAGCAACAACATCATCATAGCACGAGGCTGGAGCAACAACATCATCATCGTAGGGCAACAGAATGAGGCAGGTGTATCAACAACATTTTGTGGTACTCTGACAGTCCCTAGGGATCTGCTCAGGAATCATAAGATTCCCTAGGATATAAAATCCTAACGGAGCTACCATGTGGTACTCTGATAGACTGTCCTTATCGTACCATCAAGATCTGCCCAGGAATCATAAGATTCCCTAGGATTATAAAAATCCTAACGGATCTACCACTACTGACCACAGCTAGCATATACATGCACAGGGACTCGAACAGACCGTCCTTACTGGACCTTCGGGATCTGTCCAGGGATGATCAGTCCCCTAGGATATCAAATCCTAATTGAGCTAGACATTGTTGGTCAGGATACCATAGTATCATCAACATCACTCCCCCTTTCGAGGGAGGTCCTTTCGAACTATACCAAGATTGTCTCGAAAGTGCTCAAACTTTACATGAGACAGAGGCTTGGTCAACACATCTACAACCTGCTCATATGTGCCAACATATTGGAGATTTATGGCTCCTCTCTGCACCATATCACGAATGTAGTCATACTGGATTTCTATGTGTTTTGACTTGTCATGGAACACAGGGTTCTCTGTCATCTTTATGCAACTCTGGTTATCACATAGAATCACGGTTGCTTCCATATCCATATCAAATAGACCTGTCAACAAACTACGAAGCCATATGGCTTCACAACTAGCGGAACATGCAGCGATGTATTATGCTTTTGTTATGTTGAGAGCAATACTAGATTGCTTCCTACTCTGCCATGAATTCATGGTTGACCCCAGACTGAAACAACATCATGAAGTTCTCTTTCTGTCAGAAACACTTCCATCCCAATCTGAATAGGTATAACCAATCAATCTAAATTAATGATCTCCATTATAACAGAGACCAAATTCCAACGTACCCTTAAGGTATATCATCACATGTTTTACAGCAACAAGGTGAACATGTCTGGGCTCTACCAGATAATGACTCAAGGTGTTCACAGCAAAACAGATATATAGCCCGGTATTCGTCAGATACATCAACGATCCAATGATCTGTTTGTACAGGGTTGCATCAACCAATTCTGATGAAGTGTCAACCAGAAGGTTCAACTTTGTTTCCATGGGTGTGTTCATGGATTTACACTCCAACATATCAAACCTCTTCAGAATTTCAACTGCATACTTCCCTTGGTTAAGGAAGATATTCTATGGGCTCTTCCAAACCTCAAGACCTAATAAATAGTGCATTAGGCCTAGGTATTTCATCTCAAATTCTGCAACGAGCTTCTTCTTACAATCAGTGATGAGATTTTCTTCTCCAGTTAAGAATAAGTCATCCACATACAACGGAAATATAATTGGCTCACCCTTCATAACCTTGAAATAAAGGTTAGAATCAGCTTTACTCTTGGTAAATCCCAAGCTCGTCAGGAAACTGTCAATTCTTCCATACCAAGCTCTAGGAGCTTGCTTTAATCCACACATAGCCTTCTTCAACTTATAGACATGAGTCTTTTTGTCTTCAACTTCAAACCCTTGAGGTTGTTCTATATACACTTCTTCTTCAATAACACCATTTAAGAAGATTGTTTTCACACTCATCTGATGCAACTTCCACTTCATCTTAGCTGCAAGGGCTATGATGGTTCTAATAGTAGTGTATCTGGCTACAGGAGAAAACGTCTCTTCATAATCAATGCCTTCCTTTTAATAAAAGCCAAGAGCTACAAACCTTGGTTTATATTTCTCAATACTTCCATCAGCAACATGCTTTATCTTGTATAACCATTTGGAAGATACCACATCTTTTCTCTTCGGTCTGGGAACTATTTCCCATACATTATTATTTATAATGGATTGGTATTCTTATGTCATGGCATCTGCCCATTCTTTCTTCTGAATGGATTCTTCAAAGCAAGAAGGCTCCTTTTCTATGAGATCACACATCAAAGCCATATAACTGGAGAATGGATTAGGTTTTTTGACTTGTCTCACGGTTCCTTCTGGGGTACCATACTTCTCTCTGTCTTGAATAAGTTCCCTTTCCCAGGCTGGCTTTCTCTTGTGAGAGATCATCATTTGGGGAGGTTCTTGAGATTATATCATATCATGATCTTCTTGAATCTCATCATCAGGGGAAGTTGTGACTTCCCTTACTGGTTCTGCAACTCTGGGAGCTATAGGCTCTTCCTCATATACTTCTTCAAGATGGCATCTCCTTGATTTCTTGAGTGATGCATCTTCATCAAAGGTTTCATCTATGTTGATCCCAATATGATGGTAACCTAGTATGTAAATTATGAAGGCCTTAGAGACCTCACAGTATCCAACAAATATTCCCTTCTTTCTTGAAGGGTCCATCTTGGTTCTCTTCTCTTTCGGAATGTGTACAAACATTGGACAGCGAAATATATTGAGATGGCTTACTTTTGGCTTCTTTCCGGAGAACATTTCTTCGGGGGTTTTGAACCCAAGTGCACTATGGAATATTTTTTTTTGTACATACATTGTTGTTCTTGCTGCTTCTGCCCATAAGTGCATTGGAAGATCTTGATCATGGATCATAGTCTTCACTGCTTCCAATATAGTTCTGTTGTTTCTTTTTTCTACACCATTTTGTTGAGGATTGTAGGGAGTGGTGAGCTCTCTCTTAATCTCGACATCTCTGAAAAAACTTACAAACTCGTTTGAGGTGTATTCTCCTCCATTATCTGACCCGAGTATCTTGATTTTTCTTTCAGAGAGATTCTCTATCAAGGCTTTGAATTCCTTGAATTTTCCAAACACTTCATCTTTTGATTTCAAGAAGTAAACCCAGGTCTTACGAGAATAGTCATCAATAAATGACACATAGTATACATACCCACTAAGAGAGGTTTATGGAATTGGGCCACATACATCTGAGTGGATGAGCTCCAAGACTCCTTGTTTACTACCGCTCTTCGGGAAATGATTCTTTATGTTCTTTCCTTGTGCACATTCCTTGCACACGCCTTCATGGTCAACTTTGAAATATGGTAGACCAGTAATTTCTTTGTTGACATATGGTAAGGCTTTGTAGTTGATGTGAGCTAATCTTTTATGCCAAAGTTCACATGGACTCTCAGTGGAGTGAGTCAAGCCTGCATCTAAGTGACCTTTTAACTTATAGAGGCCACCTTCTTTTGTTCCAATAACAATTGCATCTTCTCTGGTTTTTCCTTTAGGCCACATAAGGACTTCACCATCTATGAATGAAACCTTGAAACCTTTCTTATCTAAAGCTGAGATAGAAATAAAATTATTTGTCAAACCTGGTACATATAGTACATCCTTCATCTGCATTGGGGTCCCCGAATCAATTTTGTAGGTGGACTCTCCCACTCCTTTGATAGGGTATTGGTAATCATCTCCAAGTGTAACTTTCTGGGGAAAGTTCTTTTCTGTAAGGCTAGAGAGAATGTCTCTCTGACCTGTCATGTGCTTAGAAGCACCATTATCTATGAGCCAAGTATCCTCTTCAGGTGACATTGATCCTGAGAGGGCAGAGAATAAGACATAGTCTTCAATCTTTTCTTTAATCATCTTTGTGGGTGGCTCATCATCTTCAATTACATGGGAATGGTGTCTTTTGTTATTTATTTTGTTGCATTCTTCTCTTCTATCCGGAAAATTCTTAGCAATATATCCCATCTTTTCACAATGGTAACATTGATAAGAGGAGAAATCATTTTTTCTTCTTTGACCTTTCTGAAACTTTTGGAATCTCCTTGGAGGGTGAGATTATTTATGTGGGTGGGTCTCCTTATTGAAGTGAGACCTTCTCTTTCCTCCTTTAGCATGAGCAGCTAGGGCTTGATCTTCATCCCTTAGTAGTATTGCTTCTCGGCTAGCTACTCTTGCTTCTTCTTGAACAAATTCTTCCCAAAGACTGTCAAATTGTAGTTTCTCCTTTCTGGAACAAATAGTTTGGATGAATGCATCCCAAGGTCTTGTGAGACCATTAAGGGTTCTCATTATGAGTTCATCTTCATCTAGGTTGTCTCCAATTGCTTCTAGTTGTTCCTTGAATTGAGAAACCCTAGAGAAATAGTCATGAACGGTTTCTCCTTTCTGCATCTTTGTATTCTTGAGTTGGGTTCTCAAGTTCATCTTTCGGTTAATGTTCCTTCCTTCATAGATTCTGGTAAGGGCATCAAACATTTATTTTGGAGTATTTTTAGAGGACACTTGAGGGATCAAGTGGTCTTTAATAGAGTCTGCAATTATTCTTTTGGCCCTAACCATATCCTTCTGGTACTTTTCTTTAGTTGTAGCATCTGCGGGTTCTCGTAAGTTTTCCTTGATGAATATTGCAAGGTCATTCTCTTCAAGAATGAGTGTAATCATATACTTCCAGGCACATAAGTTATCCACACCTTCTAACTTGTCAACAAGCTTGGTGCTTGCAAACATCTTAACCTGGAGCTGGGAAAATGACCAAAAAATAAAAGTGCTCAGAAATTAAATCTGAACTTACCAGGAGGTGTGCTTGGCTGAGGCAAGTAGCCTGGTGCAGTCTGTTTTCTGAAATCCAAATTTTTCCCTTTGAAACTGAGCCTGTGAAAATATGGACTGGTACTTCTGGTACTGGTTCTGGTTTCCTGGTTTTTTGGTTTTCTGGTACCAGTGAAAACTAGGGTTTCACTTTCTGGAGGCTCTGGCCATTGAAAAAGTGTTCTCGAGCTGAAGATGAGTTCGCTAGGCTAGGGCACACTTCCCTAGATGGTTTTTAGGCTGAAATTCTCTTCCAACAAAAAACCCTAATTTTCTTGTACGACAATAGTGATGTTTTTGGTAACCCAGTGAAAGGTGTTCTATTCATTCAAGCTCTGATACCATGTTAAATTTATAGTTTCTATTAAGTTCTTTTCAATTTACTAGACAATAATAGCATAAGCAGGATCACTGAAAAATACACAATCACAAGGGACAGAACATTTATCCTGGGAAACCCTCATGGGGTAGAAAACCTAGCAAAAACTTCCTTAATATAGATAGCCAATACAATGCCAAAATAATAAACCAAACACTAGAGAATATCCAACACTGAGCAATGTGCCTCTCTCTTCCTTCTTCCGACAACTGGCAACTATAGCTTCCTTCAAACTTGCGCACTAGATGAGTGACTTGAGTGAGTGTGCTAATGAGGTGCCTTCCACTCTTATTTATATTGGCTGGCAGGTGCTAGGGTGGTGTCTCTTCATCAAGCAGGGCCGAATTCTTCACTTAGTGGATAAAACCACTTTAATTAGGCCTCGGGGATGACTTCTTAATTAGCATCATATAATTAAGGTTTGACCAATCCACAAAAGGGGATTTGGTCTTATACAAAGCCCGACATGATCAATCCACAAAAGGGGATTTATCTATAAGATAATATCTCAATAATAAGTATAATATTCTTTGCAGTTACAATATTTCAACAGAAAAATCGAATGGGAAAAAGGGAGTTGTTTTTGGGAAGCATTGGGAAGAAAAAAATAGAGTTTTATGTTGGAAAAGAGCATAGCCATATGATGGGACTGAATATCCCATGAAAGAAATCCATTAGAACCTTGTGAAGATAGGGAGAATGAGAAGAAATCATATAGAAAAGAAAAATAAACAAATGTTTTGTAGCAATAGAGGCTAATTTGATTAGAGAGACACCCTTACAATCTTGGAGGAAAGATGATCATAAAATTATCCAAGAATCAATACAAATGTTGATGGTGTTCAATCTAAAAATGAACAATAGTTTGGACTCTCTATGCACAAATTGAAGAGTACTTGAGGGAATGTAAATGTTTAGGAATTGTCGAACAAAGAAGGGAGTTTCACCCTTGTGACGTGTGGGGCAGGTATTGTGAGTGCCAAAGCTAGTTTGGTTGAGAGATTAGTAAAAAATACTCAACAATGGGTTGTTTGGTTGATCGTTTATGCTTTGGGGATGGAATAGTGACTTGAGAGATCATTGAATTTATATTCTTCGCTCTAATGGTCTCACAGTCCAACTAGGGGGTGGCATTCACAGAGCACCACATATTGTTGGGTGGAAAAACGCTCACCTTCAAACAATTGCCTTAGAATTCATTTTATGAAAAGACAAGTCTCTTTGCTTCTCTTGGTTTGTATTCTTTTACAATGATAAAATAAATTCTATTGATTAGTACGAGAACATGTCATGAAATTCCTGTAGGTGTCAGTGATTGAAATGACTATTGATAATAATTCATTAGTCTGAAAATATGTGTGGGAATGTATTTGTTAAACTCATGTGTACTAACTGATTGACTAAATAACTGTGTGGAGGAATGGTTTCCATGTCTATGTAAAATTGATAAATAGAAGCTATAGTCCTCATGAAACTCTCTAGTTGTTAAAAGGTTTTCTCTTGAAATTTTGAATTCTAGAATCTTTTTCCTGTAAGTGCACATTACCTTCCTAGCTATTTTCTGAGTGTGTATGAGTACAATTTTTTGTATGTGCTCCCTTGAATGATTTGGGAGGGTTCTTTGTTGTATGTTACTTTCATTAACCACCCCACATACAGTGGTTTGACTTAGAGGACCTCCTATAGATTTCATAAACCAAAATTCTAAGCCTATGAGTATTTGGTCTTTTATGTTGTACTCTGTAATAAAATTATTTGGACCCATTAATATTTTTTATGAGATTTGGGGGGAAGGTAAAGGATAATGTCCCCTACAACATGTAAAAATTTCAAACTCTCACTCCAAATATTGACTACGTGCAAGACAAAACACTAAACCCATGTTTATGGAGAATTTTGTTGTCTCTAAACAACGCGTGGTACTTAAACTAAATGATTTCTTATGAAATTTGGTGAGCTGATATAGGAATGTATCCTCTACAACATGTCCAAAATTCAGATCTTACCTCCAAAGGATGAGTGCGCATTGAACAAAACACTAGTCCTCTATCAGCATAGAAATAAAATCTAAAACCTATTGTGCTCGAGTTTTGGAGACCTATGCAACATAAAATTTTGTTGAAAGTTCGTGAGCATGTAAAAAAGTGTGTTCTTGACACCAGGTCCATAATTCAACTCCTAATTCCAATCTCTGAGAGAGAAACAATGAAAATATTGGACCACTATCTACACATAAATTTCTTTGCTTGTTGGTTGTGAGCTTGATGAACTTCAAATAAGGATTTCGGTTGTAAAATAAATGATTATACTTATGGAAATTTTGGTTTTTTCATATACACTTGATTTTCATCATCTTGGAAATGTGTTATGTGGCACATTATAGACTTTTTTTACAAAGCTTGAAATAATGCTTAACGTTGTCATAGTAATTAAGAGGAAGGGTTTTGAAAATAATCTTGCATTGTAGAGAAATTTTACAATTCCACTATCAACTTTGATTTATTAGACCGACAAACCTAACTTTTTGCATTGGTAATAAAGATGCATTACACATATTCGATTTAAACTCAACCCTTTCCTAATATTAAAAAAATACATGAAAAAACCATGAAATAAATAGGCTTGACATCCTAGGAGAAAAATAAAAGATCTAAAATCATTAATCAATCAATACATACATGTAAATATTTATCCAAACCAAATCCAAACCCAACAAAAGAGATAAATTCTAGAAAAAATAAATAAAAAATAAATAAATAAATAAATAAACTAAAAATGATCCAATATATTATTGAAGTTTAAGGCCTCTTGTTACTCCTATAGGCACAAGAAAATATTATTCAAGCTAGTCTAACCCTACGGAATGCACTTTTAAAATAGTTGGAGGTTAAAATTCCATAGCATCTAGTTCAAATATGAAGATAAAGACACAAAATTCCATAAATAGACAAATGTCAATAATATCTTAAAAATCACATGGCATACTAGAGTAAGGACAAAATGTAATTTGATAATAATAAAAAACGACACACAATCACTTTAAAGAATTAAACACAAGGGCATACACTAGGGAGGAATCTCAAAATCATTTGCTAAACTATATGCAAGAAGAATATACATATGTTTTTCACATCTTGTATAATAAGAAGTGTGGGAAAAGTGGTGTTTTCCCTTAATACACATACACATAAGGACATAAGGTTTAACATATTCACAAAATTTTATAAAAATACATGGCTTATTATTAAAATAGGTCATTTTTTGAACTATGTAGAAGATGCTATAAAAATGCATGGCTTATTATTAAAATAGGTCATCTTTTGAACTATGTAGAAGATGTAAGAGAAACTAGAAAAATGGGAGGGGAAATAAATTATTGAGCTTCCGTCCCCAAGGAGAGGAAACTATAACTGTTTAATAGATTCAACCATATCTCTCCATTATGTCTTATAAAATCCATGGATATTCAACCCCGTGGTTAATGGCATGCATTTTGGACTTCTTTTTCCTTTCTCAATACATAAGTATCCATACATCATTATAATTGAAGCGCTTAGGCACACGTTAGATCACCAAATAGCTCTCAAGGATGCAAAGCTCTCAACTAACTTTCAATTTGCAATGTATATCCTCCTAAAAGGAGGAGCATAAATTATTTATTATTGGTAGATATATAAAGAATAATAACAAGTAATGCAAATTTTACTATTGAAACACTCCAAAAGGGAGAATGATGCTTCAAATCTCTTGGATCTTGGATCTTGGAGTTTTTACTAGAAGAAAATTAGAAAACCCTTTAATACTTAGAAATTTTCCTAGTTCCATGTAGAACAAGAATAAACTTTCCTAGGTCATGTTTGCTCAACCTACATGGTAGGACAATGTTATTCAAATCGATTATCAATTTCCATAATCTGTTTATACTCTGTGACTTTAGCATTAGGACAATGTTATTCAAATTCTGACTTTAGCATTAGGGCAATGTTATTCAAATTGATTATCAATTGCCATAATCTATTTATACTCCTCTTTAGCATTAGGACAATGTTATTTAAATCGATTATCAATTGCCATAATCTATTTATACTCCACTTTAGCATTGGGACAATGTTATTCAAATCGATTATCAATTGCCATAATCTATTTATACTCCAATTTAGCATTGGGACAGTGTTATTCAAATCGATTATCAATTGCCATGATCTATTTATACTCCACTTTAGCATTAGGATAGTGTTATTCAAATCGATTATCAATTGCCATAATCTATTTATACTCCACTTTAGCAAATTTGACTAGGGCATTAAGATAATTGAATACAATTTTGAAGATAATCAAAGCCAAGGTTTGGATCAAGACCTTGGAGATGTGTTATTATACAATCCATGGAGAGAAAAGTAAAACTGCATGATTTAGATGCATTAGATATAAGGAACCCACATTGGTTATGATAAAAACAACACATTAGGGTGGCTTATATCATAAACAATAATCAAAAGTGCATAAGAGACTTATTTGTGTAAATTTAGCAATGGACGAAAGAGAGATATTCAAAACCAAGGAAAGCAAAATAAAACACCAAACACTGCTCAAATACATAGGTTATGGTCAATACAAAAATAAGCTAAAAAATAACAAGGATCAAAGTGTTATGAGAATATTATGACTCTATATGTGCAAGGGAATGACTATGTGAGGGTTCAACCTCGCAAAGATTACAATCTAAGAGAGAAACATATAGCCTGACACATGCAAAAATATATATGACTAGGCCTTCTCATGATGCTATGTTACTGCATAACTTGATTTCTACTTGAATGAATTTGAATGAATGATTTATAGTTTTCCATTATTAAATATTTATGCAAAATAGAAGTATCAAATGATCAAAAGAGGTGGTATGTAGTGGTTAACCTCACATATATTGACCAAATATGAACAATGTCTTATTCCTTGGAATCATGATCAATGAGGTGCACATGGACCTAGTTAGATGGACATGATGCTAGCATGGAACATTGAGATCTCATGGAGGTAGCGTGCCAAGGAATGGGCTAATGTATTTATTTGGTTTGATCCATATTGATTGAGAATGGGATATGGGATCAAAGGTGTAGTGAAAACTAGTTAGTGATCACATGTGTGGGATCGACTATGATAAGAAGCAAGATAGGTCACATGCCAATGTAGCACAACAAGTCCTAGAAACTTGGCGCACTAAAGGTTGAAAGAAGCTTGGAATAGGGAAGAAGTAGATTGATGCATGAATTAGTAGTCCTCCCAAATAACAATGTTCCCCATATCAATGGGCATAGAAGTCAATCTCTCATCATATTATAGTATGCAAAATATAACTTTGCGATGTTATCTAAAGGATGAAAAAACTTCGACTACACCTTCTAGAGTGTGGAACTTGGTTAATGTAAGACACTAACTTTACTTAACACTCTTGGAGAGTGTTGTAGTCCTCTGACGTGTCATTCGTTCACTATTATGATTAGAAGGTGTCGGTGCATTGATTTATGGGTCATTGTCCATTGGACATTGATGCATCACGGTGGTATACTTAAGAATTGGAGGATTATAAGGTCATAGTTAAATTCAAACTATCATCAAGCCATTTGGTGTGTATGGTCAATGATCTTATAACCTTTTATAGAATCGTCAATGGTGATAGTCAAAGGAACTTTTGGAATTTTACACTATAAATGCTTGATGGTGAGGAGCACCTTTCATGGTCATGCTTAACAAATGCCATGTTGCTCCCATAGGAATAACCAACTTAGCCTTACATCACATATGTTTAGTCGGGCTATGTCACATGGTACCTTATCTTTGAATGGGTTGATCCCATATTGGAGCTTGCATTAGTGTGTAATGTGTAATGGTTTTCCCTTGTGTAGCTAGCCAATGGTGCACGATTGAGGATGGGATGTGGTAGCCAAGTTGAGACATTTTATTGTGTCCATTGTGATTCGGTCCATCTCACTACCATTATGAATGTTGAAGTGAAGAGACTGGCCTCTAACTAACATTTATGAATGAAAGAGGTGCCATTTATTTATTTCTAGGCCTCAAGACACATAGAGTTGGATAGTGAGGACTATCAAAGGGGCCATTTCTAGATCATAATCGATGATTTGAACTTTTGGATATGGCACACGAGGATATTTTGGGGTTGTTTGAGGGTCTTTCACACAATACTTCAATGTTGTCATGATTAAAGGTCTTATATGTGTCACATCACTTATCAATGTGTTGTTGCTAATGTGAGCTTAAGTGGCCTTCTTCTATTTGAACAAGGTATTTGTTGTGTCGTGTAGTATTGTATTGATTTCAATTAGCACATTTCTTTTTTTATTATTTATCATGGTTGTTGAAGTTGCACTACCAATTGTGTGAGCTACCAAAATAGTTGGCATCTCGTTTGATGTTTT
>JASDQU010737549.1:267620-290055 GCA_032191745.1 Picea mariana | reverse complement strand
CCATGCCCCAGGCATGGGTACCCTGGACCTTGTCCAGGGGCCCTAGACATATCTAGGGACTTTAAATGCTTCCTAGACCAAGAAACCCATGCCCCAGGCATGGGTATCCTGGACCCTGTCCAGGGGCCCTAGACATATCTAGGGACTTTAAATGCTTGGTCCCAGACCAAGAAACCCATGCCCCAGGCATGGGTACCCTGGACCCTGTCCAGGGGCCCTAGACATATCTAGGGACTTTGGTCATGGCACTGACTGTTTGGTCCCAGACCAAGTACCCCAGGAGTGCACTGGGGGCCCTAGTTCTCGTCTAGGGTCTTAGCCATCCTCCAGGAGAATGGCTCTCGCAGCTGCTTATAAATTTAACAGCAACTGACAAGGCTGACTACAAAAATTACACTGTTTTTACATTAACTGCTAAGTAAAAGACACAAAATGAGCAAAAGGTGGGACGTCAAGCCCTTCTGAGGGAGACGTTGGCCCCTTTTGGGCTAATCCAGCATCCAGAAGTCAGGCGTTATCCCTTCTAGGGCTCCTCCAAGCTGCCACACGTGCCAGTAATCCATCAAACTGCCACACGCTCAAGGTGACGTCCAGATCTCCTGGGTGACGTCCTGTCCATCAAGGGGAAAACGTTCAATCTGAAGTGGGTCATCCCCCCTAGGCCAGGCTCAACCAAAGTGTCCTGGGTGGAACGTCCTTCTTTTCTTCATGTGCAAAGGCTCATCATAACACTGTCCTGTCTCTGCCACTGATAGGATCCCAACAACCATCTGATGGGCTCTTCAGCCCTATGGAGGTCCGAGCTAATCATCTCCCCATGTGTACTGGTCCACTGGTACCTGTCCGTTGGGCATGGTCCTGCACATCAAAAACTTCGCCCTCCATGGGCTCATTAGTCCTTGGGATCATAGCAATGTCAATCATATTTCATCATTAATTTCATCAAATACATGCATAAGACCCCTAGCATACCCTCTAATAGCTCAAAGATATTACACTGATCTACTATACAAAGTTGAAGAAAAAGACAAGATGACCTATTGGGCCAGTATCTATAAGAAGAGGAAAGTTTCCAAAGGACATCATTCAAGCCATGTAACATGAGGTGATATGGTCTAAGGATGTCCAGACACAGTGAATACTAGGGGCAGGTATTATCTGTGGGTGCCTTTGTAGGAGGCGAGCTGTACCTGTCATGGATGTAGTTTTTTCCAAGCCCCTTTATTGCCCTTATTCTTTCTTTATTTATTACTTTTTTCTTTCTTTTTGCTTCAAGGTCTGACCAGAGGACACTGCCTTGGCGTGGTGACCAGAGCTGACAGTGTTACCCAAGAGTATTTTCGCAGAAATGATAAGGCTGGCTCGTGATGAGACCCCCTTTCTCTTGGCCACGCAACCAAGGGTCATTGCCCTGGCGTGGTCACCAGATAATGGCAATGTCATACTGCTAGATACCTATGAACATAATGGGCCGGCTCGTGATGAGACCTCCCATCCTCTCGGTTAGGTCTTGTTTTATTATTTTCTTCGGGTCCCTTTTGTTTCTTATCGAGAGGCCTTTTATTGCCTTTTCGGGGATCCCTAGGCGAGGCATCTCTAGGTTTTATTTCCTATGGCTTTTATCTTTTACCAGCTGCTTTTACCTCCTGGGCCTTTAGCCCCTTCTTCCCACAGGACAAAGTGTAACCCCTCGAATAGGTCATCCTAATGCCTGGACTAGGGGAATGGGATGGATGTATGAGAGATAAGATGTAAAATGATAATATGGTGGGAGCAGACAATGGCTCTTCAAATCCCCCCTGGTGGCTAACCAAACCTATGGATACAAGCTTGCTAGGGCACCCCGTTAATCCCCCCAACAATGGTCAAGTGGGTTATTGTAAGATCCAAGCAGTTGTCAGAAATGTAAGGAACCTGATGCATATATCTGAAAGTTATAATGATCAAACATGACACATACCATGATATTTGGACCAATTACCTCATGGAGCAAGAGTCTTCTCTGATGCAAGTCCAATGCCGATGGTGATGGATGCTTCTGCTGCTGACAGGACAAATCTGACGAAGAAGAAGAAGGATGGGCCCTCTAGGGCCATGCTCAGGTAAATCCTGCTCTCGGTACTCCATGTTTAGGACCTGTGGGCCTTGAGACATGATCTCCTAGTTATCCCTAGAAATCGGGTTAACATGCTTAAAGAGAGAGGCCAGGTCTGCACAAAAGAAAGGGGACGACAGCTTCTAGAAGAAGCCTAGAGCACTAGACTGGCAGGCTGAAAAGTACGGCATCAACACACAGGTATGCAGCAACAAAACAACCCTTTAAATTCCAGCTGAGGAACCCTTTGCTCCTAATCAAACAGGAGCAGATATCAACAGTTACCAGGCTGAATAAAAGGGCCAATAGGAGGGCCGAACCACCACAGGAATTACCTCAGCAACTGTCACAAAAGGAGGCCGCAACAAACAAGAGGAGATCCGCTTACTTTTGAGAACAAGAGTATACTAGAATGTATATGAGGTAGGGAGGGGAGGCCTCTATTTATACTTTTAGGCTAGAGTAAAAAGAGGGTAGTAATAATTAAAATAACTATTAAAAATAACATGTTTAAATTAATTAATTTAAACATGTTATAATTAAAACAATTTTAATTAATACTTTACTTTAACCCTTAAGACAAAAATAAAAACCCCAAACAAACACAAGCAAGGGTAAAGGGGGTTTAGGTGGGGTTACATGGTGGCAATACTTGTCCATTCATTTTCAAAGTGACCTTATTAACTTTATCATCATTGCATATGGGATTCATTCCTCATGTGGTCATGCCCACCTTCAAGGAGGGTCATACACCAACAACCACCTGATCAAGGGCTAGGTTGCCCCAAAATAATTATGGGGTCTCATCCACCAAGGTACAAGACCAAGGATCAACCCATGCCCCAGGCATGGGTACCCTGGACCATGTCAAGGGGCCCTAGATATATCTAGGGACTTTAACTGCTTGGTCCCAGACCAAGAACCCCAGTCATACACTGGGGGCCCTCTTAGGGGTCTTTACTGCTTGGTCCCAGACCAAGAACCCCAGTCATATACTAGGGGCCCTAACAAGGGTCTTTTGCCATGGCACTGACTGTTTGGTCCTAGACCAAGTACCCCAGGAGTGCACTGGGGGCCCTAGATCTCAGCTAGGGTCTTTTCCATCCTCCCGGAGAATGGCTCTTGCAGCTGCTTTAAATTTAACAACCTTGACTTAGAAGAAGAAGTCTGTTTTATCCTGCTTGGCCTTCTTTGAGGGTTCCATTTCGTCGACAACTGATGCTTCGTTTGTTTCCTTCCTTAAGACAAACTTCCTCTTATTTTTGAAATTCTTGAATTTTGCTGTGAAGGCTTGATCATCGTATTTCTTTTGGGATTTCTCTTTTGTGCTTGTTGCCGCCTTATACACACCTGGGAGATGTGGAAGAAATCTTCAATCCACTCGGTGTGTCCTTGGGGCCAAGTGAGAGTTAAGGTGTTGTCACCTAATCCTCAACTCCTCCGTCTAGGCTAACTCCTAGCGAAGCCATGGGGGGTAGTCTCTAACAAATATATTAAGGTTTGAACTAAACTAAGTACAAGAAATAAATCTAGGAGTTTATTCTTTCAACAATCAATCATAAATTGATAATACACAAACCAATTATTCACCACGATATAAACATTAAGCATGTACTTGCATAAAGGATACTTAAACACAGTGGTTAGATGCAAGTGAAATCAAATTGCTTCAAATAAATAACTGAAAAGTAAAGTGAAGCATATGGCTTTTCAAAATGTGTAATATGAGACCAGTGCCTTAAAGGTAATCGTGGGCAATGTAGTTCGTGTATTTTATTAGGGTAAATTGATGTTGAGTTAATGAGAGTGTTTGGCCTCCTTGGAGGTTAACTCTTTGTTTGAAAACTTGCGGAGAGTTTACCGAAACCCAATGGTCTTACCAGTAAACTCACTCAAAGTGCTGGATGTCCAAAATGGGTGGGAAGCCAGGTCCCGAGAGGGCTCGCCTTACTTCGCAGGTCACTTTAAGGCGTTTTCTCGCGGATTAAGCTAACTACTTTGGAGATTTCCCTAATTAATCTATCACTACTAACCAACTCAACGTGTATGAACTTACTCCCAGCAGATCGAGACTAGCTTGCAATTGGAAGGGCCAGGAACCGCATTGAGAGCTGAGGGGAAATGTTTATTTTAAACAAGAAATAAATGCTGAAATTGAAATGTTATGCTAATTACTAATGTCTTCACTGACCAGCCTCTTTTAGAGGAGCTGAGGAGACAAGTTATTTGCCAACTTTGGAAATTGCAAAAAATAAAGCTAACTAGCAATTAAAGATTACTTGATTTGCAAAAAAGAAATCTAAATTAGATTGTTGTGTAGTGCTTTGAGACTTATAAAATTTGATTTCTTTTACTTAATTTTTAGATCATGAGATAGATTTAGACTTAAAGCAAAAATGAAACTATGTATGAGACTGAGACAAACACCACCACACCGGTTCCCCCCTTAGGAGGAAAAGAAAAGAGTGAAGCCTCCTTAGCTTCACTTATTTTATTGATCTGATTTACAATTTGCCTTTCTTTCTTTTCTGGAAAACTTGCGAGTCTTATAACTTGGGTTCACAAGTGTTACAATTTTTCTATGGAAAAAATCTTCAAAGGTTCACTTCCGGGATCAAAACAACTCCAATCTTGGTCAAATTAGATAGAATTTCTCCCTCTTTATTCAACGACCTACTAGAAAACAGCGAATGAATTAGACTAGTTTCACCTAAAAGATACTTGAAGAGTGCATTAAAAATGGAACAAAACTTAAGCTCAAACTTTCTGAAAAATTTCGAAGGGGAATTTTTTTATAACTTTTCGACTAGTTTAAAGAGACTAAAGAAGGGCTCTATTGGTTTCTTCTGTTTGCTGTCATAGAACAACCAGTAAAAGTTACCCAATAACCTGATTTAAATGATTAAAACACTTCACTCTTTTGCCTAAGCAGATCTGAAATAAAAACAAGCAAAAGGTAAACCTTACTCCTAGATCTAGCTTTGAAAATGAGATAAACTTTGCCTAGATCTAGAAGGTCATGCATGCATAAGATTTCAATTTAATGTAACTTTAGAATGAACTATCTTTGCATGCAGAACAAAAAGTAACTTGAAGAATAAAATTTAAATAAATGAGAGAAAAAGATTGAGAAGATCTTCTCTTTGGAACTTGAATCTTGGGCTATGGGGTCCTTGATCAATGAAAGAGGGAAAAACTTTTATCTCTTGAAGAAGTTGAGGGATGGATCTCCTATCCCACTCTACTTCAAGCTTGAATAACCTGTTAGATCTTTCCAACCCTTGCAAACACTTGTTAGCACAATATTTTTCTACAAAAAAACTTGAAAACACATATTAGTTCATCCGAAAAACATGCATCTTTAAATTTCTGAAAGTAAGAAAATAATAGGATCTAAACAATAACCAAATTGAGTAAATCCTACCTATTATGTGACAACACACTTCCAAGACTGAAATATAAAGTAGATACACACAGATTTTGGATCAAATACAAGGTTACCTCAAGATTTTGCACAATTATCCAAGCATCCACACATCACAACAATGACTAATTGACCTCCAAAGCCTTTTATTCAACAATCCAAGGGTATTACAATAGTTTACAACAAGAAGTATGATATCCCAAGCTCCAACTAACTTTTAACAGTGGGTGAATGCTTTTCTTAAATAGACCAAAGGGTGGAGTTCCCAATGGAGGAGGGCGCACCAAGTGTAGAGGAAGGGCGCACCAAGTGTGAGGAGAAATCAACCAAATGTGTGGGAGTGGGTTGCCACCTCTCCCAACACTCCCATAACTCACCACTGGTAAAATTTGAAGGAGTGTGGGGGTGCCACCTCTCAAGAGGTTGGCTGCCCCTCATGGGAATGCGCCACCTCTCAAGAGATGCACACCCCTTTATTTGCACATGCTAAATAACAACCCAAACATGTCCCACTTTGCTCCTTTAGCCAATAAGAATCAACCTTGTATTGCCACATAGCCTTTTGAGGTTTTATTTGTCTCCAACATGTCCCCACATGTTTCCTTGATTTTTTCCCTTTACTGATTTTCTTGATTTTATTTTGACTTTTTTGGGTTTTTTGAGCAAAAATGATTTTTAAGTGATTAAAGTCACTAATTTTGCTCAACCAAGTGGGTATTTAGGTAATATGGGTGCTCTAGGTCAAAAATGAGCACCCCCAAGGCATATGAAGTCCCCTAGTACCACTTTTTTTAATACATCTTTATTTTTTAATTAAAAATTGCTGAATTGCGGCAAATTTTTAATTAAATGAATTAAAAAAAAACCTAAGGGGGACTTAACACATTTCCATAAGACTCTAGGAGTATGTTTAGTATGGTAATATACATTAGACACTAGGTTTAGATCCATGCTAAGGCTTAACCATGGGCATATACTCCCGCTCTAGAGGGATTGAGTGAAAAAACTCATAAATTATAAATTGCTTGAATTGCAAAATATAATAAATAAGTGAAAAAACACTCCAGAGTATAACTCATGCTTAGGACTAAGGTGGTTGAGACCTTTTACAAGTTCATCATGCAACATCTCTTATTACAGTTTTTTATGGAAATGTGAAAAAGGTTGGTTTTTATTGACCGACCGAACTTCTGCTCTGAACTTTGAAAAATAATGTTCAATCTTTGGCGGCTCGCTGGAAGTCCATCCTAGTGCAACTTTGATGGATAACAGTGCTAATCCTTGATTCTTCTTGTGCACAACAAGTCCAAAGTTCTTCAAATGTGAGATACTCCTTTCTTGTGTTCATGCTTGCGGCAAATGCATCCCATGTCTTGGGAAGGCTGTTGAGTACTATATTTACTAGTTCCTTGAAATGATTTCTTCAATAGCTTGTAGTTGATCTCTTAACTGAGAGATTCTCACAAAGTATGCTGTTATGCTTTAATCATCATTCATTTTTATGTCACGAAGCTCATTCTTTAGATTCATTACTTGGCCAATGTTTCTGACTGAGAAGAGATTAGTTAGGGCATCGTACATCTTCTTAGATGAGTCAAGATGAGAGATGTAGGGTATAAAGAGGTCTTTTACAGAGTCCACTATGATACTCATGGCATTGATGTCATTGTCCTTGAACTTCTCCATAACTACAACGTTTTGAGGTTCCTTCTCTTTTCCTTCTTCAAATTGTGGTTCCACAATCTTTCCTTTCACGATATCCAACACTTTATTCTTGGCAAGGATGAGGTCAATCCTTGTCTTCCATGTTCTGAAGTTAGAAGCCCCTTCTAACTTGTTTTCTGACTTCATAGAGTAAGTCATGACTGCTTTGACTTGGTCAACCTTTGACTTTGACCAAAAATTCAAACTTGACGTCTTAGCTTGTTGCGAGTACCAATAGGTGCGCTAAGTTAGGGTGCACTAGGCTATCCAGAAATTAGGTCAATCTCTTTACTTAAGGTGCCTCAACAAGAGGGTTAGGGTTTCGTTGTTGCAGCAAAAACTTTGACTGCAACTGCAATTGTAACTGAGCAAATCCTCCCAATCTATCTTCCAACGGTTAGACTGTCTGAAGATAATGAGGGCCCATAACCTATTAGAAATAATAGGTGTGCTCGTTTAACTATAGACAATATAGCAATATTGTCACCCAACCATAGGCTGAAGCCACTCCCGAGCACCTTAACCTTGACAGAGAATAATTCTGGAAGCAAACCCTAGGCCTAATAGCCAATCAAGGTAGCATATCACTCTCTAGAGCTAGCCTACCAAGCAGAAAGTCCAAACCATAACCAAGAGAAAGTCCAAGCCTAAAACCAAAAATACAACTTGCAGTAGCTGCAGCTGCAGCGACTCTCTAGACTTGTGCACTTACTAAATTTTTGCAGTGCACACTAAATTTTTGCAGTTGCGAGCTGTGTGTGTACAAATGAGCTCTGGCATCCTGTATTTATATTGCTCTTTCTTAGCTATCTGGGCCGACTTCTCTTTCTGGAGGCTAAAGACTCAATATTAATTATTTTCTTTAGCCGACTTGTCTTCTAGGTTTTTGTCCAAAGCTATAGGCTTTCTTCTTGCTTTCCAGAATATTCTATTCTTGTTAGGGTTACATGTGGAAGTGAATACCTCCCGCAACTACCATAATATCAACATCCAACTCATTTGTACACACACTCAGTCATCCAGAAGTAAGGCGCAAGTGTTGAGGAGGATCTGCAGGTGTGCAGTAATCCCCTGTTCAGTCTTTTGATACTCTATCTTGTGTGCTACCTCTGGAGAAGGTGCGCTACCTTGGTTTATCTGTTGGTTCTAGTGAGGCTTCCCGGAATCATTCTTTTTGTCAAAGGTTAAGGTGCTTGGGGGTGGCTTTATGCCTATGGTTGGGTGACAATGGTGTAGCATTGTCTATGGTGAAACGAGCACAATATTCTAACACAACCCCTCTTGGACCTTAGGGCTTCGATATTGGCTAGAGACTAGGTCTCTAAATGCTTTCACAAACTTGGACAAATAGAAGTATGGAAGAAGAAAAACCCTTATGTCTCCTTCCTAGGGTTTCACTAGAACAAAGTAACATGCAAAAATATAACAATTATCACATTATACCATGAGCAAACACATCAACTTAAAGATCACTTACCTATCCAAGTTGCTATGCCAAGAGAAACCCTAGTTGCAAACATCTATCCATCCAAACAATGAAAAGCATCCAAAAGACGTCCTCCAAAAGTGTGCAATGGATCCAAGAGACACGAAGAGTAGAGAGAAACATTTCTGGAGCTATCTCTCACAACTTACAAGAGTGAGGAGATGTGATGATGATAAAATGATTAACTGCTAGCCTTATTTATATAAGGAATCCCTAGCACATTCGTCCACATAGTTTGAGTAAAACAACAACAATACATGCTAAAAGTGGGGCGAACCCCTCAAAAATAGCCTCAACAATGATAAATCATACAAATAAGCCATGATAAGGTCACATGTGTGGTGACATCAAGCCTCTTGTGTGGTGATTTCAAGCCTCCCAAGGCTACATGTCATCATCCAAGGTGCAAACAAGGTGGAAGAATGCCATGTCACATCAAATCATCATGTGGTGTTTGTTGCCTCCTTTATACACACTTAGGTAATGTGGAAGAAATCTTCAATCCACTCAGTGTTTCCTTGGGGGAAAGTCTCGAGTCAAGGTGCTGTCACCTGATCCTCGATTCCTCTGTCTAGGCAACCTCCTAGCGAAGCCAAGGGGGGTAGTCCCTAACAAAAATACTAATGCTTGAAAGCTAATCTAAGTACAAAAGTAAATCTAGGAGTTTATTGCAAATAAAGACAATTATATCAAAGCAAAGCATATAACATTCATTCATTCATAAGATAAGCTTGATGAAATAGATATCCAATATAGACAATACTTGCACAACATATAATAAAGAATACATTTGTCTGCAAGTGATCATAAGCTTATTAGACAATCATAAATACCATGAATGAAAATAACTTATTGCACACGAAGTAAGGATATATAAATGAAGAGACCAATGCCTTAAAGAGATCGTGGGCAATTGTGTGATACGCTTGCTTTGTGAAAGTGCCTTTAAAATTTTTAGAGTTTAGTTAATGAGATAAATTTTATTATGCTTGAAACTGAAAAAAGCTTGAGAACCAACTAAAGTAATGTGTTGACTCTCTAGAAGCTATCTCTTTGGTTGGTAATGTTTGGAGAACTTGCCGAAGCCCCAAAGGTTTCACCAACAAGTTCACTAGAGGTGCCAGATTTCTAAAAACAGGTGGGAAATTGTGTCTCGAGAGGGCCCGCCTGACTTCACACACTCTCCCTAGGTGTTTTCCCTCACATTGAGATAACACCTGTTGAGATTGTCCTAGTTAAAACTACTCTGCACTGNCCTCTCATTGAGATAACACCTGTTGAGATTGTCCTAGTTAAAACTACTCTGCACTGACCAACCCAACTCTGTGTGGAACTTACTTCCAAAAGATCGAGACTAGGCTCACAATTGGAAGGGTCAGGAACAACCCATCGGGAGTCGAGGGGAAGGTTTATTTTAAAATAAAAGTAAAATGCTGAAAGGAAATTGCGAAAATTGAAATGTTATGCTAATTACTAAATCCACACTGACTAGCCTTTTACGAGGAGCCGAGGGGATTGGTTTATTTGCCAACTTGAAATTGCAATGACAGAAAAATAAAGTTTTCTAATTAATTTACTTTCCACACTGTCCAGCCTCTTGCAAGGAGTTGAGGGGACGGAATTATTTGCCAAAATAAAACTTGCTTGAAAAGAAAGAAAACTAAACTAACAATTATAGTGTTACTTTGCCAAAATGAAACTAATCTATGTGTTGTGGTTATGATTGATTGATTGATTCTTTTAGATTATGCATGAACAAGGAAAAACAAGAAACCAAGAAGTGAACACAACACCACACCACCGATCCCCCAAAGGGGAAGACGAAACTGGGCACTCGGAGGCCCGCTTTTATTGCTTCCTATTACAATGATCCCTTCTTTGTAAGAGATTGAATGATCCTTATAGAAATGGACCAAAAGAAAGGAACTAAAATCCCTATACAAAGATTCTACTTTTTATTGGCTGACTTGTGATCTTGATTAAGCAAGGTCATCAAGTAATACAAGGTTTCTTGAAGAGGTGAAGTTCTTGATTTGTTCTTATGGTTCAAAATGTTTTGATTTGGTCCAAATCTGCTAGAACTTCTCTTTGTCTTTGTAATAACCTGTTTAAAACCAACAAGTAAAGGGTTTAAAAATGACCACAAATCACTCTAAACAAGTTGAAAAGGTAAACATTTTTAAGCTTTGAAAAGTTTAAAAAATTTATTGAAATAGAGAAGGTATTTTCTGAGAAGTTTTATGGTTTTTTCCAAAGAGGTTGAAGACTCCTTGTTCCTTGATTACTCCCAAACTTGCCCAAATTGGACAAGCTTCTCCTTGGCTGTCCAAGAACCTGTCAAGGACAGCGAGATATTTGTGTCTTGATCGCTGCAAAACAACTAGGAAAGGGCACTTGTAAAAGAGGATTAAGACTGTCCAAGAAATCAACTAAAAAAATAGGTAAAAAAAAGCTAACTAAACGAGCAACTTTAGAACACCTAAATGAACAAACTAACAAACTTTATTGCTGACTTTTGCTTGCTGTTTGGACAGCAAGTAAATGAGCACTTGAAATGCTCGATATTGCAATAGAAAAACACTTTGAAGAAACTACTTACTAGCTTTAAAAGATTTGGATAAAAAGCCTGCTAAGAAGATTTTTTCTTTTAGATCTAGCTTAATATGAAGGATTGAAACTTAGACCTAGATCTAAATCACATGCATGCATTAATAAAGAAACTAAATTTGATTTTCAATAAGAAAAACTTGAATCTAACTAATGCATGTGAGTAGGTAACCACAGAAAATTTGAACTTTGTGAATGAGGAATTGGTTGCTTGAATTTGGAGCTCCTTGGGTGATGGGGCCTCTTTGATGGAGGAAAGATGGACAGTTGCCTTTCAAAACTTTCCTTGGAAGAGTAAGGATGCAAGACTAGATCTTTTACTTCTCCAAGGTTGAGGTTCTTATGTCCTTCACAAAACTTGCAAACACTTTGTTAGATTTTGGTGCTCATCTACACAAGAAACACAAACAATCATGTTAGTTTAATCATAAAACATAACATGCATGATTAACTTCATATATAAAACAACAAGAGGATTACAAATGCAATAGACAATAATAATCCAATCTGAATTAGATAATAGTACCTCTACTTTCAGCCAATACTAACAAAATTTATGAGAAAAAATTGAAACACAATCACCTCAATCCATTAGCATAGCATCATTCCACATGTGGATCCAACACCAATAGTAGACCTCCAAAGTCTTTTTTCTTTTATTCCAATATCAAAAGATTTACAACATCGATTACAAGCTAAGTCCAACACCCATTAACTACAAAGGGAGGGGTCAACCTTCTTAAATAGTAATCTGGGTGAGAGAACCAAAGCTAGGGCGCATGTCATGAGGGAGAGTGCGCATGAGTTGAGTGAGGATGGGTTGAGGAGTGAGTGGACACATCTCCAAGTGAGGGCGAGTCTTCTCCACTTCAATTGAATATGTGCTAAAGGGGAATGCGCCAAGTGTGAAAGTAGGTAGAGAGGGCGAGTCTCCCTTCTTGGGATTGATGCCCCTCTCTCTAAATGTGCCACATATGAGGGGAGAGGGCGAGTCCCATTCTTGGGATCTCCACTCTTGTCCACCTCACCAATCAAGTCGCCTTTACTCAGAGAGAACTCGCCACTTAGGCTTGGGACTCCAAACAAGGGGAAAACATGTCCCCGACATGTTTCCCTATTAATAGCTTGCTGATTTTTATTTAATTTTTCATGTCTTTTTACCTTTTTGAGAGCAAAAATCACTTTTGAGTGATAAAAATCATTTTTTTGCCTCGACAAAGAGGGAATAAGGGTTTAAGGGGTGCTTTGGCTTAAAAAATGAGCACACACTTGGCATATGACAACATCTGATGCCACTTTTATGACTTTTTTTGTCTTTTACAATTAAAATAACCCGTTTGTGGGAAATTTTTTATTAACTGAAAAAATTAAAAAATCCTAAGGGGGACTTAACACATTCCATGAGACTCTAAGAGGATGTTAGGCATGGTAATATACATTAGACACTAGGTTTAGAAGATCATGCCAAGGCTTGAACATGAGTGTATACTCCAACTTTGGAGGAGTTGAGTGAAAAAACTCGAAAATTATAAGTCGCTTGAGGCAACAATATATAATTAACAAGTAAAAAAAAACACTCTAGAGTAATAACTCCTGTCCAGGTTTTAGGTGGCTAAACCTTTTACAAAACTCATCATGCTACACCTCTTGTTACAATTCCTCGAAGGGTATGGAAATGTGGTATAAAGCTGAAAAATGGGGCCGTGATGGCCGATTGAACTTCCGAACTCTGAATTTTGAACAAGGATTTGTTCAATCTTTGGCAGCTCATTGGAAGTCCATCCTAGTGCAACTTGGTGGATAACAGTGTTCATGTGGCAAGCAAAACCCATCATCTCCATGAAACTGTAGCACATGATGTCATCATCAAAAGCCCAACATCCAAGGTGTAGAAGGCAATGTCCAAGGTGGAGAGAGGATGCATCACATCTTTGCATGCTTTCCAAGCCAAACCAAGTACAACTTCCTCCATCAAGTGACTGGGTAAGGTGTGGGTGCACTCGTATAAAGTATGGGCTTCTTGCCCATAGGTGTGCCATCATGACCATATCTATCAAATCCAAGCCCATTTGTCCATTGTCCAAGGTCTTGAAGATGTGAGAGCTTGTGTTTGAATATGTCAAGCCATCAAATGAAATATCCCTGATCCTGTTGATCAAGATATTTGCTACTGATCTATTATTCTGTCTTGCAGATCTGATACACTGGGGGTTTCTGGATGCGTTTCAGTTGTATGTTTGAGATCTTGATGGTTATTGCATGTGCATGTGGGTTATTGCATGTGCATGTTGGTTATTGCATGTGCATGTTGCATATTTATGGTTTAAACAACATATAAAGGATGCATGCAAAAGTAAAGAACATCAACTGCCCAATATCATGTATTATACGGTTCGAGCATGGAAATACAATAGCCTACTGGAAATATAGAATATAAACGTCAGCCAGATCTCATGGATCAGCACTGGAATACAATCAAATAACATAAAAATACTCGTGATCAGAAGATGATAGCAGATCTGATGCATGCACGGATAGATCGACAAGAATATGCGATTCCGGCAAAGTACGGTAACCGCTACCAGCTGGGAAACTCGTCCAGAAGTTCAGACCGTCGGAATACGTTGGAAATTGCTCCAAAAGAAGCGCCCTGGCCTCTAGACTGAAATGGGTGAGTGTCGGATCTCGAATCTGGTCTCTAAGGCACCGGATCTGGACCCCTGGGGGGGTTTGCACACCTCCTGGAGCACTGGATGCGCCCCAAAGGATTCCATCAACGAAATCTGCTGCTATATGGCTCAAAACGATCGTCTCGCCAAATAAGGAAATGGGTCGGAAGGATTTGTCCGGATCTGCTCTGAAACTTTGCATGCAACACCAAATCTCTGTTCGGAAGAGATGCACCCTAAATTGCTGAATGAGTCGATCTGCAAGATTCCATCGTCAGAATCTGACGATAGATGGCTCAATAGAAGCGCTCCGGCTGGATCTCAAATGGGTTGGAAGGAAACTGCAATTTGGATACGGATCTCGTGCAACTCCCCAAACCCTCAAGCTGACTTGTGCCCTCACTGGCTGAGCTGCGCACTTTGCAATGGATAGTCCTGAAAAGTACGGTGAAATACCTGGATGGTATCTTCGATGGTCTAGGGTGTGTCTCTCAACACCGAAACTGATCAATGGTGGTGGTTTCCTCCAGAAATCCACAAAACAGTAAGGTCGACTCTCCTCCTCCTCTAGGAACTCTCAACATCAAATCATAACAATGCATAATGAGTTAGGTTGCTTTACCCTTCCTTTATAGCTTCCCGAAACTCTAATTCGTTGTTGACTTTTTCCCTCCAAGTGACTTTTACTTTATTTTATTATTCCTTGATTAAATCACTTAATTAATTAATTAATTAACCATTTTACCTCTAAAAGGTGATTTATCCATCTTGATGGCTTCTCCGGCCACTGAAAGTCACTTCTCATCATCTTATCCTGTAGTGCTCTTCCTCCCGATTCCGATGAGCTATTACACTAAGAGGTTTCTCCAAGTAATATGCCCATTATGACCTTCTTAGTGAATTTAATTAAGATATGACCCATAATAACTCAAAATTACGGAAATCGTCGGAATGCAATGAAACCAAAGCCCAGCTGTGCGGAATGGATCCTGATGATGATCGATGCAAGTTGGGCCCAAATAAACCCCTCAATATCTCCCGAACTCTCTGTCACCCCTGTCTGGCTAATCGGGTAGGCATAACACTCTGAAATGTTGTAATGTTATAATGTCCCAAAATGGGGACATTACAGTCCTCCTTGCCGAAATATTGCTTGTCCTCAAGCAATAACTGAATCCAACTACATATGATACTGGGGTCCCATATCCACCTGTGTGACACAAGGAAGACTCCCCTCAAGATGTGGTCTCTCCAAGTGCTCACCACGCATGACACCCACATGCTCTTGATGAGTAGAATGATCAATGGACAAAGAATCTCAGTCAACTCCCCAAGCAACCACTCTACTCGAAACTCAATTCGATCAAACGTTGAACTACCAAGCACTCCAATCCCTGGATCCCATATCAGAATGTGAACTGCAATGCCCTGTGGAGTATAATTCTTTAACATATCAACACCATGAGTCTCCTGCACATAAAAGATGGCCTCAACCCAAAATGGGTCTATCCTACTAGACCATACCAAACTCAGCACGACCCCCACCGACTGAACATGCTGCTGCCATAGTGAGGTATTATAAGACCTCAAGGAATCACCAACGAGTGACGTGCTCTCCCCAATAATGAAACTCAATGGAAAATCAAAGTGACTTTCCCCTGCAAACGTCCGCTCGTCTCCATCAGTCAATGAATTGCCTAGCCCTGTAATCCCAGGGTCCCATGCTAGTCTCTGACAGGGGCCATCATGCTGATGCTGCTCTACTCTGATGATGACTGTCTTCTCAAAGTACCCATACTGGACCCTCCACGCATGGATCCTCATAAGATGAAACAAACTATCGACCCAATGGACTCCAGGATCCCATGCCAAATTTGGAAGCTCATCACTTCCAATCCCCACTAACTGTTGATGTGCCCTACTGGTAACTGTCGAAATCCGTCCACCCTCATCCCAATGAGAGTCTGAATATGCAACAACTTCTGAGTTATCCTCTGTCCCATGGCCTAGGATACTCTCCATCATGCCTAGGACCTCAACTGTTTGCCCCTGATGATCCATCCCTATCCTGCTGTATGCAATCAAGACACTCTTGTCAGGTGGTCTCATCCTACCAACTCTCCATGTCCCCTGCCACTGTCTAGCACTCCCTATGTTGTCATTGATAAAAGTGTCGAGAAAGGCTATCATAAATATCTACACCCAACTGTAGGACTGGAAAGTATCATATGCTTTGGTCAATCCCCAGGATTGGACCAAAATCTCATCCACTAGCACCCATGGTGAATAATCGCCTAAACTCCAACTATTGGGTACAACAGTAGATAACTCCACAAACTGCTGGTCAATCACTCTCCCTCCATCACTCAGATAGTTGCTGCTATTGTGAAGGTGATCTCCTAGAGCTATGTGCTGCTGCAAGGGAGAGGAATCTCCATGCTCCACTAAGTGTGTCTCCTCCCTGCCATCCAAGGTGTCCCCGTGAATCCCACTGTACATCTCTCTCATCATCATATGTCCAAGGTGTACCGCCGGATCAACCTCTATGTGGATATCAACCAATCCTGGAACACAAATGAAAGCATCCTCGTAATTGCCCCTGGCTCTGGTATCCTCATGTGTATGTGTATGACCGATTGTCTCAGAACTACCCATGAATGGTGGCCCTTGCGACACCCAGATATCCTCCAACAATGTAACTGAGGAACATATCTGACTCTCTGCTGAGATAGATATAGTGTATCTTTGACCAGTCTCCTCAAGGAGCTCATCTAATTTGGACTTTGATTCTTGAAGGGTTGTCTATGTGCCTTCCAAGAATCCTCGTGTGCTCACCAACTCACGAGTGAGTCGGTCCACCTCAAGCTCCTGCTCCCTCATTGCCCTGTGATACATCTTGCCAATCTCCAATAGGTAATCTTTGTCCATCAATAACTGCTGGTAGTCAGCCCTCATCATAGTCACTCTCTCCATGAGTGTATGGAAGTCATCAATGGCAAGTCTCCTATTTGAACTATCATGTGCCATCGAGGCCCTCCAACAATAACCTGCCACCAATGCGTGTGTATCATCAATGCATCGAGTGGCTGCCATGATCATGTCCTCACTGACTCTCAATTGTCTCGTCCAGTGTCGTGACTCCTGATCATAGTCTTGCTGAGGTTCTACCTCATGCCCCTCACTGCTAGTGTCAACAATGGAATCCCCAACAACACACTCCTCAAAAGATAAGGCACTGAACTACCCACTGTTCACCATGCTATTAAGTCCTCCTGTAGGCCACTGCACACCATCACCAACTGCTACCCCCATCTGAATCTCACTGTATCTTGTATGGGCAGTTGTATCCTCCTGTGCGCTCACCCTACTAATATCATCTGCGCCTGGATCCCATACAGATGTGTCCAGACACGTGCTATGGTCATCCCGACCAATAAGGAGTGTATCATCATCATTGTAGATCGATCCTGGGAGTAAGTGTCCCAATAAGCTGTTGGTCTCCAAAACCTGGTCCATCAATGGAATCTCCAAGAGTGGTGACTCACTCTCCTCATACTGATAGGTATGTGTAAGGTCAACTATTTCCAAACCATACCTCTCCTCCTGGGTCTGCAGATCCATATGTCCCTTGTGTACAATCCCCACACAAGGCTCCTCTACCATATCAGGAATGCCACTAATATCCTTATGTGTCGTGGCTAGCATATATGACTGAGAAGATGAAAAATGTGGTTTGCTCATCATCCTCCATACATGACTTCCTGGAAGCCATGTCTACACCCATAGGTAGGTCATCCAACCTCCTAATCTCATCATGTCTAAGTGCCAACACATATGAATCCTCACAAGTGTCACCAGTATGCTGAAGTGTTGAATCCTCAACATTGCCTGATGGGGAAGATGAAGGACATGCACTGTCATCCTGTCCATCCAATTGTCCCTCAAATGCGCAAGAGTCACTAGCCTCCGTCTCGATCATCTGGTTGAGCTTGTAGTACATGTCTAACTTTTGTACCCCAGCTCTGACAGTGCATTTGGACGATCCGTCAAAAGAAGGTATGGTGAGTTTACCAACTTTCTGGATGAAATCTATGTTATCCCCCTGGTGCTGCTGTTGTCCTCCTCTCTGAGGTTCTCTGGGATGGTCCATGCCCCTAAGTCCACAGTACTCGACTAGTGTCATGTCATGATGAAAGTCAGGACCCAACGCTGCATACTCCCTCTTGTACTCTACAAAGTCTTCCGCCTGAGTGGGCAGCCTGTGTGCTAACGACTGTTGTGCTGGTGGTGGTGGTGCCCTCTGAAAACTAGGGAACCACGGTCTGGGAATCCTACTCGAAGATGTGTATGTGTGAGTAGGTGTCTGGGGTCTACTGCCTGCCCCGAGTTCCCTTGTGCTGCATGTGGGGCTTGTGTGCCCGGAATGCCCACCATAGCCAATCTATCGGCCACCTGAGCCAAGGACTGAGACATGGTCCGCTGACTAGCTAACATATCACTGATAGCTTGCATGAAGGCTGCCTCTGGTTCCATGGGGGCCTTACCACTGCCCTCTGGTCGCTCATATCTGTCTCCTAGCATCCTCTTTGCCTTTTGGGTCACTTGCTGAACTCATCTACTTTAGTCATAGGTTGGCAGGACTAAAGATCTGATACCACTGAAATATCCCTGATCCCGCTGATCAAGATATTTGCTACTGATCTATTATTCTGTCTTGCAGATTTGATACATTGGGGGTTTCTGGATGCGTTTCAGTTGTATGTTTGAGATCTTGATGGTTATTGCATGTGCATGTTGCATATTTATGGTTTAAAGAACATATAAAGGATGAATGTAGAAGTAAAGAACATCAACTACCCAATATCATGTATTATACGGTTCGAGCATGGAAATACAATAGCCTACTGGAAATATAGAATATAAACGTCAACCAGATCTCATGGATCAACACTGGAATACAATCAAATAACATAAAAATACCCGTGATCAGAAGATGATAGCAGATCTGATGCATGCACGGATAGATCGGTGAGAATATGCGATTTCGGCAAAGTACGGTAACTGATACCAGCTGGGGAACTCGTCCGGAAGTTCAGAGCATCGAAATACGCTGGAAACTGCTCCAAAAGAAGCGCCTTGGCCTCTAGACTGAAATGGGTGAGTGCCGGATCTTGAATCTGGTCTCTAAGGCACTGGATCTGGACCTCTGGGGGGGTTTGCGCACCTCCTGGAGCACTGGATGCGCCCCAAAGGATTCCACCAACGAAATCTGCTGCTATATGGCTCAAAACGATCGTCTCGCCAAATAAGGAAATGTGTCGGAAGGATTTGTCTGGATCTGCTCTGAAACTTTGCATGCAACACCAAATGTCTGTCCGGAAGAGCTGCGCCCTAAATGGCTGAATGAGTCGATCTGCAAGATTCCACCGTCAGAATCTGACGATAGATGGCTCAATAGAAGCGCCCTGGTTGGATCTCAAATGGGTTGGAAGGAAACTGCAATTTGGATACAGATCTCATGCAGCTCTCCAAACCCTCAAACTGACTTGCGCCCTCACTGGCTGAGCTGCGCACTTTGCAATGGATACTCCTGAAAAGTACGGTGAAATACCTGGATGGTATCTCTGATGGGCTAGGGTGTGTCTCTCAACACCGAAACTGATCAATGGTGGTGGTTTCCTCCAAAAATCCACAAAACAATCAGCTCGACTCTCCTCCTCCTCTGGGAACTCTCAACATCAAATCATAACAATGCATAATGAATTAGGTTGCTTTACCCTTCCTTTATAGCTTCCCGAAACCCTAATTCGTTGTTGACCTTTTCCCTCCAAGTGACTTTTACTTTATTTTATTATTCCTTTATTAAATCACTTAATTAATTAATTAATTAACCATTTTACCTCTAAAAAGTGACTTATCCATCCTGACGGCTTCTTTGGCCACTGAAAGTCACTTCTCATCATCTTATCCTGTAGTGCTCTTCCTCCCGATTCCGATGAGCTATTACACTAAGAGTTTTCTCCAAGTAATATGCCCATTATGACCTTCTTAGTGAATTGAATTAAGATATGACCCATAATAACTCAAAATTATGGAAATCGTCGGAATGCAACGAAACCAAAGCCCAGCTGTGCAGAATGGATCTTGATGATGATCGATGCAAGTTGGGCCCAAATAAACCCCTCAATATCTCCCGAACTCTCTGTCACCCCTATCTAGTTACTCGGGTAGGCATAACCCTCTGAAATGTTGTAATGTTATAATGTCTCAAAATGGGGACATTACATCAAATGGCTCAACACTCTGCATCACATGTGCCGTATCCTGCAATAAAGGCACAATGTCTTGGGTGAATGCATGGGACGTCCTTCAAAGAACCATGTCAAGTGCATCCAAATCATATCAAAGTTATGGAATCAAGTAAGACCAATGTTCACAAGGTATAATAGTCCTTAGATCATACAAAGTAAGCAATTACTTAATATAGAAGCCATATAAACAATTCACATCAAGTATCCCATTAAACTTCACATTAGCTCAAGAGTTTATGTAAGTTGGCAAGTTTGAGTATGGGAGGACCATCATCAGACCCTATTAGGGGTGCCAACCAAAACAAGAAAGAGAAGACCCAAGTAGATGGATACGTCTTGAGGGAAGTAGGAAAGAAAGGAACCCTTCAAGAGTAAGTGTGACAGTGAAACTTGCTAGGCTTACTTCATGGCCTATGGAATCATTTGGTCCATTTATATGAACGCCTTTGTGGAGGGTGCTCTTGCTCTTGAGTTACCACTTTCTAGGTGCTACGTTTTTCCAACCCCTTAATTTTCCTTTTATATTGTCAGTTTATTAATTTGCAAGTCCCCTTTACAAGGTTTCAAGCAGTAGCATTCATCGCTTTGGGACTGGGGTGAATGCGAAAAGGGTAGAGCTCAAGTATGGATTGGCTTTTTTAAAAGTCCTTGCTATTATTCCTTTCTTTCTTTAGCATCATTCTTTATTCACTATTTTTACTAGCAGCTGCAATCTTAGTCACGGGGTTCGCTGAATTCAAACCTTGAGGTTCAAAATTCAATGAACCTCAAAAAATATTCGAATTTGTTTAGATTCGCCAAACCTGAAATTGAATTTAAAGGCGATTTTTAAGCGAAATGTTTACAGGTTTGCAGGTTTAGGGTTTTGTTGTTTAGTGGTTTAACAATTAGAAAAAATAACGGGCACCCTCCGTCTACACAATCTCATTCCGCCGTGCCACAAACAGTGTCATTCCGCTGCACACATTCTCATTCTGCCATGCCGCGCCACACACAATCTCGTTCATTCTGCTGCATGCTGCCAAGATATTTGCAAATCTCTCCAACTCGAAACCTACTCAATCTTAGTGTGTAGCTCGAAAATTCATCGTTATACTGCTTGCAAACTTTTGCTCAGGGGAAAACCGTGACAAATTTGGGAGTTGGGATTGTTAGTTTACAAGATTGAAGGAAGGGTAAATACTCGTCTTTCCGCAGTGCGAACATGTGAGAGAATATATTTAATGTATTTGATTTTTAAAAAAAATGGATAAACTATCTATCTCAATGGATTTTGCAATATCTCTTTAATGAAACGTCATGACTATTTATTTTGCCGATTCCTTTCCAACATTGTTTTTTTTTAATTTTGTTCATCTTATTTTTTAAAAGATGTATTTTCTTATTTTAATTTTAAATTATTAAATATTTTTTTAATTTATGTGTTTATTTTACTAAACATAAAATTTGTAACAATTAAATATTTTCTTTACTTTTTATTTCTATTTATATATATTTATTCATTACTTTTTAATTTATTCACTACTATGTTGCAGGAAACGCCCCCCCCTCTGTTTTGGAGCCCGAAACGGGTACGGTATGACCTCGAAACGCTGGCAGCCATACCGTACGACGTTTCTCGAAAAGGAAACACCGTACGGTACGGCCGTCGGCGTTTCGGGGCCGTACCACGCCCGTACGACCAGGTTTCCACGGATTTCAAAGGAAACTTAGGCAAATAAAGGGGCCGTGGGGCCCCCAAACTTCCAGTTAATGTTAGTTAATGCCTTTTTGGCCTTCTCTAATTAGAATGAAGATGATTTTATGTGTTTTTGTTTTAATTAAAAAAAGAAACTTCTAGATGTAAACCAAAACCCTATATATTTTTTAAAACTATATAGATAATGCATTTTTTTTTAAAACTATATATATATATATATATATTTTTTTTTTTTAATTTTTTTATATACAGCGTTTCCCCCGACGTTTCCATTTTTTGAGGGCCTGTTTCATATCGTACCTGTTTCGGAAACTTCGTATCGTTTCCCCGTTTCGTGCAACTTAGATTCACTATTTTTATTTCTATTTGATATATTTATTCATTACTTTCTAGTTTTTAATTTGTTTAAATTATTTAATATTATGTTAATTTTTTAAAAT
>JASDQU010737549.1:217910-267451 GCA_032191745.1 Picea mariana | reverse complement strand
ATATATATATATATACACAATCGAACCTAATGGCGAACCTCATCCGAACCTTATTGGAAAATTCGAATTCGAATTCGAATCGAACCTATTTGTTGTCGAACCCAAACCATGTGACATAGGATGCAATCTACCTTTGGGCCCTTAGCCCCTCTTCTCATGAGAGAATGAACCATGACCCGTTATCGAAGTTTAGTACAATGAGACATGCTTCAGGATGGTAAGTGTTAAGTATGGTGGGGAAACAGAACGTTATCCTTGTGAGGCCCCCCTAGTAATACTCCTTTTTCTTGGGCTTGCATTTCTCTAAGAGTTTAATTTTTTGTATTTTTATTTTCATTTTCCTACACCTTGCATAGTGGATTGGCCTAGCCACCCATGCAAAACCGTATGGCTAGTTAATAATTTTATTTCAGCATTGCAATTTCTTTTCAAGTTTGCCCCTTTTGTCCTTAAGGCAAGGTTGTGTGGCTAGGATTTGTTTATTTACTTTCCAAGTCAAGCTATTTCCTTTCTTGCTTTTATTTTTCACCCACTTGGGCACAAAACCAGTAGGCTTGTCCTCCACCTTGTGCCTTTGTTAAGGTTGCAAGTGGTTTAGTTTGATTTTAAGTTATTTCTTCATTCTTTATTTGTTTGTCTACACCCTGCAAAGAGGATTGGCTTTGCCACCCATGCAGTTTCGTAAGGCTAAGTAGATAATTGATGGTTATTCCTCTATTTTCTCTTTAAAGTTCATGTGATATCTTTATGGTTTAGAAGCACATAATTTCATTTACTATCTTGTTTAATCCCATGGTGGCATAATCTTTTTACTTGTACATTTCTTTCAAACAATTCTGATTTACTTTCCTTTCAAGCACTTGCAATTTACTTTCTTTAAAGAACTTAACTCAAAGTAACCTTTAATCACCTAATCAATCTATCTTAGGCTCTAAGGGATCAATTTATTTAGTTTAATTAGATCACCCTTAACTGTTGCAACTTTCGCCATCAAACAAGGGACTTGTGGAGGCGACTTGGGGTGCTAGATCAGGGATGATCTCACGGCACTAGGTGTCCCCCTTGTTGAGCACCCTTGTTTCCTGGGTTGACCTGTGGAGCTAGGGTAAGGCCTTGTTTGCCTTGCTTATTGAGCACCCAACAATCCTTTTGGCCAAAGCGGTGGGAGTTTTGGAGAAGTCACCTAGTCTAGGATTTGCAACTTCACCTAATCAACCTAAATCCTAAAATCTATTCACAAGCAACCTATGGTTCAACTTCATCATTCATTTTCATGGTTCATGCTCTTTACTTTCTGCAATTTCATTTCAAGTTATCTTTCAAGCAATCTTATTGAGCATCTTGTGGTGGTTGAATGGCTGATCTTAAGTTGCACATTAGTGCCCGTGGAGGCTATCTTTCAAGTTTTATTTCTCTTCCTCTTGAGTTGCGCACTTAGCCCGTGGAGGCTTTCTTTTTGTGGTCTTGTCTCCTCTTGAAGTTGCGCATTTGAGCTATTGAGCACCCCCCTTGAAGTTGCGCACCTCTCTTGGGGCACTTCAAGTTTGGGTGTGGGTTTGTGTTGTGTTTGTTGTGGATGCTATCTTGATCTATCTCCTTCTTTTTCCTGCAAAATCAACTTGAGTTAGTTCAATCATTGCTTTACTAGAATCATAGATCTAGCAAGTGCTTGCTCTTTTCATTTGTAGATAGTTGTACTTTGTATATTGTTGTAGCATCTAGAAATTCTTTACATTCTTTATTGTGTTGATAGTTGTTTCAATTCTTTGTATCTAATCTAATTGTAAAGTTTTGTAAAGTTATTGTTTCTATTCTTTGTGTAACTTAGTTGACCCCATTGCCCAACCTTAGGCACTAGTCTTAGTTCTCTCAGGGAAAGGGTTTGCTTTTGCATTGAAGGTTTGCATTGCATTGCTTGCCTCTCATATAGGCTAGTTTCCCCTAGCCTTTAACAAATTAAAATTAACTTCTAGATTTCACCTAATAACTCACATAGTAACTAGGGTCTACCCCCCTTGGCTTCTCTAGGAGTAAGCCTAGACGGAAGGAGTTCAAGTCGAGGTGACAGTGGGCTTGAACTTAGGCATTGTGCCTCCGAGGACACACTAAGTGGATTGAGACTTAGTCCATGTTTGCAGGTGTGTATAAGGACGGCAACGGAAATCTCCCAAGCTTTTGGAAATAAAGTGTCTATTCATTGTCCAAGTTATTGTAGATTGTACGTACAAGTTTATTTATATGTGGCAAATATTGTTCTAGGCACACCATTGAGAGTTATTTTTGCAGGTTTGTGGATGCCGTTGTCAATTCAAGGGCCATAGAGGAGTAACTTTGATACATTGGAGAAGGTTAGGTAATCCTTAAATCTTCGTGTGTTGCTTACCTTCAAGAGGAAAACATTATGCATATGACATCACTTGATTCAGTGCATCTGTAAATAATCTTTGGTAGGGGCCACCCATAGAATTGTCTTGAGAAGTGGATATTAGATAGACCCTCTCCCCCATCAATTTTGTGGATTTAGCAACTAAATTGGGGCTGCTGTTGTCCACGTCACCTTGGCTGCCTACGGCCTCTTAATATTCATAAGATCAAGCCTTTGAAGTTGCATGCATGACCCCATAGCCCAAGCAAATAAAGACACTGATATTCCCTTTCATCTGCCACCCCAAAATACAAAATCTCAAAAACACTTTTCCTTTTGTTTTCTGTTGCTAAGCTCTCTCTTGCTCCCACTTCATATTACACACATTGAGCTTAGTTAACCATAGGGAATCCCCCTAGGTTAGATTTCACCTAGTCTAAAGTGAGAAAAACAAGGCTACTGAGGTGACAGTGGGTAGCTTGCCTAAGTTGCCCTTGGGGGTTTCACAATGTGTGCTTAGGGACTTCTGCACCAAGTGAGAACCTGAGAGGTAACAGACTTCATAATCCAAAGGATAGGCACCGGTGCTGTTGAATCCATCCTATTTTCCATGGATATATATATATATATATATATATATATATATATATATATATATATATATATAAACTTTCTCTGTGGTCTGATCTGTCATACACCATCTGAACTTAACCAGCATATGAGAAGCGATACTTAGGGATACCGCCCTATAGTGGGCAAGTACCTGTTGTGAAGTGAGAGAGGTGCATAGAGAGGGGGACAGAAGGTCTGAAGGTCGACCTTGACATTGTGTTGTCCTTGATGTCTATGAGCACTAAGAGAGGTGTTGTAACTGGCCTCCCCTACTTGCCTCTAGAATAACAAATTCCTGTCACTGTTGTTGGCCATTTTAGATGCTGAAAAGCCTCCTGAGTCCAAGCAGGCAATGATGGGTGGGGGCTCATCATCACTGATCCTGAGCCAACTATTGATGGATGGGGGCTGCAGCCCAAAGACAAAGCAACCCACTGCCCAATACGGGCATAATTCCCGTTGTTGCATGATGGTTTGAAAAACCATACAGGCCAACTGGCCTAATTTTTGATGAAATTAGACATAACTTTGATGTACTTGTATTCCAACTTGGATGACATTTTTTTGTGTTTGTTATTAAGCTTACTAGGTGGCTAGGTTCTAGAGACCTATCTAATGGCGGCTGCTCTATGCAACCCCCCCTTTTTTTTTGTCTAAAATGCCATATGCAATTTAATAGTTAAAGGAAACATTTTATTAAAAAAATCTAATACTAACACCTAATATATACAGTGATATGACCATTGGACTTCGCGAACTCTATCGTGGATTCACTAAACTATTTCTTATGCAAATAATATGCATAGAGCAAAGGCAACCATTTCTTACCCCATAATTCTTTGGTTCCTGTTTATCATTAAATTGTTGTCTCCCATATTGTTTCCCGTTTCTGATGTCTGGTAACATAGCAATAGGACTTATTATATTTATACAATGTTCATATGCCTATTGAATGGTGATGATTCTTCTTCATGACTATTTTTTAATAATAGTTATTATTGCTATTACTACTATTACCCTGTTTATACCCTTCGTATACTAGATCATTTTTTGATATGATGTAATTTCTTGATTTCTTTGTCTTTTTATTCTCATTCTCAATTAGAAGGATTAGCTTATATGGACAAATGATCCCCCACCGATGATTTTCAAAGAAAGCTACATTTACAAAGTCCAATAATACAAGCTTCAACATTTCAGATGTTTTGGCAAGTCCTGCTTCACTAACCTATACTAGCCAAGTAGGAAAATGAAAAGCATTTTATAAACTAACATTTAATTTGGGTTTCCTTTGTTGTGTTTAGGTTATTTTCTTGCGGCACAAGCAAAGAAGGAGAATCCTTCCTAGTTGAGTGGAATGAGAGTGAAGGAGCAATTAAGAGAACATACTCTGGGCTTAGGAAGAAGAGTTCAGATGTTGTGCAATTCGATACAACCCAGAACCATTTCTTAGCTGTGGGGGATGATCACCAAATAAAGTTTTGGGATATGGACAGTACCAACATGCTTATGAGTTTTGATGCTGAGGGTGGTCTACTGGTGGGAATTTCTGTTTATTCTTTATTTGTAGTTGCAATTATTTTGACTGCAGCAGCATTCTTTATATGCTTTAGCTGCTTCTGACAATGATGAAATGGTATTTGCTGTCTTGAATTCCAGAGCCTGCCTCGTCTAAGATTCAACAAAGAAGGATCTCTTCTTGCAGTGACCACAGCAAATGGAATCAAGATTCTTGCTAATGCAGATGGACAGAAATTACTTAAAACAATGGAGAATAGGACCTTTGATTCGTCATCAAGGGCACACATTGATGCAGCTGCAATTAAGGTTAAATTTTTTATAATTCTTTTCCACCTTATTTGCATGCCAGGTCAGTGCAACAACAAAAAGTGTTCTGACTCTAGCCATTTTCTCATTCAGGTGCCTGGTGGTGTTCCTATTGTTGCAGCAAGTGCAACATCAAGTCCAGCCACTGGAAGAACGGAGCGTGTTGAGAGAGCCTCCTCAGCCATTACTGTCTCTGGAATAGTAAGACTGTAGCATGAGAAATGGAACAAGAGTTTGTCCTTTGAAATGTCTTAGCATTGAGGGAAGGATATCCCATTGAGAGAAGTGTTATAGAACATCACCATCTCAAGCGAGCTGATATTATATTTCTTTTCACAGTTTACAGGTGCATTCTATCATGGTAGGCTTTTTATATTTAATGTTGTGTTGCAGAATGGAGTTGATCCAGCACAGAGTTCAGAGAAACCAAGGTTATCGGATGATTTATCTGAGAAAACTAAAATATGGAAGCTGACTGAAATTACTGATTCTATCCAATGTCGGTGTATAACATTGCCTGACAGTGCAGTGGAGCCTGCAAGCAAGGTGTGCTTTAACTATCCATATTCCCCAAAAAACTTCATTATGTCAGAAGCTGTAACATTTTCAAGTGAGATATTTTGTTCAATTGCGTGGCAAAATTCCATTTGTGTAGGTTTCACGTCTTCTATACACAAATTCTGGAGTTGGATTACTAGCTCTTGGATCTAATGCAGTGCATAAATTATGGAAATGGAACCGCAGTGAGCAGAATCCCAGTGGCAAGGTGTCTGATCAATGAAATAGAATGGATGTTTTTTGTGTCTAATATTTGAGGTGAGCAGTGTTGTTGCATTCAAGAGATTGCTGAAATAATTTTTGGTTATATCCAGGCAACTGCAAGTGTTCATCCACAGCGCTGGCAACCAAGCAGTGGTCTTCTCATGACTAATGATATAACTGATATAAATCCAGAGGAGACTGTTCCATGCATAGCTCTGTCAAAGAATGACTCATATGTCATGTCAGCATCGGGTGGAAAAGTATCTTTATTCAACATGATGACATTTAAGGTAAACAGAGGACTTCTTGAGGGACTTATTTAGGCACTGAAACCCTCATTTCATTATTAATTGTTCTGAATGGTCAGCTTAACATGAACTTATGTTTATATCAATGCTTACAGTATACAAACAATTGAACTTGCCTATGTATTCAACTGACCTGCTTTTGGAATTCTCAGGTTATGACTACTTTCATGCCCCCACCCCCAGCATCAACATTCTTAGCATTCCATCCACAGGATAATAACATCATAGCTATTGGGATGGAAGATTCAACTATCCACATATATAATGTCAGAGTAGATGAGGTATGTGTTAAAAATTTAATTTTGTAGGACATCATGCGTTCAGTTTTGATTGAAGGTAGATAAATTTGAAACTTCAAGTTTTACCATGTAGAGATAGTTTACAATCAGAGTGTCGACAAACAAAACTTTGCTAGCACAGCCATATTTTCTAGATTTCTTGATAATGGCTCATCTACTCACTATTGGCATGCGACATTATGTTTCTTTGGTTAAAAATGTAGATGCAACAAGCCATGTTAATCATAGATTTTCTCAATAACTACATAATTGTTGGCAGGTTAAAACTAAGTTGAAAGGACATCAGAAGAGAATCACAGGTCTTGCCTTTTCCAGTACTCAGAACATTCTAGTGTCTTCAGGTGCAGATGCACAGGTAAGCCTGTTGACATTTAAAATCTTGTAAGTTCTCAGATGAAAATTTGATGTTTAAAGAAAATTGTGTTTGCAGCTGTGTGTATGGAACACAGACACATGGGAAAAACGCAAATCGAAGACTATCCAGATGCCGGTTGGAAAGACAGTTTCTGGTGACACACGAGTTCAATTTCATTCTGACCAGCTTCATATACTTGTTGTCCATGAAACACAACTTGCCATTTATGATGCCTATAAATTAGAACGCCAATGCCAGGTAATAACAAAATCCTTACTATTAAGTCGTGGAATTAGGCTATATCATAATTGATTTAGTATGGAGAGAAATGATGTCAATAGGAGCAAGTTACTCCATTAAATATACCATACAGTCTTTGATAGTTTTCTATTGCTTTCATGTTTAATGTTTGGTAGCAAGAGACCTAGTGTTGGTAGTCTGTACAAAATGATTTATAATATGTACTAGTATACTAATTTACCCATTATTCTTATTTAAAGTGACACTTTGAACATAACTTTTATTCTTATTTTTTTCAAAGAATTAAGTGGAAAATGTGTAATTGTTTGTTTCCCTTTCAACTGGCCATGTGCAGTGGGTGCCACAAGATGCTCTTTCAGCACCAATATTGTATGCAACATATTCATGTAACAGGCAACTTATTTATGCGTCATTCAGTGATGGTAATATTGGTGTATTTGATGCTGAAATACTCAGACCAAGATGCCGCATAGCCCCAACTGCCTATTTAAGTTCAGGGACTACTGGGTATGTAGGATTTGTTAATGGCTTTTTTCTGATATGTAGATGACAGATTATCATAAATATGCGTTAATATGTTATTCTGTCATTATACAGTTCTACCACTTTACCCTTGGTTGTGGCTGCACACCCTCTTGAACCAAATCAGTTTGCCATTGGATTGGCTGATGGAGCAGTTCAAGTAATTGAACCATCCGAGTCGGAAGGAAAATGGGGGGTTACCCCACCTTCGGAAAATGGAACAGCATCTGCTGTGGTTGCTGGTCCATCAAGTAGCAACCAAGGCTCAGAACAAGCTCCAAGATAATCAGCTTTTGTGTAATAGATTGTAGTTTGTTCATCTGGGCTCTTTTCTTGCTGACTGGTAAGCATTTTCTATTTTTCTCTCTCTATATCCACAATACCTTGTTCAAGGTTGTTTAAATTCAATGTTTGTACAAATATTTGTCAGTGGTGATTGTATATTCTTTCTATGGACAAGCCACCAAAAGGATAAGCAGGTAATCTCCATTGCATGTATTTTATTTTCATTGTTTACCTGGAGAGAAGTGATCGCTATCAGTCTAGTTGCACATTAATTTGGTATTTTGGCATATTGACACTATCCTTTGAAAAGCAATGAACATTCATATTGATAGATTATCAAATTTATGTTTCAGTTATTCCGTAGGTTTTGACAGTGGCTTTGTCTTCTATGTAGGACATATTCATCATTTCAAGATGTCTGTGAATATCAAATAGTGATTTAAGTTGTATTTCATGAGACAACATGCAATACAACTAAAGAATATTAGCTGTTAGTTTAGATATGTTAAGTCAAAATGAAACTGCTAAGCCATGACCTTGGTATCCAAAACATGGAAACAGACATTGAATGACCGGTGAGCGTGTTTTGGTCATGGTTTGATGATATCTTGCTCTTTTTGATAGAAGCAACCAGGGATTAGAAAAGAGTGGTGCGACGATCTGTCATAAAAAAATAGAATGATGTGTTATTTTCACACAATTGCATGGATAGGAATACACATAATGATGAGAAAGTGTGGATTTATTCATATCATTGGATGATGCAGTGTCTCATTTCATAAGAGGAGAATAGGAGTATGTTACACAACTCCCAAGTACCTAATTAGTAACCACTACATTAATTACTATATTAAATGCGTCATTATTACATCGCTTCATTAGTGAGACTTTATTAAATCTCCAAGTCCTAATACCTCTAAGTTCTAAATATGATCATATTTTTTAACACCCTCCCATAATGGTCATTTGACATGCTTGTCAAAATACAAAAAGACAAAAGCTTTGGACAAGCAAGATGTATGTAGTGGACATGATAAAATCTTCAAAATAGTGACTAGAAGTTAACCGTATCTGGCAAGGTTGATGAAGTACAATTTACGTCACTATCCTTTTGTTTGACCATTGACTCACTAGCTGGATGAAAGCCAATGTTGGCTGAATAGTGAGCCTTTCCACCATTGACATACAACTTGGCTTGTTCACTAAACTCACCTCCACATATAAGCGGTCCAACATAGCAAAATTTTGTGTTTTCTTCTTTGAGGAAGCACCCTTTGGTTTAACCATGTCTTCACCCTCCTTGAAGGTTGTCTTTGTTACCATTTCATCTTCACCCACCCTCCTTGAGGGTCCTCTTCTTCTGAATTACTGCAGATAACGCATAATATACCCACTGTTTTCCTTCTCTTCTTTGCTAATTTTGACTTGTTCCAGCAGTAATGTCATCCAGGGCTCCATTTCTTGACCTTTTCTCACTTGACCCCTTGGCCTAGGCATTATTGCTGAGTTTTCAGTAAAATTACAGCCATCTTTCTGTTGAACCAATCCTGCATTCTCAACTTCTATGAACCAAACTAAACCCTGTTTTTCCACACCACAACAACCATATTTTTTCTATTCTTGTCAAGAATAAAACACATATTATCGCTGGAATTTATATGTAAGTGTGGGCTATGCTTCATTATACTAATTTGTGAGTAGATTTTTCTCTAAACAAGGAACATAATAGACATCTTTAATCATTACCTTACCTCTTAGCTGATGTATGACTTTTCCCTTTCCTCTAATCTTGTATTCTTTTCTGCCACTCAACACAACAGAACACGGAGGGAAATTTATCTTCGACAATATCAATATACTAGTGGATGCTGTTAATTAAATGTCTAGATGCTCTTGAATCAATGTACCAATCATCTGTACTGCTCTTTGAATCCTTGTTTCTAGTCATGAACACAAAGAACTCTTCCTTCTCCTTGTTTTCAATGACATTAACATTTTTCTTCTCGGACTGATCATCGAAAGAATGCACTTGGTTGTGTTTTTCATCCCACAAATTCTTTCTCCAAACTCTACTTATATGCCCTAACTTGCCACATTAAGAGCATTGAATAGATTTTCTATATTTACTTGACTCTTTGTTTCCATCCTTGTCTTTGTTATATTTGATTCCCTTGCTCTTGAACTTCGTTGCAAGTACTGCCTTGGAAAACTCATTCATATTGCTATTCCCAAACTGTTGTTTTCATTTGTCTTGCTGCACGAGCTTAGTGCTCAACTACTCAAATGTCAGAGCTTTGTCAATATTAGTAATGTTCAAGGTCTCAATAAAATTTGCATGGGAAGAAGGAGAAACTTTCAAAGTTATATAACTTCCATATCTTCTTATTCCATTGTTCTTTCAATTGATTTTTAATATCCTTGAATTTTAACAAATGATCTTGCAAGGAGTCAGATGATTCCATTTTAATTGAGAATTAACCTATGTTGCATTGGTTTTCGGGACGGGGGAATGACGGGGACGGGGGGACGCGTCCCCGAGACGGCTAGAGCGCACCCCCAAATTTTTCAGGGGACGACGGGTTGGGGACGGTTGTTATGCTTACAAGCTTGAAGCAACTACAAATGTTTATGGTGAATTTTAATATTTTTTAATATATATACCATAAACATTTGTAGTTGCTTCAAGCTTGTAAGCATAACAAGCTATACTATACAGTATTATGCAAAACCCTTACACTTGCCAATACTGAAAAAGCTCGAGCAATTTAAAAAAGAGCCAAGTGACATTTCATTATTGGCTACTAGACAAGAGCAAAATGCAGTTTAGCTTTAGGAAACTTAAGTGAAAAATGTTTCTATAGCAGTTTTTCTTACTCGTATTTCTTGTTAATGACAATTATGTTAAAACATAAAAGGCATTCCCTTATCAATAGGTTTTGCAGATTTTTATGGTTGTGTTGAAAGCCACTATAAAACACTTTGGTTCTATAAAGAGATTAGATTCATATTTCAGATTAAGAAGGTGATTGCATAGGAATTTATTCAAACATTTAGTACCCAATTGAAGTCACTACTATCTGATTGTTTTCACAATGCTTGAGGTTGGAATGGTGGAAGCACTATAATTGAATGACTCCTGGAAACCCATGTAGAATATCTAAAAGCTAAGATAACCAGAAAAATGAGAACAAGAGCAGTAACCATAAGGATCAACCTTTTGAAATGTTGCATTTCTTGTTTTTTTGACATGGAAACTTTGCTTCTTGTAACCTTGTTGCTGAAAATACAATATTTAAATCACCAAAAACCCAAATCAATACCCATCATACAAAACCCATGTTTTGAGCTACAACTTTTACCACAGATTTAGATTCAATGCAATACAAAAATAATGGATGGGAAAAATGATCTTATTGTTCAATCATCAATTTCCATGATTTTCAAGACTGAAGATATATGTCCGGAATATCCCCAAAATCTGCCCAAAAAAATCCCTGAAATCTACCTAGAACATCCTCAAAATCTGTTTGGAACGTCCCTGAAATCTGTCCGGAACGTCTTGGGGATGGCCAACAAGTCCCCAAGTCCCCAAGTCCCCAATGGAGTCCCCAACAATTTAGGTAAGTTTCCTAAGGGTCCCCAAGTCCTCGGAACGCGGGGATGGCGGGTACGCGGGTTTTTTTGGGGGGGACGGGTCCCCGTGCAACATAGGAATTAACATATTTTTAAGGAAGAAGGCTCTACCTTTCCCTAAGGTTTCATACTGTTGAGATGTATAACATCAGAAGGTCTTCCACACTTTGCAGTGTCCTAGCATGGTGGGGGACAATGAAACAATGATGAAAGTTAATTAAGTAATTTTCCTATAGTTTTCAACTTAGGAAAATAATTGAAAATGTGTTATATTTTTCAGTTGACTTTATTGAGCGCTTTTCTAAAGTTAAAAGTGAAATTATTTAAGTGATGGTTATTTTAATCTCGACCATCGATCTCAACGAGGGAGTGGGAGGCAATCTCAGCTGTCCATCTCATTGAGATTAGGCTTCACTCGCTCAACGAAGTATAAGGAGGTCGACTTAGCCATTTTGGACGCATCATTGAGTTTGCAGAGGACATATTGAGTCGCATAGGATTTGATCTGAGGATTGGGAGAAAGAGATTCAACAAGGAGACAGAGGAGAACATGATACAAGGATTCACCATACTTTCAGGGTCAGGCAGAGACACATCCACTTCCACATAGAGGTTCTGTCATTGCTCACACAAAGCTCACACAGGCTGCTGTATGGATAATGCAGAGGCACGTGTGAGGGTTCTTGCTGAGGCGATTTGGTTCCATAGGTTGGGGAAAGGGTCGTACCTCATCAAAAAGGATTTACGCTGAGGTTTCTCTTAGTATTTGTTGGGGGTGAATTGTTTGTAAGAGATCTCCATATTTCCATTTGTTGAATAATAAAATCTCATTCATTTGCTGCACCGGTTTTTCCATACAAGGTTTTTCCCGGGACATTTCTCCAAAAATATGTGTACATGTGATTTGATTGCTGTTGCCTTTTACTTTTCAAGTTTTTGGTTAGTTTATTCTGCTGTGCGATTTATTTTTGTGAAGAAACATAACCCAGAGTAATTAATTAACGACATTTTTCAGCTATTGGTTAAACTGACATCTGGCTTTAGAAAATTTACATGGTATCGAAGTAGGACTGTGAAAGAAGCAACACACAGGTAGATCGTTCAGATCTGGAAGCACAGAATCAAAGCAACGTATTTTTGGTTGCAACGTATTTTTCTGGCAGTAACAGCGTAAGGTTTATAGAGGCAACGTTTTTCAGTATGGCCATGTCATTGAGGGTTGAAGATCGTCTATAGGGAGCTCAAAATTATCCCACCTAGAAGGAGTGGATGACTTTAGTGCTGGAGGTTAATGACGTACTTAACCATACACCGGTAATGACAGTTTCTCCAACAGATCTAGCAGAGTTGGTTATCTAGAAGAAGGGTGAGGCTAAGGCAAAGAGCATTATATTGGATGGGATTAAGGATCATGTGATCCCACACCTATCAGGAAAGACTACTGCATAGGAAATGTGGAAGGCCCTGAGTGATCTTTACCAAAACAAGAACGAGAACAGGGTGATGGCTCTCCGCAAGCAATTGCGTGGGACCAAGATGACCAAGGGAGAAGGCGTTGTTTCATATCTTACCAAACTTACATAGCTCAAAGACGATTTCATAGCAGTTGGCGAGAAGACTGAGGATTTAGAGTTGGTGCGTATTGCACTGGATGGCTTTTCAAATCCCTGAGATGTGTTTGTGCGAGGGGTTGTAGCTAGGGAGAAACTCTCAGGTTGGCAGTGACTTTGGGACGATTTTGAGCAGGAGGAGATCAGACTTGGTCAGTCTAGATTATCATCTTCACTAGTTATTGTGGATGAAGAAGGCTTGACTCTTGCAAGTAAGGGAAAAGGCAAGGAGAAGAAGAAGAAGGGTGGAAAGAAGAACATTGACTTTTCAAAAGTCAAATGTTTCCAGTGTCACCAGTTAGGGACATTTTACCTCACAATGTCCTGAGAAAAATAAAGGGAACAAGCCACAGATGGAAGCATCTGCAACAGTGGATGAATTTTCCAAACACTTTGAGCAGTATTTTTGCTTCATAGCTTGTATGTCTAGCGCAAAAGTCTCAGACATGTGGTTTGTGGACTGCAAAGCATCTTGTCATATGACATGGCGTAAGGAGTTTTTCACTAGGCTACAGGAGGGAGGTGTGAATCTGGTTATAGAGCTCAGGGATGACAGGCGCTACAAGGTGCAAGGGGTTGGCATAGTCTTGTTTCAGAGGGAGTCGGGTACATACTATATGTTCCGGGGTTGACTAAGAACCTCATCTCGGTCTCTGCTCTTGATGATAAAGGGTATCAGGTCAACTTCCGTAAGGGGAAGGGTGTTCGTCAAACCAACAAGGTCAAGCGAGAAGATGAACAAGATGATTGGGGTTTGAGAAGAGAAGGTGTACAAACTACAGTTTCAACTAGGAAGAACATTGGTCAGTACAACCATAGATATGGGTGAGTTGTGGCACAGGACGATGGCGCACTTGCACTTTGGTGCGCTGGGGCACTTGAGATAGGCAGTGAATGGATTGCCTAAGTTCACAACAGAGAGGCATGACCCTTGCAAGGGTTGTGAAATGGGTAAATATGTCCAGAGACCATTTCCACCGAGCGAGCACATGTCCAAAGGAGTATTGGATTTGATACATTCTGACATATGTGGTTCGATGAGCGTGGAGTCAGTGAGTGGCTTCAAATTTTGTTCTATTCATTGATGACTACTCCAGGAAGACCTGGATATACTTCTTGAAGGCTAAGGATGAAGTCTTCGACAAATTTCAAGAGTTCAGATCTCTGGTTGAAAACTAGGCTGGCAGGAAGATTCGGGTCTTGAGATCTGACAATGGGGGTGAGTACACCTCCAAGGAGTTTCTGGATTATTGCGTAGCAACAGGGATCATGAAGGAACTCACCGTTCCTTACAATCCTCAACAGAATGGAGTGGCCTAGAGAAAGAACATGACCATAGTTGGAGCAACACGGGCGATGATACATGATTAGTGTTTGCCACTGTTTTTATGGGCAGAGGCTAGTCACATTGTTGTTTATATTCAGAACAGGAGTCCCCACAGTTTTGGGGAAGTTGACACCTGAGGAGGTATTTACAGGTACTAGGCCGGATGTGAGTCACTTTCACATCTAGGGAAGCGTATGTTATTGTCACGTCCCTTCAGAGAAGAGGACGAAGCTAGAACCCACAACAGACAAGGGGATTTTGGTTGGTTATAGCGAGGGTTCCAAGGCCTACAGGATCTTTGTGCCAACCACAAAAAGATCATTGTGTGTAGGGATGTACAGTTCAAGGAGGAGCGTGCATTGAGGAGGTCGAGAGATTTGCCATCACATTTAGAGAACAAGCAGGGAAAGGACTCAGAGGTCAAGACAGAGGAAGCAAAGGATCAGAGTACAGGATCACAACACCAAACACATGGTACAGAATCACAACACCAAACACAGGGTACATGATCGTGGACAAGTGTTCAGGAGAGACTGTTGGACATGATCATCAGGAGTTAGATGATGAGGAGGAGCAATGTGATGCAGTTCCACAGTAACAGGGTACTAGGCCACGACCTAAGCGATTTAAGTCCACAGTCAGTGATTCTAGGTTGGCAAGGCTTCTAGAGAGAGACTTCAGAAGAAGTAAACCACCAGAGAGACTGGGGTATGCGGCATTGATGACACAACTTATTGATGCAGAGCCTTCCACATATGAGCAGGCTGCACAACATGGAGTGTGGCAGGAGGTCATGATGGAGGAATATGTCTCCATTATGAAAAATGATGTATGGGAGGTGGTGCCCAGGGCGGAAGGCAAGAAGGTGGTTGGATCCAAGTGGATCTACAAGGTCAAGCATGTAGTAGATGGAAGCGTGGACAAGTACAAAGCCTGCTTCGTGGCCAAGGGGTTTTCACAGCAAGAGGGAGTTGACTATGAGGAGAATTTCACCCCGATAGCTAGGTATTCCACGATCCGAGCAGTCATATCATTGGCAACATAGAAGGGTTGGTGCGTTCACCATATGGACGTGAAGATCGCTTTCCTTAATAGAGTTGTTGAGGAAGAGGTATATGTTCAACAACCAGAGGGATTTGAGGTAGGCAACATAGAGGCGCATGTGTGTAGACTGAGGAGAGCCTTGTATGGGCTCAAGCAGACACCTCGGGCATGGTACTTGAGGGAGATGGGTTTCCAGCTGAGCAAGGCTAATCCAAACCTGTAATTTCTCGCAGGGGAGGTGCCTTTCATATTGGTGTTATATGTAGATGACCTATTTGTTACAAGAGATGAGAAGCTGATTGTAGACTGCAAGGCAAACCTTGCAGTTGAATTCGAGATGAAAGACCTTGGGTTGATGCACTACTTCCTTGATCTGGAGGTTTGGTAGACGAATGGGCGGTTCTTCCTTGGTCAGGGGAAGTATGAAGTAGAGATATTGCGTAGGTTTAAGATGATGGACTACATGCCCATGTCTACTCTAGTCACAAACTGGAGGAAGGTGGACACATCAGATTCATAAACAATTGACCCCACCGTCTATCATCAGTGGATTGGATCACTCATGTATTTGGTCAACACTCGACCAGATATTAGCTTTGTAGTAAACTCACTGAGTCAGTTCATGGTGGACCCTCAGAGAGTCCATTGGATTGCTGCGAAGCATGTGCTTCGCTACCTCAGAGGTACGATGGAGTACGGGCTATTGTATGAGCGAAGTGGTGAGGTGAAGTTGGCAGGATATACAGATGCGGATTGGGAAGGATGTGTGAAGGACATGAAGAGTACTTTTGGGTGATGTTTCAGCATTGGATCAAGCGTCATTTCTTGGTTCAGCAGGAAGCAACGTTCAGTGGCATCGAGCTCTGTTGAGGCAGAGTACACGGTTGTTAGCTTGGAAGCATGTGAGGCATTGTGGCTCAGGAAATTATTTGTGGGACTGTTCGGGCAGGAGCTAGAGGCTACTATCATTCATTGTGACAATCGGAGTTGCATTAAGCTCTCTGAGAATCTGGTATTTCATGATCGTAGCAAGCATATTGATATCAGGTTTCACTTCATCCGACACTGTGTACAGAGAGGAGCCGTGAGGCTTGATTACATACAAACTGATGAGTAGATAACAAATATTTTTACCACGACACTGAGTAGACAAAAGTTCATGAAGTTCAGGGATCAGATGGGGTTGCGACATAATCCCTTCCTCACTAAGAGGGAGTGTTGAGATGTATAGCATTAGAAGGTCTTCCACACTTTGCAACGTCCTAGCATGGTGGGGGACAATGAAACAATGGAGAAAGTTAACTAAGTGATTTTCCTATAGTTTTCAACTTACGGAAATAACTGAAAATGTGTTATATTTTTCAGTTGACTTTATTGAGTGCTTTTCTAAAGTTAAAAGTGAAATTATTTAAGTGGTGGTTTTGTTAATCTTGACCATCGATCTCAACGAGGGAGTGGGAGGCAATCTCAACCGTCCATCTCATTGAGATTAGGGTTCACTCGCTCAACGAAGTACAAGGAGGTCGACTTAGCCATTTTGGACACATCATTGAGTTTGCAGAGGATAGATTGAATCACAAAGAATTTGATCCAAGGATTGGGAGAAAGAGATTCGGCAAGGAGACAGAGGAGAACATGATAAAAGGATTCACTATATTTCCAGGGTCAGGAAGAGACACATCCACTTCCACATAGAGGCTTTGCTATTGCTCACACAAAGCTCACATAGGATACTGTATGGATAACGCAGAGGCATGTGTTAGGGTTCTTACTGAGGCGATTTGGTTCCAAAGGTTGGGGAAAGGGTCGTACCTCATCCAGAAGGATTTACGGTGAGGTTTCTCTCAGTATTTGTTGAGGGAGAATTGTTTGTAAGAGATCTCCATATTTTCATTTGCTGAATAATAAAATCTCATTCATTTGTTGCAATGGGTTTCCCACATTGGGTTTTTCCATGGACATTTGTCCAAAAGTGTTTGTGTGCATGTGATGTGATTGATGTTGTCTTTTACTTTGCAAGTTCCTGGTTAGTTTATTCTGCTGTGCAATTTATTTTTGTGAACAAAAATAACCCAGAGTAATTAATTAATGACATTTTTCAGCTATTGGTTAAACTGACATCCAGGTTTAGAAAATTTACACACATCTTTTGTAGATTTCCCCACATGACAAATGCATCATTACCATCTTGAACTTTGGGAAAACATTTCATTCGTTACTGAACACCTGATCAAACATCATATCATCTGAATTCTTCGCATCATAATATGCTTGGRAAACCACCTTTGTCTTACACCACACTTATTTTCTCAATACAAGTTTGTCAAAACCTTCACTTGACATAGGGACATGGCACACGGAGGACACAAAAATACGAGTATCCAACACAGGCATGGCGACCCTCGAAAATAGGACATTGAGGACACGTGTTATATATATATATATATATATATACATATATACACACACACATAATTTATATATTAAAATTTAAATTATGAATTACACATACAAAAATGAAATAATTAAACTGTAAACATTTACATGATGGTGATACAAATTCAATCATACAACTAGTACTAACTTAGTAACTACTAAGTTACTAAGTTACCAACATAAATGATGACATTGCCAACTCAACACTGTTGTCCAACCCATATCATAAGGAAACACATCCCACATCTTTGTCTTTCCCTTCAACCACTCTTCTCTCTGCCCAGTGCCTAGATATAAGACAGAGGTTGGTGTGCACATACACCACTAAGTCACTTGACACGATGATAAAGAGAAGAGTTCAACATAAGCGTTTATACTTGAGTGAAGGGTACATTTTTACCGGGGTCGTGACATAAGTGTTCCACAATCAATGCCACCAACTTCGAGGTACATAAAGGGCTTGGTGCCCTTGATTAAATGCCAGCTCCTTACCCTCATACATGATAGAATCCAATGGAAACATTGTAATCTTGCCAATCTTGAAATCATGAAAACTGTTAAGTCTGTTGAATTTTGAATGGGACCTAAAATTCTACTTTCTGCTTATGAAGTCCAATGAGGTTGGAACCACTCTCAAACAGCCTGAAACAATTAATGACAATGTTAAAAATTTAAGTAAAATGATGAAAATGAAAGATAAAGAAGAATGTCACTTTTAAGAATTTAATCTTACCATTAATTACTAGGGTGGGTGAAATGGAGGGGGTGGGGACCTCTTTAAATAGCATTAGTAAGGCCAAATAACCCTTAGCTGCACACCGAAACACCTCATAGCTGCAAATTGCATGAGAAAACATGAGCCGGGGTCCTTTTCTAAGCAGGACACGTCCTATTTTTAGGACACACGTGTCCTGTGAACATGACACATTCTAAACAAGTGTTCGACACATGTCCTACCGTTTTGTGTCTGACACGTAGGATCCATGACACGAGGGGGTTGGACGCAACATGTGACTTAGGTCCAAACCTTTGTATTCAAATATTGCAAGAATCTTCTGTTTCCATGATTTAAAATTCTCACCATTAAACTTCTCTTTTCCATCCAAAATTATATGATGAGCTAAATTGGCCATCTTTTGAGGTTTGAAATACACCCACTGATTTTATTGCTATAACTCAACTTGATATCCTGACTGCTGTCCTAATCAAAAACACACTCTAAATCCGAGTCTTAAACTTCTTGCGAATAGAAATAATATTTGTTCTATGCCTAGAGAATAAGAAAATCACTATTCTTGACTATCACTCCATAAAGTTTTTTATCTAATATTTATTTCTAATTTAAATTTCAGTTCTGTAGGAAAATGCAGAGTTTCTATGGCACAATCTTTTGGTTCAAATTGCAGATGGAGAGATTTCAAACCCTCCTCAAAATTGTTTTCTTCAAAATTATTGTAAAACATAGGTTCAAAGCATAAAACTTGTTTTAATTCTTTAGGCATACATTGTCTTTAGTCTATTTCGTAGATGACTCTTCTAATTTCTCTTAGATTCCCTCGTTAGCTTGTCTTTACAATAATGCTTCGCTGTTGATTAGTGTTCCTTTTACTGATTGCGGCCTCTCAAAATCAAACAATGGTTGGTGGGTTAACCTAGCGGCTATTCTTTTTCAATCGATGGTTCATTCTATTTGATTTCACCATTCAACCCAATCTCAATTGCACTGGCTCAATTCCACAAATCCTTGACAATGGTGTATCAGTACTAACCTCTTGACGGCTCTAGTTTCTCGATGGCTTCCTTTGTTAGATGTTGACTCATTCTTTGTGTCAGCACTAGAAGTCATCTCCAGATTGCGTTGGAGGTAAGCCCGATACCCATTAGAGTTTTATGTCACAGGTTGTATTTAAAGAGGTCAAATGGGCGCAGACTCAAGATGATATCGTTTTAACTTAGAAAACTGGCTTGGTATGCACCTGTAGGTGAGGTCTTGATTAACTTTAGTGAGTAAGTTGGAGTAAGGGTGAATAGGAGGAAGATTTAGTGAGAAAGGTGTAGAGGTCCGCTATGAACATCAGATTTTCTAGCAGCCTAAGGAGGAAAAACTTAAACACAAGGTCCTCTTGGATTCAAATTTCAAGGAAGCTGAAAGAAATCATAACAATACTATAATCAAACATTTATCATAATACAGTTACAACAATCCATGTGAATCAATCAAACATGAACTCTCTCAGTATCAGAGGCAAATAAGATGGAGAAGAAGCCGACTTTCATTAAACAAGATATCTCAAAAACAAATACATAACCAGGGAATCAGTGTTATTCATCAAAAGTTTACAATATAGGAGCACTGCTCAACCATCGACCATAACAAAATACTAAAACTGCCTATATATACTCATAACTGTTGCAACTACCAGGGGCGTGATCGGAGCACTGCATTCAAAGCTTTCAGTCGGTACCTGCGCTGTCAGACTGTGCAGGCCTTCTCATGTCAGATGCGAGCTCGCCTCGGTTATGTGCTTTGCAGGAAAATCCGTCCAGAAGGAAGCTTCGGATTGACAATCTACACTCACTACCGTTCTCAACATGCTTTCCATTTATGTGGTGAGACGAGTTGTCAACCACCTCTCTCACTCTCATTAACGACCTGCATCGGGATTGAAAAGCGGCTTAATGCCAAGGGGGCGGCCACACGCTGCTCTCGGATAGGATGCCATATAAACGCGTGATTGCGGGGCCGCTCAAAGGTGGTTTGGGATCACACCACTTTTGAGCTTGCAATCCACCACCTTTTTCCATGTATTACTTTTTCCAAACCATGGTTTCAATTGCGGGATCGCTCAAGAAAATTATTGCCCGAGCACGTTGCGTCCCTGCAATGGACTATGACTGTCGATCTTGTGATATTGGGCGAGGATTTACGATCAACGGCTCAAATCTGCCCTCTTCAGATCAATGGATCAGATCTTCCCTTTTCAAATCGGCAACCGAGATCTGCTTCACGATTCGGGCTTCGGACTTTTAAAACTTCAAACTTTATTTGCCCCAATCAAATCCTCCGGAGTTCAGGATTTGATGAAACGTGGCCTCTAGAATTGGATGACCGAGATCCTCTTCGGGACTTCGGCCACTTCGGGCTTCGGGCGCTATACTTCGCGCAATTTTGGACTCTTGAAAGCCCGTGAGCCGATAATCTGAACTTTGAATGGAATCTCCTCCGTTGAAAACTGAACTTGCTTGCTCGCTTGATTTGAGTCCATATTAGACCGCTCTAAGTGTTGCTTTGTGCTCATGGATGTGACCTGCGGCCCTTGACAACTTAATGTGATAACATTTGGCTCCACAAGGGATGGCATGCTCCTTGTGGGCTGCCAAGAATGCACAGTTCCAATGCCTTAGCTGTTGGGCTATGGAGTCATGCTCAAAAAACATCCTCTTGAGAAATAAAAGACGACAAACACACTATCCTAAAAACGAAAACAAAACACATGGGCTCCAAGAGGAGCTTATTTATGTACATTCCTAGACTAATTGATTTTCTTACATAGTGCTAAGTGAAAGCGAATTTCCACCATAGCCATTCAAGTAACTTCCTGACTGGAAGTTCTTTTACTCTGTCAGTGACTGATAATAGACGATGCAACTGTGACAACAAAACGGTTACATCCTTCAGCTTTCCTCCAAAGGCTGAAATTGAGATATAGCTAGGCGGCTCTAAGGCATGAAGGAAATGCAATTCCATGTACTCGATGACAGGGTCATAGAATGAGTGGAAAACTCCAAAAAATTTGTAACAGACAGCCCGATCTGCTCCACCGCTGCTCACACATGGTTGAATATCTCCGGTAAGCATAGGTGGATGAGAAGCTGATGTAGGCTGACTGATCCCAGGTGGTGGCTGCTCACTCACAGGCTCAGGGCAAGATATAAACTGCTCATTTGGATTTCCCTTTTTTTCTCCTTCACGGCTCTCCCAAGGATCAAATTCACAATCATAATAAACAAGAATCATGGGAGAGCTCTGCTCTTCGTCATCTTCGCTAGGTTATTCATCGCAAGTTGTTTGTTCTTGGCCAGTATCCGAAATCACTTCTTCGTCATAAGTAGGGCTACCAAGAACATCTGTTTCGAGGATTGGAATATCCTCTGCATCTTCATAAGAGCAGCAAGCACGATTTGCCTTCAATTTCTCTATTTTTGTAGAAAGTGATTTTACCAGTCCCACCAGCTCACCCAAAGCATCTTCTTCATCCTCATAGTCTGCATTAGAATATGCTCTATTCTGAACACAGTCGTTATATTCCTTACAACAGTTATGAGAAATAAACTCAGAGGAATAGAACTTTTGACAATGCCCATTGAAAGCCGCATGAAACTGCTCCAGGCAGGAGATGCTAGCAGGGGGTGAGTGGTACCAATTGCGAGCATCTCCTGCTAACGAGATCATGAACATCTTTAATAATACATCCTCATGATGTATTTCCCATTGATGCATGAGTTCATGAAACTCAAGGAGATGTTGAGCAGGGTTGTCCTCTTTACACTCTCTAAATATGGGCAAATAGTCACCACATTCATTTGGAGTAGGAACACCATTAGGAAAACCAGAAACAAAGGAGAATTTAAAAGGAGCATACCTCCGAGCCAAGATTCTTTCCATTTCGAACCAATGGAATCACCAATCGATCCTTTAATCATGGAGTCGCCAGGTGAATGATATGCAGTCTGAATGTGTTTGGTCTTTGTTCACCATCAAAGAGCATATCTAATTGTTGTCAATCTCCCAGGGAATTGTCAAGCTGAGAAAGCGGCTGCTAAAAGCCCTCTCGAAAAATTTCTCTGGGTCAACTCGGGTGTGCTAGAGGCAGCCACAACCAAAATAGTGGAGTCGACACAGTGGAGTCGCCAGGTGCAAATGCAATCTTCAATGGTTTTGATATTTGATGCACCTTTAGAATCAGAAGCTCGTTGTCGTTCTACCCAAGGAAAAGTATTCAATTCGTTCCCCGACAATGATGCCATAAATGTTAGCACTAGAATTCACCTCCAGATTGCGTTGGAGGTAAGCCCAATACCCATCAGTGTTTTATGTCTCAAGTTGGTTTTAAAGAGGTCAAATGGGCGCAGACTCAAGATGATATAGTTTTAACTCAGAAAACTGGACTGGTATTCACTTGTAGGTGAGGTCTTGATTAACTTCAGTCAATAAGTTGGAGTAAGGGTGAATAGGAGGAATATTTAGTGAGAAAGGTGTAGAGGTCCGCTATGAACATCAGATTTTCTAGCAGCCTAAGGAGGAAACACTTAAACACAAGGTCCTCTTGGATTCAAATTTCAAGGAAGCTAAAAGAAATCATAACAGTACTATAATCAAACATTTATCATAATACAGTTACAACAATCCATGTGAATCAATCAAACATGAACTCTCTCAGTATTAGAGGCAAATAAGATGGAGAAGAAGCTGACTTTCATTAAACAAGATATCTCAAAAACAAATACATAACCATAGAACCAATGTTCTTCATCAAAAGTTTACAATACGGGAGCACTGCTCAACCATCGACCATAACAAAATACTAAAACTGCCTATATATACTCAGAACTGCTGCAACTACCAGGGGCGTGATCGGACCACTGCATTCAAAGGTTTCAGTTGGTGCCTGCTCTGTCAGACTGTGCATGCCTTCTCATGTCAGACGCAAGCTCACCTAAGTTATGTGCTTTGCAGGAAAATTCATCCAGAAGGAAGCTTCGGATTGACAATTTGCACCCACGACCGTTCTCAACATGCTTTCCATTTATGTGGTGAGACGAGTTGTCAACCACTTCTCTCACTCTCATTAACGACTTGCATCAGGATTGAAACGCGACTTAATGCCAAGGGGGCGGCCACATGCTGCTCTCGGATAGGATGCCATATAAACGCATGATTGCGGGGCCGCTCAAAGGTGGTTTGGGTTCACACCGCTTTTGAGCCTGCAATCCACCCCCTTTTTCCACGTATTACTTTTTCCAAACCATGGTTTCAATTGCGGGATCGCTCAAGAAAATTATTGCCCGAGCACGTCGTGTCCCCGCAATGGACTATGGCGGTCGATCTTGTGATCTTGGGTGAGGATTTACGATCAGCGACTCAAATCTTCCCTCTTCAGATCAATGGATCAGATCTTCCCTTTTCGAATCGACGACTGAGATCTGCTTCATGATTCGGGTTTCAGACTTTTAAAACTTCAAACTTTATTTTCCCCAAGCAAATCCTCCGGAGTTAAGGATTTGACGACGCACGGCTTCCAGAATCGAATGACCGAGATCCTCTTCGGGACTTCGGCCACTTCGAGACTTCGGGCACTATACTTCACGCAATTTTGGACTCCCAAAAGTCAGTGAGTCGCTAATCTGAACTTTGAATGGAATCTCCTTCGTTGAAAACTGAACTTGCTTGCTCGCTCGCTTGATTTGAGTCCATATTAGACCGCTCTAAGTGTTGCTTTGTGCTCAGGGCTGCGACCTGCGGCCCTTGACAACTTAATGTGATAACACTTTGCACGTTGGCATGCTCCTCAAATTCACTAGGGGGCAGCTTCTTTGTGACTTGTGCACTGTCAAATCCCACTATGGGTATGCCAACAACTCCTTGAATCTTGAATCTATTTAGACATCATAGTGGTGGCTCCTATATTCTTGAGTGGAGGCTACAATTTTCCTTCCTTTAACGAATCACATGATGGATACCAATCACAAGAATCGACGGTGGCATACTTTCCCTGATACAACTGCAAATCGCCATATTCTCAAACTCTTGTAGTGGGTTGATTACCTTTTTTTCTTTTAAAAAATAAATTCTCTGCCCACACTTAGCAGTATCACCGTCAACTTCCTTAGTTCCTCTGTCCAATGTGTGTGATTGCAGTCCCTCGGTGCCTTCTTTGATCACAACAGTCCCTCAACTCTTTCAGCTGCTTCCTCAGCGTTTTCTCAAATTGGCTCTGATACCTTGTTACGCGTGGATAGAAATACACATGATAATGAAAAAAAGTGGATTCATGCATATCATTAGATGATACAATGTCTCATTATTTAAATATGAGAGGAGTAGATTACTCCCAAGTATCTAACTAGTAACCACTACATTAATTACTATATTAAATGCTTCATTATTACATCACTTTATTAGTGAGGTTTTATTGAATGTCTAAGTCCTATTATATCTAATTTCTAAATATGACCATTATCTCTAATAGTATGGACGGGCTATTAGAAAAGAAACGACTTTAACTTAACTATATGGAAGGCTTGACTAAAAATGGGCACATTATGAATTTTCAGTCAACAATGTTGATAATGGAAGTTATAGCAGACCTAACATTATAGTTTATCAACATTGTCATTCCTCAGCTTCAGACCCAAAGATATTTATCATCTATTTTAATCAACTCTTGAAGTGTAGATGTTTCTTATTCAAGCAGAGTCCTTCGGTAAGGAGAATGAAAATATATTAAAGGTGTCCTTTAATATATATATATATATATATATTAAAGGTGTCCTTTAGCCTGTTTGTTGCCCTATATCATGGCTTGTGCTAGAAACACACACACACACACACACACTCTCTCTCTCTCCCTATATATGTATATGAGTGAGGGAGAGAGAAGTGTATCATGCCTTGAGGAAGTGAGAGGAAAAGTCGTCCTCACTGAATTACAGAGTCCTAAAGCTGCTTCTTCCTCCATTATGAAGCAATTTAACAAGCGCGACTCAACCTGCATTATCTTTCTTAATGCTTGTCTAAGTCCCTAGTTAATTAATTGTTTCATAGTATCTGAAATTATGAATGAAAGTAATTTTTATAATTGGGTAACTTCATAAAAGAGCCATGTATTTGGAATGATTTTTGGGTCAACTGACTTTTTAAGTACCGGTAGCAATTTTACTCAACAGTTTTGACTGCAATCCCGAAGCTAGTAAGGGGTCAGGGGAAGCTTATCCAATTTATTTTTGAAAAAGACAAGCAACTAGTTGTTGCATTTACTTGACATTTTGTGAATGGATGATTTAACAAGGAATTATCTATTTTTTCTGACTCTTAACTCAATGGAAGGTGTATGGGGTTCACTGCTCAATATTTCCTGCATTTTGAGTCACTTGAAATAAAGGGCTTTAGTCATAATCAGTTTCAAGCAACTTAAATCCCTTCTTGCTTATTTAACAGGAATAACTCTTTTCCTTTTTCTTGTGATTGAAACAGTGTTAAGTACCTATACCAGATCTGCAAATATACTTCAATAATACCAAGAATAAACCATAAACCATTCACTATAACATGAACACAAGAAATAGAGAAAACCCTTGAGGTAGGGTAACACCATATATTAATTCTTATGGAAAGATAAAACTCCTCAAGCAATCCTTGCTTGTACAATCACAATATTCTTCACTATGTTTCATTACATTGCCTAGACTTCTTTATATAGCTCTCCCTATCTCCTAGGAACCTTCTAGAGAGCCTTCTCACATTTATTACATCCAACTACCATAGTGGGCCTTTATTAATATAGTGGACCTAGTCCACCTTACATTCAATGACCACATTCCCATATATTAAATGACTTCCACTAATAACACATAACTACATTCCCATTGGGTACCTCCCTAGGTACCCCATATTACCTCCCTAGGTATACCACATTCCATCCCCCTTCACATGTTTCATCCTCGAAACATTAGAAGAAACCATACAATATGACCAGCTAAGCAATGTAGCCAACTGGTACCAAGTACGACCATCCATCCATCCCAATGGAAGTCGAACATGATGTCTATCTGCTACCTTTGCACCCTTATCTTTCTCTGCATCATGTCGTGGTTGCCCTTTCTTTATCTGTATCTTTCCTGTCTGGTGCCCTGCTGGTGCATAAATGTGTTCATGCACATGTCCTTGCCTTGATGACTTTTGCATTTCTATATGATGTGGATGGCGATATACAACAACTGTAGGAATTTGTTCTTTTTTCTTCAAATCTGCAACACTTTGTGCCTTTGAGTCAATGACCTCCTTAGCTTCCTGATTATGTCCTTCTTGTAGTTTTGCTTCATCTCCTTTTGTAGACTCCGCCTTTGATTCAACTTCAGACTGGACAATAACTTCTGTGATAGCCTCCATGGGTCCATCTTTCTTACTAAGAGACACATCCTGCAATGTGATTTTCTTTTTCTTGTACCACAACTTTAAAAACTTTTTTTGCACATTAATATTAATGGAACCCACTGATTCGATCCAAGGATATCCCAAAACAATATCCACTTCATCCATATCCATAGCATAAAAATATGAATGTAACACATATTTATCCATGGTAATCTTCAAATCTTTAAAAATTTGAACATTTTCACCCTCAACATGTGTGCTTTGAATATTCTTTATTGGAACTTGCAATCTATTAACTAAGTGAACATTGATAAAATTATGCATGCAACTAGGGTTAATAGAAACAACGATATTTTCTTTATAAATACAGCCATGAACCTGTAATATAGATTTTTCACATGAAAATAAACTCTTGGTTCTCTCTTTATCCTCATTTTCTCCATGAGACCACTTGTCTAACAATATTTTTTCAAATTCTACATTGGAAAGTCTCATCCTTTCCTTATAATCAAGCGATTTCCACCAAATGACAGCATCATTTTGCAATTTGAGAGCTACCCAATGGGGCCAAGTATCTCCCCATGCTGATTTTCTTTCTTTAATGAATGATTCAATACTAGGACCATCACATTTCCCTGTAAAATACATCTTGCTATGAAAAAAACCCAAAAAATAGATCAATAAGTTACGGCAAAAAATCGCGGTTTTTTTCGGAAAAACCCTGAAAAATTGCTGAATTTAAAATGCTTATAACTTTACTTCCCGAACTCCGTTTCGGCTGATTTTTTTTTTTGAAATTGAGTATTTTTCCGAGAGGAATTCAAATACCCAATTTTTTTTTTCAAATTCAGTTCGTAAAACTTTAGATCTGAACCTGAAGTGCGCCGCCCTCTTTTTTTTCCCTAAAAAAAATTCTGCAAAAAGAGAAAACAAACTTTCCCTTCTTTGGCCAAGGAAAGTGCTCTGATACCAATTGTTAAGTACCTATACCAGATCTGCAAATATACTTCAATAATACCAAGAATAAACCATAAACCATTCACCATAACATGAACACAAGAAATAGAGAAAACCCTTGAGGTAGGGTAACACCATATATTAATCTTTATGGAAGGATAAAACTCCTCAAACAATCATTGCTTGTACAATCACAATATTCTTCACTATGTTTCATTACATTGCCTAGACTTCTTTATATAGCTCTCCCTATCTCCTAGAAACCTTCTAGAGAGCCTTCTCACATTTATTACATCCAACTACCATAGTGGGTCTTTATTAACATAGTGGATCTAGTCCACCTTACATTGAATAACCACATTCCCATATATTAAATGACTTCCAGTAATAACACATAACTACATTCCCATTGGATACCTCCCTAGGTACCCCCCATATTACCTCCCTAGGTATACCACAAATAGATGCAGACTCTTGCTGTATAATATCTTTGCAATCCTCTCTTGATAACTCAGTTTAGGTCATAAAATTGGGAAAAATGGTTACTATGAAAAATTTAGGCTCTGTAAAGAAATGAATGAATTTATTGTTCAATTGAACCACCTTAATAAAAGCTTTTCATCTTGCAATATAGCATGTATTTATTGGAAGGGTTCTCAACAAAATGCTTCGACCTTAAATTGTGTATTTATATTACAATTAAAATAGGACCTTAAATTGTGTAATTATATTACAATTAAAATAGGGCACGATCTACAACAAAATTACATAAGAGTTAACATAATATCCAATCAAACAACAAAAGCCCTGCATCAATAGTGATAAATTCATGTGTATTTTATATTACAATTAAAAGTTTACATGGAAATTATGTTGGAGGTAATATTACTCATCGAACCATTACACATCAAACCACAAAAGGAAATTATGTTGGAGCTAATATTACTCATCTTTGAAGTACCCTTAATATGTGGAATTATTGTTTCGGGAGTAGTAAATTCAAGTTTCATGTTAGTTTGAGAAATTAACTATCAACGTGCATAAGTCCTTCAAAAGCATTAACAATATGGCAAGTGGATTTACCATTATACTCAAGTTTCATGTTAGTTTGAGAAATTAACTATCAACGTGCATAAGTCCTTCAAAAGCATTAACAATATGGCAAGTGCATTTACCATTGAATAATTTGTGTTATTGATTTGAAACTTGTTCAATAATTCATTATTATCTAGACAAGATCTTTGATGTCGATACGACATTGGTTTGCTTCTTTGTTGGGGGTATTGTGTACAAGGAATAAATATATTATTCACAAAATTCTAGTTTTGGCTTCAAAATATTAATAGACAAGAAACTAGCACTAACTTATTTTCCTTATACATATCAAAGGATCTTATGGCAAATTACTAAGCTTGCAGGTGGCAATGCAAAATCAAGGGTGTTGACATGTAAGCCTGGGAACCAATCAATTCCATAAGATCCTTATTTCCTTCTCTATTAGTTCAGCTGCCAACACTATATTCTATTTTTGACAACATCAAGATTCAATAAAAAACCTCATCCTCTATTGAAGTGCAACATATGGATTGAACAATGTAAGTCTCAATCCTTATCAAACAAGTTGAATTCCTAGACTTTCAATTTAAATTCTCAAAGTTTACTTCTAATGAGTCCACGGGTGCCATTTTTGGAGTGGCAATTCTCTGAGAGATGAACAATAACATCAAATATATATTTTGAAGATGCATTCGGGGCAACTTTTCCCATCATTTTCAAGTATTCATCATATTAGAGATTATTGGGCTTTTATATCTCTACTTTCCTCTATAGTATTGGGATATTTAAACATTGAGAAGTTAGTTGTGATCAACTTGTTTTAATATGTCTATAAGTAAAATGTGTTTCTTAAGTGCATTTTTTAGTATGCATTTATAGATATGTAATTCGATAGTTACAATATGTTCTAGACAAAGTGATACAATGGTTTATATTATCTTCGATACTTAATGACTACATTAATCCGTGACTTGACACTTGATTGGTCTATGATCCCTATTTAAAGAGCATGGTGGGTCATTTGCTGGAGATGGATTGCCATAAATTCTTATGTACAATAATTTTCTTTTGCATTAATATATTGCTTCAGGTGGTCGCATTGGCTGGGGCCATGGATTGTTTTCCAATTTGAGCGTTCCAATGATGTAAACCATTGGTGTATTGATCTTTGAACTGGTTGTGTGAGTGGTTGGTTAGGTGTTAGATCTGTGAGGAAATACTTTGTTTTGTCGAACATGGTATCAAAGTTTGTATGAAGAATCACTCCCATTATTGATCAAGATCCTCAATTTCTACTACCACATGCATCAAAAGGTTTATGGGTTGAACAAGCTATTGAATTGCGTCTAGAGTGTTGCTTTTAGTTGGAAACTTTTGTTGTTTAATTTAAAAAAGTTTATGTTTGCCCAAGATATGACCTTTTTTGTTATAGATCCAGAGGTATAAATTTATATTACACCTATTATTATTATTATTTTTATTGAGTTAATATTTTGGTTTATCTGTTTATATTCTTGGGTTGCTACTCTTTTCAATTTGCATATGCTTTTTTCCGTGCGCTCTGTGCGATATCGACAAATCAAAAACATAGTGGACAGTGTTTTTTTGTTTGCGTATGTTCTTTGTTCTATAGTTTATGTGATCTCATCAAATCAGAAACTGAGAGAAAACTTGCATTTGTCAAGTAGGCTAATCGAGATCTAACCTCAATATTGCTAAGTTTCAAAAATAAATTCTTCAAAATTTTGTTTGTTGTTGTGTGCAGTTGTGTTGAAGGTTTTTGCAGGAAAAACAATGTTTTTAGGGCAAACATGTAATTCGAGTCAAAACGTTAAAAAAAATAGAAAAAAAAGTTCCACTGTGTCATAATATTTGTTATATATTTTGTATTAGTATACTTAGTTGAAAATTACTTTATTAAATGTCTTGATTTAAGTCTTTCTTTCTATTAAGTTACTTTTTGAAAAAAATCATGCAACTTTAAGTTATTACATAACTTTATTGTAAAATGCATTTCATTTAAATTATAAAAGTGAATCACTATAATATATATATATATATATATATATATATATATATATATATATATATATATATATATATATATATATTAATGTTAATTTTTGCATACAACTTTGATTTATAATGAAACTTCATTGTAAACATGATTCTCAATTATTTTATAAAAATGGGTCACTTTATAAGGAACTTATTTGTAACAATGAGTTTAGAGAAAGTTAGAAAATGAAGAGAATTTTTTTTACTCAACAATTTCATTGTGCATTCATCACTATGTGGGCCAATGTTTACTTGCCATGTGACATCTCGATTAGCTTTTATGCTTTTCTTAAAAGACATTTGAAATTTGAAGCTCGTTTTTAGTATCTTTTTTTTAATTGCCTATTTTTTCGAGAGATTTCCAATTAGTTTAATTTTTTGAAGGCATATTACTTGAATATTTCAACATGGCTTGTCCAAGTGATATTTTTCTTACCGATACAAACTACTTCACATGGAAATCCCATATGGAGAATGTACTACAAAGTAAAAGACTTTCCCAATTTACCTTAGGAAAAAAAACCTTTACTGTTGTTGCAAACACAATCAAATGAGATAATAAAAATGACGAAGCATGTGGATTAATCATATTGCCCATCTCTATTCATTTACGGTTCCACCTTCAAGGAATTGATGATCCAGATAAAGCTTGAGAAACATTGAAAGCTGTATTTGGTAAACATAATTAAAGTTCAACCCACTAGCTTGAAAACCAATTAATTTTTTTAAATATCAATAATTTCTCTTTAAATGTTTTAAAAAAATAAAGGCCTTAGAAGCAACAATGAAGAAAAGAAACATCAATGTTGATTTTTTTTCTTCTAAATCTTCTTCTCATGGACATGCACACTATACTTCTGGTATTTTGTTAATGCAAAATATATTTCTTCTTTTAATGAGTGGCTTATTGATTTTTGGGCATTGTATCATATGGTTAAGGATAAAACTATTTTTTCTACTCTTAACGAATGTAACACCAAACAAATATTTGTTGGCGATGATAGATCTCTTAGTGTTTTAGGGTCCATAATAATTTAGTTAGATGATGGTCATTTTAATGATGTATTATGTGTTCCAAGTCTCTTATGCAATCTTCTATGAGTGTATAAAATAACTCATTCATGTGTAGGTAAAACAATAGAGTTTTAACTTCACCAAGTTGTAATCAAGGATTTAAAAGATCCTAAGCATGTCCTAACAATCAAAATTGATGATGATATTACTAGGTTGTACAAATTTGACAACTTTGGGTCATCATTTTATCCATCAGTTTTTATTGCTCATAGCTATGACTTGAGAAAAATTTGGCATGAGGGTTTGGTCATCTAAACTTTTGTTCATTGTAGTAGCGATTTAATCACAATAGGGTGATTGAGCTTTCTTTAGTTTCTTGCAAAGATTGTGTTTGTGCTGGCTTTTTTCTCGTCAAATATCATCATAATAGTTTTGACAAACATACCACTTGTCACTCCTTACCCCCCTTGCAACTTGTTCATAGTGATTTGTGTGGTTTGCTTCCTTCTCCTTCTTTCACCGATTGCAAGCACATATTAACTTTTATTAATGATTTCTGTAGACATAGTTTTTTTTTTTCTTCTTAAAACTTAAGAGTGACGTCTATTACCCCCTCTCACTTAGGGGTAACTAGAGGAGATCATTCTTGATTATCGACATTACAGACAATGATCCAAGAGATGATGATCAACATACTCCACATAGAACAACTCCTAAAATGCCTCTACCCTCATCATTGCTTAGCTCAGTCACTTGATCAACAGGTTCATATGATATTGGTGGCCGAACACACATGAGGTACATTTGTCACTATTTCATACAAAATGTTACATTTAATGCATTAGGAATTTAGGTGAGGATCATGGGTGTGAGGATCACGGGTTGAATTCCAATAATCGATCACGATGCTTGGAAGTTAGGAGTTTTGTCTTGTTTCACCCAATGCTCATCATATGTGATTTAGTCAAGTGTTGTCACTCTTGGGGAACATGGGTACTACTGGGAGGCCTTGATGAGAGTAACATACCATTCCTTTCCATACTTGACATTTTCCATTTTGATTCCTTCCATTATCTTATATTTTGGAAGTGGATGTTAGATGTATCCCAAAAATGTTAGTATCTTCATCCTCTTATAAGAAGAAGGGGCTTGAATGCTTGAGGTTGGCGTAGCTGGTAAAATAATGGAAAATGATATGGGATACAAATGATAAATCAAAATCCAAAAATCAAATTGATCTCTACCCCCTCGTTATGAGGCTATCACTCCAAGTTCTATTGCACTTAATGCATATCAAATTAAAAGGACTTAATTGAAGCCCGATAAAATAAATGCATAAACCTTAAAAAAAGGGTCTTGCAAAGAAATTAATGAATATAAAAATGCAAGAATAGGGGTGGAAAGAAACAACGCTGAGGAAAGAGGAACTCAATGCACCAAGCGTTCCCTCTACAAAGGTGCTCATAGAGATGAACTTCACATGTGGCCTTGCATGTCAATGACACCATGACTATGAAGTATATCCCTTCTCATATCATTCACTTATAGGCTTCTCAAGAACAACTCCTCTACTTGGGTATTGACACCACTTAATAGGGTCTTGTGATAGTCCTCCCATACCTAAACTTGACAAATTGCATAAAGTCTTTGTCAATTTTCACATGCACTCTATGTGGCTAATTTTCAGATCTGAAAATTGCTTCATAGTGAGCAAACAATAACACTCTAAATCTTATCACTGAACAATTTTACACTGAAAATTATGATTGAAATTATATGTAGCGGAAACAAGAGATCATAGATGAATCATCAACACAACTGAGACACACATTTATGTTCTATAAAATTTATCGAATTCTAAAAATATGAGGGAAAAACCAACCCTCTTGATCAACATATTTTGACCAAAAATTCCGAGGACAACCTTGTCCTTCACAATAGAAAAATCAACAAAATTAAACTCAACAAAATACCCAATTATTTTTTCGTGCAAAGCCACTCCACTTTTGCCACCATACGATCTGTTGACGTCAACCATACGACATGATGAAGCTAGCTTGTACGACCTGTTGAAGTCAACCGTACGGCCTGATGAAGCTAGCCTGTACGACCTGCTATACCATCCCAAAAAACTCACACGTGCAACTTGTAGAAACCCTCACACGTGCGACAATAATTTTCTGTTGTATGATTGTCACACGTGTGACCTGTACGGACTGTACACACTTCTGTACCACACGTGCGACATGTCCGTACTGTTTTCCTCATATGTGCGAGTTGTCCAATCTACTCACATGTGCAACATTTCTCTCTCTCCTTATACGACTGCTTCTCCTCCTTGTCTCACACTTGTGACCTCACACATGTGGCCTCTCTTGGATGGGAAAATTAGAAACCTTCCTTGGCTAGAACATAAATAAAAAACACCAAGAACCCTAGGTTCGATTCCCTCACAATTGCATAATTTCCTTTGCTGAAATTTCCAAGCTCCTAGCACAAGTGCACCCTCACTCACTTATGCTAACTCCATCATGCACAATGACATCTTTCCTTTATATACAAATCCAATGAGTGAGTTTAGGAGCTCTTCTTAAATTCAACAATTAATTAGAATATTTTAATCATCTTTGTGGGTGTAGCACCCCCCGACAAGCTCACAAAACCCATCAACTTACCCATGAGGCCCTAGCCTCATTCAGGGGCTGATTTCACTGAAACGAAAGGATAAACTAGTGCCAAGGAAGATTGCCACATACATGACACCTTGGCCACTAGTGGAAATACCTTCCGAAGTACAAAAAACAACACTCCCTCTTAGCTAGGAAGATATCCCATCCACCATCATATGAATGCACCTCTATCTCCCAGACTGGAAGTAACTCTGTCTCTTGCACTGGATGTGGAAAAATTGCACTCCAATCCTCCTGTCTGTCTGCTCCCTCTATCACTAAAGAAAATCCTACTGTCCAGTCTGCTCATTGGTTGCTCCCTCTGTGGATAGTGACCATAGTCAAGGGCCTAGTTCTCGTTACTATTACCTTTTACCGCACCATCCATATTATCCCTGGACACTAATTGGGTCTCCTTCAGGATACAATCTGTCCATAATCGGTCAAAGTATGGAAACTTGTCTTGTGCATAGATCCCCTGCACAAATGGTTCCCAAGGCTTGGGAAGACCTCTTAATGCTACATTCACCAACTCAACATCCTCAACTTTGTCACTGATCACTGTAAGTTGATCATGGATCTGAGTAATATTCATAAGTCATCTCACAATTGTGTCTTCACTGGTCATATTGACAATCTGAAGCTCGTGCTTAAAGTGCAACTCCCTGCTAGTATTCTTGTTTTGGTATAGACCCACCAAAGCATCATACATGTCCTTAGTAGATGTGTTCTAAGCAATGTGAGGAATCAAGTGATCCTTCATGGACTGAAGAAACACTCCCTTGGCCTTCACTTCTTTCTTCTTGTGAGCTGTCAACTCCGGTGGATCGGTAGGGGTTGCAACCACATTCTCAATATATTCCTTGAGGTCATTTTCTTCCAACAGAAGGAGAACCCTTGCCTTCCAAGCCCACCAAGCCCAAAAGTTGGTTGCCCCTTCTAACGTGTCCTCAAACTTTAATGTGTTCACCATGGTGACCTACCCATAATAAGAACAATAACAAGTACAACACTCTTCCAGTGTTGTAGCCAATAACGTGTCTCAAGATGATCTCCTTCTCTTCAGATCCCAAGCTGTGATACCATGCTAATTTTCACATGCACTCTATGTAACTAATTTTCATATATGAAAATTTCTTCCTAGTGAGCAAACAATGACACCCTAGCTGTTATCACTGAACAATTTTACACTGAAAATTATGACTAAAATTATATGCAGCTAAAACACAAAAGATCAGAGAATAATCATCAACACAATTGAGACACAAATTTATGTTCTATAAACTTTTTATCAAATTCTGAAAATCTGAGGGAAAACCAACACTCCCAGTCAACACACTTTGACTAAAACATCCGAGGACAACTTTATCCTTCATAATAGAAAAATCAACAAAATTAAACTCAACAAAATACATGAAAAAATCTTCCTGCAAATATGCTCGGTTGTTGCCACTGTACGAATTGCTGACGTTAGCTTGTACGACTTGTTGTACCTTCCCAAAAAATCATACGTGCGACCTGTAGAAACCCTCACACGTGAAACTATCCTTTTCTGTTGTACGACTGTCACATGTGCGTCCTGTATGCACTGTGCAAACTGTTTCGTACCACACGTGCGACATGTTCATATTGTTTTCCTCACATGTGTGAGCTATCCAATCTGCTCTCTCTCTCTCTCTCTCTCTCTCTCTCTCTCTCATTGTATGACTGCTTCTCCTCATTGTCTCACACGTGTGGTCTCTTTTGGCTAGGAAAATAAGAATCCTTCCTTGGCTAGAACATAAACAAAAAACACTAAGAACCCTAGGCCAGATTGCCTCACAATCACATGATTTCCTTTGTTGAAATTTCCAAGCTCCTAGTACAAGTGCACCCTCCCTTATGTAACTCCATTGTGCACAATCATCAAAAGTCACAATGACATCTCTCCTTTATATACAAGTCCAATGAGTGAGTTTAGGAGACCTTCCTATACTCAACAATTAATTAGAATATTTTAATCCTCTTTCGGGGTGTGGCACCCCCACACAAGCCTACAAAGCCCATCAACTTGCCCATGAGGCCCTAACCTCAATAAGTTACCGATTTCACTGAAACGAAAGGCTAAACTGGTGCCAACGAATATTCCCACATGAGTGACACCTTGGCCTCTAGTGGGAATAGCTCCTGAAGCTACAAAAATCAACAGCCTTAAGCTAGTGTGAAGTTTGAGGAAGATACCTAATGTGAATTGCTTATGTGGATTTTGTATTAAATTTTGGCTTACTTTTTATAATTCTAATGGATATTATATCCATAATCGTTGGCCTTATTTGATTATATGATCCCTTTCTTGATGATGATGCACCCCTTGATATGGTCTTATGGAGGATATTTTGATGCTTCTACCTTGGACGTTGCAAACTGTATGGAGGAAATTTTGATGCTTCTACCTTGGATGTTGCACACCATATGGAGGACATTTGACTTTGATGATGAGCGTTAAGTTGCATGATGACTTGGCATGCCCTTTCACACCCTTCGACACCTTTGGGGCTAGGGATGTTGCACTGATGAGCTAGGATGTTGCATATACAACTTGGCATGCCATGTTGAGCCCTTGATGATGTCATGTACCGTATAAGGATGTTATGGATTGGGTTAATGATGTGGCATGAGATGATGATGATATACATGCTTGGAGAGGTAATGGATCCCTCATCCTTGATGACGTTGTCACTGTCACCTTGGACGTTGCATAACTAGAGGATATCATCACCTTCTTGGAGCCTCTTCCACCCACATTTGTGGTTTTTAAAGATCACGTTTTGATGTTTTAGCATTGTATCTTTATTTTGGAGGCAATTTTTGGGGTTGGAATAAAACCTATCCACCTTGTATCACATATTTTCATATTTTAGGAGCTTCATTGAGATATATAACACTTGGTTACCTCATATATAGAGAGACAACACTCCGTTTTGTAAATCATAACTAAAACTTATGGGGAATCATCACTACACTTGTCTTCTATCTTTCTCTTTCATTATTAATGACTTATGTTGGTTGTGGATCCTAATTAACTTCTTGATTTAGAGGTTTGTTTCAGTCGTGCTTGGACCCCATTCACTAATGGGGGGGCTTCACCCCCATAACTGTCGCCAGGGGGGTTCAGGGGAGAGGGGGAACAACGACAATTTTTGTAGCTCCCCCCCTAGCGGGGGATTTGAGGGAAGCGCCCTTGAAGTGAAATATTGGAAGAAATTGCTTTGAAAAATATTGTAATTTCGTAGTCAATCTGGACCGTTCATTATAAGGTCGTAGATTTGAGAGTAGAAGTTATTTTAGGGTTTTTTTCCCTAGAAGGAAACCCTCTTTTATGAGGGAATTGTATTGCGGTTGTGTATGTGCGTGAATATTGTATTCTGAGAGAGTAGACTGTGAGACAAAGAAGAAAAATTTACAACGGGTGTGTTGTAGGTTGTATCCCTTCATTTTGATGGATAATAACAAGGAAGAACCTGCAAATTTCTCTGGTGGACGTAGTCCACACTGGGTGAACCACGTATATTTGTGTCTCTATTGTATTGTGCATCTTCTGTGTTTTATTTCTGCATTTGTTTTATTTTATTGCTTCGTGATCCTATTTTTCTAACAATTGGTATTAGAGCGAAAGGTAACTCGTAGGAAAAGAGGGTTCCTGGTTCGAGTGGGAGCAATGGAGAAAGATGAAAAGTTTAGCGTCCAGAAATTTAACGGCCAAAACTACCAGTTATGGAAGATGCAGATGGAAGATTATTTATATTAGAAGGATTTGTTCCTACCATTAGGCGGAATAGAAAAGAAACCAACGAACATGAATGATGAAGAATGGGAGGTTCTTGACAGAAATGCACTAGGAATGATACATCTAAGCCTCAAAACGTCGATGGATTTCAATATTTCAAAAGAAAAGACAACGAAGGAGATGATGGACATATTGACTAAACTGTATGAAAAACCCTCAGCGTCTAATAAGGTATTTCTAATGAAACGATTATTTAATATGAAGATGTCAGAAGGTGGGTCTGTTGCAAATCATTTAAATGAATTTAATACGGTTACTAATTAGCTAATTTCTGAAAAGTGGACTTTGATGATGAGTTCAGGGCTCTTCTAATCCTCTTCTCATTGCCAAAAAGATGGAATGGCTTGGTCATGGTAGTAAGTAACTCTATCTCTAGTTCAAACACTCTAAAATTTGATGATGTTGTTGGTGTTATCCTTAGCGAGGGAATGCGAAGAAAAAACATAGGTGAGACATCAGGTAATGCGTTAAACATGGAGAACAACAAAAGAAAAAATGATAGAGGAAAGAGCTCAGGGAACTGTCAAAATTATAGGAAGGGCAGATCCAAATCCAGATTGGAAAAGATAGAGTGCTGGGATTGTGGGAAGAAAGGACATTTGAAGAAACACTGCAGAGATCCAAAGAAACAAAGAGATGGACATCGGGAGAAAACTCAGGAAGAAAATGTAACAGGTGATGTGTTATAAGATGCTTTGATTCTTTCTGTAGATAATATTTTTGAGTCTTGGGTAGTAGATTCAGGTGCTTAATTTCATGCCACACCCTATAGGAAACATTTTCTAAATTATGTTCAAGGTGATTTTGGACAGGTTCAATTGGGTGATGATGCAACATGCAAAATTGTTGGAATGAGTAAGGTACAAATAAAACAAAAGAATGGAAACCAATGGTTGTTGAAAGAGGTAAGACATGTTCCAGATTTAAGGAAAAATCTAATTTCAACAGGGTAGTTGGTGTTGAAATATTGTAACTGCTAAGTGTATTCTTATTATTATTTGATATATTATTCATTGGATCAATCCCCATTGTGGATTGATCATATCGGCTATTGTAAAAGGATCAAATCCCCTTTTGCGGATTGGTCATAATGTAATAGGCAGAAAGAGAAGTCGGTCCCAGAATATATCAAAGAGGCCCCAGAATATAATAAAGGTGGTTATAACCACCCAGGAGAAGAAGACGACCCTGCTAGTCAATGGACACTCCCACACGTGCTAGTATTATATAAATAAATAGGCCAACTCCTCACTTAGACACACACTCACTTGTTCATTGAGAGACAAGTTTCAGAGTTGCACTTGGAGAAGAGAGAGAGAGAGTTGTAGTTGGAGAGAGAGAGAGAGAGAGAGAGAGAGAGAGGCACATCTTTGGGAGAGGAATTTCTGTACTTCTTTGAGTTATCTCTTGGCATTGTATTGACTATCTATATTAAGGAAGCTTTGCTGGGTTTTCTGCCCCATGAGGGTTTCCCAAGATAAATGATGTGTCTCTTGTGATTGCGTATTTCTCAATGATTATATCTTATGCTATTGTTATCTTTTGAAATGGAAAGAACTATAATAATGGCTTAAACATTAACATGGTTTCAGAGCCAAGCTAAAGAGAGCATCTTTCACAAGAGAAAAGTGAAAAATGTCAATATTGTCGTACATGCAAATTAGGGTTTTTTGTTGGATAGGTAATTTAGCCCTAAACCATCTAGAAAAGTGCGCCCTCCCCCGAGGATCATTTTGGCACCTTCAGTGCACCTTTTCGATGGCTAGATCTCCCGGAAAGTGAAACCCTAGTTTCACAAAGCACCAGAAGTACCAGAAAACCAGAGAACCAGAAGTACCAGAAGTATCAGAGTACCAGAGGTTCTAGAAAACTAGAGAACCAGAAGTACCAGAGTACCATAAAACTAGAAGCACCAGTCCAAAAATCCACAGATCAAGTTTGGAGGGGTAAAAGTTGGATTTTCTTAGATCCAAGCACACTAGGATACTCGCCTTAGCAAAGTGCACCTTCTGGTAAGTTCATAATTTGATTTTGAACATTTTCATTTTTGGACATTTTCCTAGCTTCAAGTAAAAGATGTCTGCAAGTGTTAAGCTTGTTGACAAGCTAGAAGGTGTGGAGAACTTCTGTACCTGGAAGTATAGGATTGGTCTCATTCTTGAAGAGAATGACCTAGCAAGATTCGTCAAAGAAGAAGTGTCGGAGCTTGCTGATGCTGTAGAAAAAAAAAAGCACCAAAAGGACACAATCATGGCCAAAAGAATCATTGCAGATTCAATCAAAGACCACCTGATTCCCTATGTGTCATCAAAGAAGAGTTCGAAAGAAATGTTTGATGCCCTAAACAGACTATATGAAGGAAAGAACATAAACCAGAAGATGAATCTTAGAACTCAACTCAAGAATACAAGACTGCAAAAAGGAGAATCAATCCAAGAATACTTCTCCATAATATCCCAATTCAAAGAAAAACTAGAAGCAATTGGAGATACTATAGACGAAGATGAGCTGATAATGACGGCCCTAAATGGTCTCATAAGACCTTGGGATGCATTCATCCAAATGATTTGTGCCAAAAAAAAGAAACTGAAGTTTGACAGTCTATGGGAAGAATGCATCCAAGAAGAAACAAGAGTAGCTAACCGAGAGGCTTTACTAGCAAGAGATGAAGATCAAGCCCTAGCTACTCACACTAAAGGAGGAATAAAGAAGTCTTACTTCTAGAAAGATACTTAAAAAGAGTCTCAACCCCAAAACAAATTCAATCATAAAGAATCTCATCCAAGGAGATTTCAGAAGAAAGGACAATGAAAGGAAAGAGATTACTCATATGTACAATGCTACCATTGTGACAAGATGGGACACATTGCAAATTTTTTTCTAGCTAGACGAGAAGAATACAAGAGGAAACAAAAGAGGCACCATGCCCATGCAGTTGAAGATGAAGAGCCACCTGAAAAGATGTTAAGAGAACAAATTAAAGAACATGTTTTAATCTCAGCCCTCTCAGGATTGGTAACACCTGGAGAGGACATTTGGCTCATTGATAGTGGTGCCTCCAAGCACATGACAGGACAAAGAAATATTCTCTCTTACATTTCAGAAAAGAAGTTTTCTCAGAAAGTGACACTTGGAGATGATTACCAATATTCCATCAAGGGAGTGGGAGAATCAAACTACAAACTAAATTCAGGGAATTCAATGAAGATGGAGGACACACTCTATGTACCAGGTTTGACAAAGAACTTACTCTCCATTTCAACTTTAGAAAAGAAAGGCTTCATAATTGCTTTTATAGATGGAGTTCTTATGTGGGCTAAAGGAGAAACCTTAAATGAAGCAATCATCATTGGAAGTGAAGAAAATGGCTTGTATAAGCTAAAGAGTCACTCAGAGGCTGCCATGACCCACGCCGTTGAAAAATCATGTGAAATTTGGCATAGAAGATTAGCTCACATTAATTACAAGGCGCTATCATACATACGCAAAGCTGTCACAGGTTTACCAGAACTCAAGGTTGATCATGAAGGCGTATGCAATGGATGTACACAAGGGAAGAACATTAAGAACCCTTTTCTGAAGAGAGACAACAAAGCAAAAGGAGTCCTAGAACTCATCCATTCAGATGTGTGTGGCCCAATGCCATTGTCCTCCATGAGTGGATATGTATACTATGTATCATTCATTGATGATTATTCTCGTAAGACCTGGTTGTATTTTTTGAAATCTAAAGATGAAGTGTTCAACAAGTTCAAGGAATTCAAATCCTTGATAGAGAATTTTTTTGAAAGAAAGATCAAGATACTCAGGTCAGATAATGGAGGAGAATACACCTCAAAAGAGTTCGTGTACTTCTGCAAAGATGTTGGGATCAAGAGAGAACTCACTACTCCCTATAATCCTCAACAAATTGGTGTGGCTGAAAGAAAGGACATAACGATAATGGAAGCCGTGAAGACCATGATCCATGATCAAGATCTTCCTCTGTGCTTATGGGAAGAAGCAACAATGACAACCGTATATGTGAAAAATCGATTGTCCCATAGTGCACTTGGGTTCAAGACCCTAGAAGAGATGTTCACTGGAAATAAGCCAGAGGTAAGCCATCTCAAAATATTTGGCTGTCCAGTAGTTATACATACATCGAAAGAGAAAAGAAACAAGTTCGAACCCTCAGGAAAGAAGGGAATATTTGTGGGATACAGTGGGATCTCCAAGGCATTCAGGATCTATATACCAGGTCATCGCCACATTGAGATCAGCAGGTATGTGACCTTTGATGAATATGTAGTGCTCAAGAAATCGAGAAAATGCCAGCTTGAAGAGGTATATGAAGAGGAACCCATAATCCCCAGAGTTGTAGAATCAGTGAGGGAGGTTCCTAGAGCTGCTGAACCAGTAAGAGAAGTCGTAACTTCCCTTGATGAGGAAATTCTAGAAGACCATGATGTAGTAGAGTTTCAAGAACCTTCTCAGATGATAATCTCCCATAAAAGAAAGCCAGCTTGGGATAGAGAGCTTATTCAAGATGGAGAGAAATATGGTGTTCCTAAAGGAACCACGAGACATGTGAAGAAACCTAATCCATTCTCTAGTTATATGGCTTTGATGTCTGATCTCCTAGAAAATGAGCCTACCTTCTTTGAAGAAGCTATTCAGAAGAAAGAATGGGCAGATGCCATGATAGAAGAATATCAATCCATAATAAAGAACGATATATGGGAAATAGTTCCTAGACCGAATAACAAGGATGTGGTATCGTCTAGATGGCTCTTCAAAATAAAACATGCTACTAATGGAAGTATTGAGAAGTATAAAGAAATATTTGTAGCTCGTGGATTTTCTCAAAAAGAAGGCATTGACTATGAAGAGAAATTCGCTCCTATATCCAGATACACTTCGATCAGAACCATCATAGCCCTTGCAGCTAAGATGAAGTGGAAGTTACACCAGATGGACGTAAAGACAACTTTCCTAAATGGTGTTATCAAAGAGGAAGTGTATATAGAGAAACCTCATTGATTTGAAGTTGAAGACAGGAAGTCTCATATCTGCAAGTTGAAGAAAGCCTTGTACTGATTGAAGCAAGCTCCTAGAGCTTGGTATGGTCAGATAGACAAATTTTTGACGAACTTGGGCTTTACCAAGAGTAAAGCAGATTCTAACCTCTACTTCAAGGTTATGAACGATGAACTAGTGATATTATTGCTATATGTGGATGACTTATTCTTAACTGGAGAATAAAATCTCATCACTGAATGTAAGAAGAGGCTCACTTCAGAATTTGAGATGAAAGACCTTGGCCTAATGCACTATTTCTTAGGTCTTGAGGTATGGCAGAGTCCAGAGAGGATATTCCTTAATCAAGGGAAGTATGCAGTTGAAATCTTGAAGAGATTCGACATGCTAGAGTGCAAGCCCATAAATACACCGACGGAAACAAAGTTGAAGCTGTTGGTCGATACTTCGTTAGAATTGATTGATGCCACACTGTATAGACAAATTATTGGATCGTTGATGTACCTGACGAACACCAGACCAGATATTTGTTTTGCTGCGAACACTTTGAGTCAGTTTCTGGTAGAACCCAGACATGTTCACCTTGTGGTTGCAAAACATGTGATGAGGTACCTTAAGGGTACATTAGATTGTGGTCTCAATTATGATGGAGATCATGATTTCACATTGAGTGGGTACACTGATTCAGATTGGGCAGGAAGTGTTTATGATAGGAAAAACACTTCAGGATGCTATTTCAGTTTGGGATCAACCATGATCTCGTGGCAGAGTAGGAAACAATCCAATATTTCTCTCAGCATAGTGGAAGCAGAATAGATTGCTATGTGTTCTACCAGTTGCGAAGCTATATGGCTTCGAAAGTTGCTGACCTACCTATTTGACCTAGATATGGAAGCAACCACGATCCTATGTGACAACCAGAGTTGCATAAAGATGACAGAGAATCCTGTATTTCATGACAGGTCGAAGCACATAGAGATTTGTTATCATTACATCTGTGACATGGTGCAGAGAGGAGCCTTAAAGCTCCAGTACGTTAGCACAGATGAACAAGTTGTTGATGTGTTGACCAAGCCTCTATCTCGTGTAAAGTTTGAGCACTTTTGAGATAAGCTTGGTATAGTCCGAAAGGACCTTCCTTGAAAGGGGGAGTAGCTGCTGTGATGAGACATCTCTTGCTTTCAGCTTGAGTGTTGTAACGTAAAGCAAGACGATGTGATGAGACTAGTACTGTGCTTTCGGCTTGACAACTATGACGTAAATCCATTCTAGTATCTTGCTTTCAACCTGATGCTTGTGACATAAATCAAGAATATGTGATGAGACTAGTACTGTGTTTCTGGCTTGACAACTGTGACGTAAATCCAATCTAGTATCTTTCTTCCAACCTGATGGTTGTGACGTAAAGCAAGAAGATGTGATGAGACTAGTACTGTGCTTCTAGCTTGACCGCTGTGATGTAAAGCCCGTCTAGTATTTTTCTTCCAAACTGATAGTTGTGACGTAAAGCAAGACGATGTGATGAGATTAGTACTGTGCTTCTGGCTTGACAGATGTGATGTAAAGCCAATATAGTATCTTGCTTCCAACTTGATGGTTGTGACATAAAGCAAGACAATGAGATGAGACTAGTACTGTGCTTCCAACTTGATAGCTTTGACGTAAAGCCAATCTAGTATCTTGCTTCCATCTTGAGTGCTGTGAAGTAAAACAAGATGATGAGATGAGACTAGTACCGTGCTTCAATATTGATAAGCTGTGACGTATAGCCAGTCTAGTATCTTACTTCCAGCTTGATTGTTGTGATGTAAAGCAAGATGAGTACTGAGCTTCCAGCTTAACAGCTGTGACATAAAGTCAATCCTGTGTTATCATGAGTCAGCCTCGTGCTGTGATGATGATGATGTATTAAGTTTTATACTAATACATATTGATGCAAATGATGATTGCATTCCTTTGAGAACGACGATGTTGCCGATGAATAAAACTTTCGATGATTTATAGATATGCAAGTCAGTGTTCTAAGATGATATTGATGATGCTGTCCTCCTGATGCTGTTTATGATAAAGGCCTCTCTCTCGTCTGATGTCGCTGTAGAATACCCTTCTTGTTAAGGGGGAGTGTTGAAATAATGTAACTGCAAAGTGTATTCTTATTGTTATTTAATATATTATTCATTGGATCAATCACCATTGTGGATTGATCATATCGGCTATTGTAAAAGATCAAATCTCCTTTTGTGGATTGGTCATAATGTAATAGGCAGAAAGAGAAGTCGACCCTAGAATATATCAAAGAGGCACCGAAATATAATAAAGGTGGTTATAACCACCCAGGAGAAGAAGTTGGCCCTGCCAGTGAAATGACACTCCCACATGTGCCAGTCTTTTACAAATAAAGAGGCTAGCGCCTCACTTAGACACACACTCACTTGTTCATTGAGAGACAAGTTTCGGAGCTGCAGTTGGAGAAGAGAGAGAGAGAGAGAGAGAGAGAGGCACATCTTTGGGAGAGGAATTTCTGTACTTGTTTGAGTTATCTCTTGGTATTTTATTGACTATCTATATTAAGGAAGTTTTGCTGGGTTTTTTTCCCCATGAGGGTTTCCCAGGATAAATAACGTATCTCTTGTGATTGTGTATTTCTCAGTGATTCTATCTTATGCTATTGTTATCTATTGAAATGAAAAGAACTATAATAATGGCTTAAACATTAACAGTTGGCAAGTGAAGGTTGTATATCTATATTTACAAATAAGGCGTGGAAGGTCACCAAAGGATCATTGGTGATAGCAAAAGGAGATAAGGTAGGTACATTGTTTTTATGTATTGATAATATTGATTCTTCTATCTATTTAGCTTCTACATGAGTGGATACAACACTTTGGAATCACATACTTGGAAACATGAGTGATAAGGGGATGCAAATACTTCACAAAATGAATTTGTTGCCATATTTTAAACAAATTGATTTGGATTTATGCGAGCATTGTGTTTATGGAAAACATAAGAGAGTTAGATTTCTCAGAGTCGGAAAAGAAAAGAAGAGTGAAATGTTAGAGATTATGCATATAGATGTATGGAGACCAAATCAAGTATCATCTATTGGTGGCTCTCATTATTATGTTACTTTTATTGATGATGTGACTAGAAAAACTTAGGTTTATTGCATTCGACAAAAAAATGATGTTTTTGACACTTTTAAGAAATGGAAAGCTTTGGTTGAGAATGAGACAGGAAAAAGGTTGAAGTGTCTCAGATCAAACAATGGAGGTGATTATTGCAGAAAGGATTTTGACGATTACTTTTCATACCATGAGATTCATAGAGAGAAAACAGTTCCAGGAACACCACAAGAAAATGGTGTGTCAAAAAGGATGAACAAGACTGTTGAGTACATTTTTATGCTTCCTTTTTACTCTATAAACTACACTTTTGCCTCTATATCCATCCATTTTGCCTTCATTTCATTCCATATTTTCCATAAAACAGCTTATGCAAGGTATATTTATCATTCTTTAGCTTAAGAATTGAGTTTTTTTAATTTTTGACATTAAAATTGAAAATTTATCAGAAATTACAGGATTTCACTAAATCCCGTAATTGCTCCTAGGTTTGTGTACTTGCAGAACACCTGGGCGAAATATGAGACTTGGGTCATGATCCCTGATGTACAAGTATGGATGATGAGCTATTAGCTTCGATATCTGAGCCTTCCAGGTGTCTGGTCAACGCCGGTCAACCTAGGCCACTTCAGCAGAAAATACCCCGTTTTCCCTTAAATCATGGACAATTTTAGATTTTCGTGGGATCTGGTAATATATTACGGATCTGAAGGGGGAATTCAACCTTCCTAGAACATATTATGGATCTGATCATGATATTTAGGAGATTTATTAGCATTATTAGTTTTAAAACTCTTGTATAAATACTCTAAAGTATAGACTAGTATGACAACCTTGAATGTGAATGAATAAACTTTGGAATTTGCAATCTTGAGATGAGTCCTACGTTTTGTTCTTGATAATTCATATGATATGATGATGTGAATGTTGCTAGAGCTCTTTCTTAGCTGAGACAACTCAAGTGTACAAGTGAGGCATTGGAGGGCCCTCTTTGCCAAACTAGTACACTCTTCCTTTATGTTCTTTTTAAGTAATCTTTGATACATGTTTTAGATTAGATCTTGCTGTAGATGAGTTTTATTCATATCTTGCTATAGTTAGATGAATTCCATAGCTAAGTCATATGCTCAATCTTTCAAATCCTTACTCATATTGTGAATGATTTCTTGAATAAGAATTTAATGTGTGGTTTGCTTTCAAGCATTAAGATAATCATAAATGCTTTTTGAGTTATTTACGCTTTCAGTACTTTTGATTTAAATTGATGATAGTTGCTAATGAATGAAAGAAGACAATGAATGCATCTCTTGAAACAAATTGAAAAAGAGGAGATTCCTAGCACAGAAAAGCTACCAATAGACAATCAAATCCAGAAGAGTAAAACACTAAATATCCAAACACCTCATTTTCCAGAAAGGTTGGTTAAAGAGAAATTACCAATCTCTCTTCTTGAGTTTGATGTCTTAGATGAATTAAGAAATCTCTATGTGAAAATTCCTTTATTGCAAGCTATTAAGGATATCCCAATCTATACAAAAGCAATTAAGGAATTATGTTCAAAGAAAATTAACAAAATAAGGAAAGATCTACCAACAATTCATGTAATTGGAAATCTAGTAGGCCTAATGTCAAATACCATTTCAATTGAAAAATATGTTGACCCGGGAATTCCAATGGTAACCATAACAATCAACAATTTTTCAATCTCTAAAACATTAATTGACTTAAGAGCATCTATCAATGTGATGACATTAGAGACAATGAGATATTTGAATCTGCAAAATCTTTGACCAACCACTACGGTCCTGTTATCCCCGATATCTAGGGATAACTAGGAGATCATGTCTCGAGGCCCACATGGTCCTAGACATGGAGTACCGAGAGCATGATTGACTTGAGCATGGCCCTGGAGGGCCCATCTCTCTTCTTCTTCGTCAGATTTGTCCTGTCAGCAGTAGCAATATCCATCACCACCGACATGGGCTTGCATCAGAGAGGACTCTTGCTCCATGAGGTAATTGGTCCGAGGTATCATGTCATGTGTCATATTTGATTGTTATAACCTTCTTATATGTGCATTAGATTCCTTTCATTTCTGATGACTGCTTGGATCTTACACTAATCCACTTGACCATTGTTGGGGTGATTGATTGGGTAACTTAGCAAGCTGATATCCATGGGTCTTGGTTAGCCACCAAGGGGGATTTGCAGAGCCATCGTCCGTTCCCACCATCTTATCATATTTACATCTTATACCCCACTCATCCATCCCATTCCCCTAGTCTAGCCATTAGGATGACCTTTGAGGGTTACATCTTGTCTTGTCGGAAGAAGGGGCTAAAGGCCCAGGGGGTAAAAGCAGCTGGTAAAAGATAAAAGCCATAGGAAATAAAACCTAGAGATGCTTCGCCCAGGGGATCCCCGAGAAGGAAATAAAAAACCTCTCGATAAGAAACTAAGGGACCCTAAGAAAAATGATTAAAAAAAAGACCTAACCAAGAGGATGGGAGGTCTCATCACGAGCCGACCCATTATGTTCATAGGTATTTAGCAGTATGACATTGCCACCATATGGTCACCAAGCCAGGGAAGTGACCTTTGGTTGCATGGCCAAAGGAAAGGGGGTCTCATCACGAGACAACCTTATCATTTCTGCAAAGATACTAGTGGGTAATGCTATCAGCTCTGGCCACCAAGCCAAGGCAGTGTCCTCTGGTCAGAACTTGAAGTAAAAAAGAAAGAAAAGCAATAAAAGAAAAATCAGGCAATAAAGGGCTTGGAAAAAATGCATCCATGACGGGTACAAATCGCCTCCTACAAAGGCACCCACAGACAACACCTTCCCTTGGTCTTACTATGACTAGACATCCCTAAAACCATATCACCTCATTAAACATGGCTTGAATGATCTTTTGAGGAAACTTTCCATCTCTTGTGGGTATTAGCCCAATAGGTTATTCTGTTGGTTTCCTTAGCTTTGTATAGTAGATCTGTGTAATATCTTTGAGCTCTTAGAT
>JASDQU010737549.1:200313-216344 GCA_032191745.1 Picea mariana | reverse complement strand
GAAGGATAAAACTCCTCAAGCAATCCTTGCTTGTACAATCACAATATTCTTCACTATGTTTCATTACATTGCCTACACTTATTTATATATCTCTCCCTATCTCCTAGGAAACTTCTAGAAAGCCTTCTCACATTTATTACATCCAACTACCATAGTGGGCCTTTATTAATATAGTGGAACTAGTCCACCTTACATTGAATGACCACATTCCCATATATTAAATGACTTCCACTAATAACACATAACTACATTCCCAATGGGTACCTCCCTAGGTACCCCATATTACCTCCCTAGGTATACTACATTCCATCTCCCTTCACATGTTTCATCCTCGAAACATGAGAAGAAACCATAGAATATGATTGGCTAAGCAATGTAGTCAACTGGTACCAAGTACGACCATCCATCCATCCTAATGGAAGTCGAACATGATGTCTATCTACTACATTTCCACCCTTATATTTCTTTGCATCATGTCGGGGTTTCCATGGGATTGTTTCTGTATCTTGAGCTCTTCTTGTAGTGTCGGTAGTCCTCCATGCACCTCTTGATCGGTTTCATGTCTAGTGCCCTACTGGTGCATAAATGTGTTGATGCGCATGCCCTTGCCTTGATGACTTTTGTGTCTCTATATGATGTGGATGGCGATATACAGCAACTATAGGAATTTTTTCTTTTTTCTTCAAATATGCAACACTTTGTGCCTTTGAGTCAATGACCTCCTTAGCTTCCTGATTATGTTCTTCTTGTAGTTTTTCTTCATCTCCTTCTATAGACTCTGCCTCTGATTCAACTTCAGACTAGGCAATAACTTATTTGCTAGCTTCCATGGGTCCATCTTTCTTACTAAGAGACACATCCTGCAATGTGATTTTCTTTTTCTTGTACCACAACTTTAAAAACTTCTTTTGCACATTAATATTAATGGTACCCACTGATTCTATCCAAGGATATCCCAAAACAATATCCACTTTATCCATATCCATAGCATAAAAATATGAATACAACACATATTTATCCATGGTAATCTTCAAATAATTAAAAATTTGAACATTTTCACCCTCAACCTTTGTGCTTTGAATATTGTTTATTGGAACTTGCAATCTATTAACCAACTGAATATTGATAAAATTATGCATGCAACTAGGGTTAATAGAAACAATGATATTTTCTTTATGAATACAACCATGAACATGTAATATATATTTTTCACATGAAAATAAACTCTTGGTTCTCTCTTTATCCTTATTTTTTCCATGATACCACATGTATAACAATATTTTTTCAAATTCTCCATTGGAGAGTGATATCATCTCCTTATAATCAAACGATTTCCACCAAATGGCAGCATCACCTTGCAATTTGAGATCTACCCAATGGGGCCAATTCTTCCCATGATGAATTTATTTCTTTAATAAATGATTCAATACTAGGGCCATCACATTTCCCTGTAAAATACATCTTGCTATCAAAAACCCCAAAAAATAGAACAATAAGTTATGACATAAAATCGCGTCGTTTTCCGGAAAAACCCTGAAAAACTGTTGAATTTAAAATGCTCATAACTTTACTTCCTGAACTCCGTTTCAGCTGATTGTTTTTTTGAAATTGGGTACTTTTCCGAGAGGAATTCAAATAACCAACTTGTTTATCAAAATTCAGCTCGTAAATCTTTATATCGGAACCTAAATTGTGCCGCCCTCTTTTTCTTCCCTAGAAATATTCTTCAAAAAGAGAAAACAAATATTCCCTTCTTTGGCCTAGGAAAGTGATATGATACCACTTGTTAAGTACCGAAATATATCTACAAATAAAATCACTACAAATAACGAATATAAAATAGATCCACAGAGAAAAGATAGAAGAAACCACACTTTATTATTACAAAGCCCTTGAGGTAGGGCAACACCATATAATGGATCATATTATGGAAGGGATCATTTCCTGTTCACTTCCCTCTTCGAGGGGGAATCCTCCTATTAAGCTACCGCTCCAAATACAATAATTCTCTTCATGTCTAATTACATTGCTTGAACCCCTTTATATAGTGCTACCATCACCTAAGAACATTCTAGAGGAGGAATCTTCTTGAAGTAGAACCTTCTAAGAAGTCCTCTTACATTTATTATATCTAATTACCCATTTATTATATCTAACTACCATAGTGGGACTTATTTAACAATATAGTGGGCCTAGTCCACCTTACATTGAATGACCTCCACTATTATCAGTATGGGCCCTCTGGCCCCCCCCACTACCTCTCTAGCTACCTTACATTTCATCCCATGGGAATCTGTGTTGTTCCATTAGGGATGCATATATTCCTCTGATGTCGACTATGTGCGCTCGATACTTTTCCAAACTAAAGTTCAGCTATTGTAGAATGACTAGAGCTCTGATCAGCTGATCCACGAATTGTCGTACTTGCCCTGGCTTTGCATCAGTTACCTTTGCATCGTATAGACTCGTTAATTACTTGTTTGTCGGTCGTAGAGCTGCCAATTTCCTTTTGTGGAGGTTCATCACTCAGGCCTGTATCTATTTCCGGTTCATCGAACTCCCTTGTGTCGAGGTCACCTTCATATTTCACTCCCTTTTGTGAGAATTCCTTGTCATGAAACTTGGGCCCAGGGGACGAGATTTTCTCGGGACCTAGAGAAGGGGTTTTTTCGAGACCTTCTTCCTCTTGGACGCACACTGAGGTACCACGAGAGGGATCTCGGCTCTCGTTGTTGCTGTATATATGTATAAGTGTGCTCAAGGGATTGGGCGCTTGTGTTTCTATTGACACCCGACCTATCTTTGATTGAGTTTTCCCTCCTTCCAAGGCATTGATTGACGATGTTGTGGATTTAGGGTTCCCTAACCCATTGGTGTTATCGGGAACTCTAGAACCAGATTCGCTTGACTCTTTTGGGACTCTTTGGACGGTAGTTGAAATCATAGGTCTTATGACAAGGTATGGGTCATCTTGCATCTGCTTCATTAGTATATGAGTTTGTTGATATAAAAGTGCACCCCTCTCTTGTGCAGTTTGATCTTTGGGGAGATCCCTGATTTGTACCAGGGATTCCTGATGAGCTCCCGTAGCCTTAACGCCTTCTTGGGGCTCCCTTATTCCTTCATCCAATTCATATGCTACTGCTCCTTCCAAGTGTTAGCTAATTTCTTGAATTTCCTGCTCCAAAAATGTTGTCTTCTCTTCATAGCTCATAGCTCTAAACTTGGTTCCTCGAGGATCAGCCTTTCTGGTTGCCACCTCATCCCAGTCTTGAGCGTTTTCAGTGAAAATTTCATCTTCGAACTGGTCGTGGGCATAGGGCCAATAGGATGATACCTGCGATGCATGTTCCAAGACCAGTCCCTTGGGGTCATTCTTGCGAGATCGATCGTTTTGGAATCAGATCTATAATTGACCTAGCCCGATTTTCTTAGCATGCTTAGTGTCTTTGACCATGTAGAACCCAATATGAAACCCATACAGTAGGAAGGCCCACTTTTTGTATTTTACTAAAGTTGCATTGTACCCTTGTAGGATGGTTTGATAACAGATATCCCCTAATACTAGTCAGTCGGGAACGTAAATGGGTAATAAGTGGGGTGCTCCTATGGCACTGAAAACCTTGATATAGGTTTCTCTCTCATCTAAATACCAGTGACCAAATTTTTCTATAACCTTTTTTTCTTCATCTGAGGGCATTCTTTCCTGAATAACAGGGAGTAGATATATGCAATAAATTGATCACAGATAACTGAATACGATTTCTTGTACCTTTTTCCCATAGGATGCTGAAATATACATGAACTGGAATCTCTGAGGGATGCCAATTTAGGTTCATCCCAGAGAAAGTGTTTCTGGTGCAGAAGACGTCCAGAAGATATGAGGCCATGTAGAAGGCAGGAACCTCTCCCTATTTTGGCACCTGGGCTAGCCTTATGCAAGTTCTCAGCTGTTTGGAGATGATGGCACTCCAATTGAAACCCGTACTTGAAATGGCCACTGTGAAAGCTAGAGGCATCCAAGCCTCTCAGAACTGGGAGCAGTATTTCTCTCCATGCAACCTGCAGAGAAGAGCCATGAGATAAATATATGGTTCCCTAAGATTGGCTATTGGATGCCAGGCGACAGTCCAGTTTATGAAATTTTTATCTTCTCTCCACCAAGACGCCATGATTTTGCTGGTATCATGTGATGCGTAGAAACTGAGAATGAAATCGGTGCTCAACTTTTCTTCAGACTCGTTGAGCTTGTAATAACTCTGAACCTCTGATGGAAAAAATACCCTAATGCATTCACTATTATCAACATTAATCGAATATTTTTTTGCATCGGCATGATTAATGAGACACTTCAAGAGCTCAATGCAAGGGAACACTAGAGATGGGCTTGCCACCATGTGCAAATAATCCCTATGAATATTCGAGAGGACTTTGTCATTGAGCCTCCTTGTATCAAGATCGTTGTGTGGGGTATATTTGAGGGATTCTTCTTTCTTCATTTTCTTGAACACTTCTTCCCAGTGAAGAAAAGTTGTCTTGGCTCTAGCACTTGCCTTTGTATCTATGAATGCTAGGGGCTGGACAAAGGGCTCCTTGGTGATCATCTTAATAACTAACACTGGCTTGGCAATGAATTCCAATTATCTTGCAACTATTGTGGAGGAGCCTTCTCCTGCTTCTAGTTCTTGTATCTTCGGCACTCTTGGCAATTTCCTAGTGGAGGGCTTCTTTGGAGGCATTGTTCTTGCAATTAAAACCACCCTTTAAACACGTTTACAGAACATCGTTGGGTGAGAACATATAAAATAGATATTAAAACTGTAAGCGGACCCATACCTGTGATGCTTGCTAAGATAACTATTTAATACTCACTGGACTTTGAATGCTTCCTTCGGACTGTTAGCTCCGTTCTTCTGTCTGTTCTGAATTCCTTGTTGTGCGGAATGGGATCATACACAATGACTCGAAAATAATATAACTGGGGAGATACTATCAATCATATCAATTATTTAATACGAGTAATGAATGTAGATTAAAAATAAACCACTATGATATTTCTGCAGATAAAACCTGACTGGTTGATGGTGAAAGCATGGATGGAGATGCATTGTATCGGTGATTTTAACAGTTATTTTTTATTCGCGCACGAGTCAGTAACTAATGCATGATATGTGAATTAACTAATAACCGTAAATGAAGTGTACCTAACACATTAAGGGGTTAACACGTCTCGTCATGTCACGTCACCCAACAAATGGATTGGGGGTTGGCTAATATCTGTGTGTACTCCCTATACTATCCTTCTGATAAAAACTTCTAATGTCTATGATATCGGGGATTGGTGATCTGGAGAAGGTTCAGGTGCACAGTTTATCAGTGGGCCATCATCTTCATAAGCTTTCATCTTCAAAAACGTTTTGGGAGCCAGTTGTCGGTGCAACCATTATTCTATTTGTGTGACGCTTACTATTACACTTTCTGTCGAAGACGAATGGACTGGTCTTCAGAAAAATCCTTCCCAAGGTTGTTCATAGGAAAGAAGTGATTTCATTAGCCAATGCCAATGATGGTTGATGCTCAACTATTTTGACATCCTATATGATTTTTTTCACTTTAACTTTCGTCGATGTCGAATTTCTCAAGCGAGTCAGGGAGAATTATGGTTCGTTGATTCTTTGAGTAGTAATTAAGTCTCTTTCAGAGTTAAGATGATTCTTTGTTGCATGTTCAAGCAATATTTAATAAATTCAATCATGAAACACATAAGATAAGCGAAGGTATTGGTTTCAAGTTGAAGTGAAAACAGTCACTGTGAAAGATCAAGTGGTACCCAAAAAAGTAAATGGTCACACACTTTTTAGGGTGTGTTAAATACTCAACAAATGGTGATTCATTGGGTGGACGCAGAATCTATGTTCCTCTTTCATTTCCCTTGAGGTATTACCAAAACACAAAGTAGATATCCCTGACACTTCTTTTATTCATATTAACCGAGGTCATTATTATTATTATTATATATATATATATATATATATATATATATATATATATATTTAATTGAAAGTATTGTTTTAGGGCTGGGCCATTTACTGGGAGGGCATCATGTTCCCCCCTCAGGTTTTGCAACCAATAAATACCTACCCCAATCTTCTAAGCCACTTGGAAAGGCCCAAGCCATAGGCTCTAAAACTTGGAATGTTTCTGTTTGGGTTCATTTTCCCTATCCCACTTCAGGATTAAGTCTCCTACTTCAAAGTTCTTTTCCTTAGCCTTATGCTTATCAAACCATCTTTTCACTATTTGTTGGTGGGCTAGGAATTTTGACTTATCCTTTTCTCTTTCTTCTTCCAGCATGAGAAAAGTGTTGATTCTTTTTTGTATGGACGATGAGGGTTCTTTTTTGGAATCTTGGGCTAGTCAAAGAGATGGAAGATAAGCCCATTTGGGAGGATGGATTCTTTCCCATAAACCAGAAAATATGGGGAATTTCCTATAGCTTCTTTTGGTGTGACCCTATTGGCCCATAGAGAAATATGAAGCAGATTATGCCAATTCCTTTGGTTATATGTAATTTTCTTCTTTAGTATCCTTACCAGGTTCTTATTAGTTGATTCCGCCACACCGTTTCCCTAAGGATAATAATTTGCAGAGTACTTGATTATGATTCCTTTGTCCAAAGAAAACTTTGTCAATAGGGTAGAAGAGAAGTAAGCTGCATTATCAAAGACCATAACAAAAGAGACACCAAACCTTATGATCATCTATTGTTCTTTAAATTGTATCACTACTTTCTCATTTACATGAGTCGGAGGAATGGCCTCTGCCCATTTTGTAAAATAGTCAGTGGCAGTAAGAATGTACTTGTGTAGTTTTGAAGAGCTAAGCGTAATTTCTCCTATTATATCCAACCCCCACTGCTCAAAAGGCCTAGAGACAGTCACAGGATGAAGTGGGACTACTTCCCTTTTCTCCTTGCCAACACTTATTTGACAAGTCTTACAATTCCTAGTGTAAGTATGAGAGTGTTTAAACAAAGTGGCCCAATAATAGTCGGCTCTCATAATTTTATGAGCAGTCGTGTTCCCTACAAAATTTCCTCTGGAAGGACCATCATGGAGTTCCTTTAACACTTTATCGGAATATTCATGTTCGATACATATCAACAATACCCCGTCATAGTTTATCCAGAAGAGTACCAAATTTATAAGGTGATATTGCGAGGATTTTAATATGAGGGTCGTCCTCTCTCAGGTTGCGATTTTTGGGACAAGTATTGTGATATAGAAGATAAGATAAATCCTTGTAATAGGAGTCTCTTCCTGGGGTAATGTATGCTACTTCACCACACCATAGTGCTATTTCATTTTCCCACCCAGACTCTTCATTTGCTCGACCCTGGGCTTTGGCTGCGAGCTTACACAAACCTTGTCCTTTCACTAGCTTGGCGGGTTTTATATCTAGATCATATTCTTGGACTACTGCCATCTAGTTTACTCTTATTTCTCCCATTTCTTGTTGGGTAAAAAAAGATCGGACTGCGGGGTGTGGCATAATCACCTTAGTGTGATTCTTGAGAATGTAAGACCTAAAATTCTTTACTGCCTTATAGACCGTGTAGGCTTTCTTGTCTATGGTTGGATAATTAATCTCAACCCTTTGAATATTGGTACTCGTAAATGACACTGGGGATTTATTATTTTCATCATCCTTCTGAGTCAAAATTGTAGCTAGCGATTGGTCGAAAGTGAAAGTATAGAGGAAAAAATCTCTATTAAAATCGGGACTTCGCAACACCAGGGCCCGGGATATGGAAGATTTGATATTGCCAAAGAAGTATTTTCTCTCATCATTCCACTTAAATTCAACATCCTTGCAGATCATCTTTTGCAAGGGTATGAAGATTTCAGTGAAATCGGGAGTGAATTTCCTTACAAAGTTGATTTGCCCAAAAAAGGATTGCATAAATTTCTTGTTATGGGGTAGTGGGAGTTGAGATATGGCATTAATCCTTTTGGGGTCTATGTGAATCCCTGCTTGAGATATAATAGGGCCTAACAACTTAGCTTCCTCGACACCGAAAATAGTTTTCTTAGGGTTAAAAGATATATCGTATTTCGTGCACCTCTCGAAAATCTAAGTTAAGTGTTGGATGTGATCTTCTCTATTCTTAGAGTATACCATAACGTCATCCAAATATACTACCACACATCTATTGATAATTCCTCGGAAAGCTACGTCCATGGCCCTTTGGAAGGTTTCTCCTGCATTGATTAACCCAAAAGGCATGTGTTTATAAGCGAAGGTTCCCCATTTGGTTCAAAAGGTGGTTTTTAAACGATCTTCTTCTTAAACCAATACTTGGTTATAGCCTGAGAAACTGTCTAGTAGGGAGAAAATATTTGAGCCAAACACGGTCTGCAAGAGTTGTTCCATCGGCGGGACATGATAATTTTCCTTTTTGGAAGATCTGTTGAGGTTCTGAAAATCCATGCATAATCGGATTTCTCCCGAATTTTTCCTCACCGAAACAAGATTTGCTACCCAGGTGGAATGCCTAACTTGGAAAATTATCTTCGCATCTAAAAGCTTCTTTAACTCCTAATACATGATAGGTTCCAGGGATGGGTTATACTTTCAGAGCTTTTGCTAAAAAGGTTTTATTTCAGGTTTCAACGAGATGGTGTGTTGAATAATGTGGGTGTCGTACGTTTTTAAATCCTTATAAGACCATGAAAAAACATCCTGGTAGTGTCTAAATAATTTGAGGTAGGATTTTCTTTCTTCTTTAGATATAGTTTTGTCGATATTCACATGCTTTGGGTTGTCTGGGGTCCCAATATTTACAATTTCATGGAGGGGACAAGAGCTACCAGTCTTTTCTTTTTTAGGTTCTTTGAATCGTTCCTTTAGATAAAACAGATTCTCTAGATTAGCTATTTCCTTCGGGATTGTGTGGGCCTTTGATATATCCATATGTTGATCTTCCCGAGGATTGGTTTCTGTTGAATGCTCTTGGAATTCTTCATCATCAATAGCGAGATCTTTGAGATTGTCTTGGTTGGTTAAGAATCTTATGATCTGTTCATATCCCTCAAAGACTTTCCAATTAGAAATGATATTAGGTACCGATGGCTTGTAGAGAAGTTATACAGTGAATCTGTAGGCTTCATAATATTCTAAAGGTGACAGTCTAGAAGTAGTTGTGGCCAAGGAATCAACAAGGGTATTCTTTTCTCTAGGAATTGCAGTGATATTGAAAGCCTCAAAGCGTTCTATTAGCCTATGCGCTACCCATTGGTAGTTCTTAAGATAAGTTGAATTGCAATGTATAGTATTTCTCACTTGTCTAATAATTATTTCAGAGTCTCCGAAAACTTTCAATTCCATGACATCCAGATCTATGGATTTCCTTAACCCTTGTATCATAGCTTCATATTCAACAGTGTTGTTGGTACATTCGAATTCTAGTCTGCAAGACAAGAAATGACGTTTACCCTTCTGATCAATGAGGATACACCCTGCTCCTGACCCTTCTTATGATTTGGATCCATCAAAATAGAGGGTCCAAATTTGCGAACAACAATCGCTCCTTTCTCTCCAACCACCATCATTTTGTTCTCCGATCTTTTCTTCCATAGGTCCTAGTGCGGGGTTTTGACAAAAGAGAGAATCTTCTATTGGCCCTAGGGATTCCTCTTGAAAATGGATCTCAAAGTTTTGGGTAAGAGGAATATTGGACCAGAGAGGAGAAAAGTTCCTAAAGTGAGAATCACAAGAGTAATTTCCCAATATGGGGAAATCGGTAGAGGCTGGTTCATTTGGGGTTTCTATATCAGTGACTATATGCTTCAGATATCTCTCCCTATCGATTTTGATCATGTTCTTGTATCCCTTGAGTGGTAGCCAAAGGTGAGCCTAGTCTGTATTGAAATATCTATTGATTTTTTCATATGAATATCGGATCAACAATAGCCCATATGCCTCTAGAATATCTACCACAAGGATGTCAATCACTTGCATGAAATTAGGATGTGTCGCTATCCTGATCATCACATATTTGAGTTCTCCCATGACCTTTACCTAAGTTTTGTATAATTGTATGACATGCTTATCACTCTTGAGGGGGATAATGCCTAACTTGTTACAAATGGCCAGGGGCACCATGTTGGAGGACGCCCCATAATCTACCAAGCAATTATGAAGCTTCCTATTGAAGACTTCGAACGTCAAGAGGAAAGGTGGGACAAAGGGATTTTCCCTTCTATCTCTTGAACAGTTGTTCACAACTGGTTTTCTCACTGGATTGGTGGAAGATAGATTTATTTCCAGGTTACTTGTTGGTGTCAGAGTTTCTGTAGAGCTCAGAGCCTATAGCAGGAAGTCTTTCTGCTGAGGAATCTTACACATGTCCATAACGGATATGTTAGCCCATAATTTTTTCAAATATTCAACCACGTTATAATCTAGTTTGGGTGATTCTAGGGTGTGAATAATTATAGGTTTCTTGACTAAGTCAAAAGGTGTTTTCAGGCGATCGAGAGTTTCCTTACTCTTTGAGACCTGGGCGGTGTCAATATCTCTCGATCCAAGAGGACCCTTACTACACGTCTGTACTGCCGAAACTTCTGTGGGTCATTCTTGGTAGTCAAACAGGTCAGTGGAAGGCATGATCAGGTTGAGATCCCATATCATCATGGCTGTGTCTCATGGCAGATCAATATCTTCTTGATCAAAAATATTGATAGCCGAACTACTTGGATATCCAGTTAGGGAGACTTCATCTAGGAATCGATTGGCCATCAAATTCATGGCATGTACCCATTAAGGGCAGTTTCTTTCGAAGTGGTTTTCCTAGTTATAAGTGAAGAAAGAATCAAACGCGACATTCCCTAGATCAATATTCAAGTTGGCTGGGGGAGGTTCAATGGCCTTGAACGACGGGTTTCTTTTAAAGAAAGGCTTATATGACCTTTGGCATGGGTTTCTGTCCCCTGCATTTGTTTTCATGTCTATTATCTCGTTTGATAATTTCTTAACCATGAATTGTAGATCTTCTATATCTCCATTACCCTTGTCAGGGGTTGGTTCAATTTTCTTTCTTGGTAGTCTGGCCAACAAGAGTGCTCTCCTAGGAGGGGGCTAGGTCTCTCTCTTCGTAAAAGGGGTCTGGCCTTATTTATATCCTTTCATATGGAATTATATCATCTTGGCCTCTTCAAAATTATCCGCAAGGGTTTGCTTAGCGACCCTTTTTATGAACATAGAAATAGAAGTCGGAAGCGCGTTGGCATAAACCTCTATTTATAACTCTTGAGTTGGTTTCGCCGTGGGCTAGAATTTGTTTAGGATGGTCGTGAATATTTAAAATCCTTGACCCTCTCTTGTAGGATCATGGTGGCCATGAAAATATTATCCATTAGAGCTCCCGTGGTAGTTTCATCCATGAATTTATCCAAAAATTCCTTCTGGAACTTGGTCCATCTAGTTATGGATCCTACCGGTAGATTAAAATACCACGTGGAAGCCAAGTTCACAAATGTGTAGGGAAAGAGCCTACAGACTACATCTTCATGCTGAACATTCATAAGCCTTATAGTGAGTATGAACTTTTTGATATGATCCTCAGGTAAACTTGATGTTTCAGGGTCATATTTAGGGAGCAGATTCTCAGGGTTCCGCAAAAGATTATGTACTCATCCAGGGACGGCCACAGTTTCTCTGACCAACCAAGGCTGGTTGTTTCCAGGTGGTAATTCCCTTTCCTCCTCATGGTTGTTATTTCCTTCCATATCTTCCTAATCTGAGTCAAAATCTTCCTCTTCTGAAAAGTCTTTAGGTTCAGAGAGGTCGTCGGCTGGCGTTTCGGGTATTAGATCAAGAGGTTCTTGAATTTTAGTAATCATGAAATCTATCAGGTCTTCTACAAAATGTACGAAAACTTCATCAGGTGTGATGACCACAGGTCTTTTTTGTTGTTTCCTTCGAGAGTATGGGAGCCAAAGACAATGCACCGATCTGTCGGGCATAGGCTCTTGTGATTCTCCTAAATTGATTTACTTCCTTGTGAGGAAGAGTGTAAGGTATTTTGGGGTGAAATGGTTCTTCCTTGAGCTGGGGTGATTTATCTGTTTCGATAATGCTCAATGTGTGTCGGTTGTCTCGTGAGGGACTAGACATGCATGTGGGCCATTATGAATCTATAGGTTGTTTGGAATGCTAAATGAAATATGTTTTCAGCCATTCATCCTAAGGCCCTCCTTCTAGCGCCAATTCTGTTAATGGGTATTAAATACCTTGACTCAATAGTAGGAACCAAATCTGCCACTGAGGCCCAATTAGACTCTGCAGCATTTTGAATTGAATGGTTCTCCAGATCTTGTGATCCGGCCAATTTATTTATGGGATTTGTGTTTTCTTGTGAAGGCTCTTCCTTCAGTTAGGACAATTCTCTTTTCTGTATTTCTCTTGGGTGGGGCTGGTATGAGAGATGCAAGCCATTATAAACCAACTTGAAAAATAACAGGAAAAATTTTTTAACTATTGGGAAGATGTCGAGCTTGGGATAACCCACTGCTCAAACATGCAAACAATGATTCTATGCCAAAGGGCCTAGTACTAATACATTAGCCAAATGAGCATCCACTTACTTTCTGAGAAAACTAACTAACATAAAGAAAAAACATATGTAATCATGATCATGGTAAGGAAAATAATTCATCTACCATAACATTCATCACATAACAACACAACGATTTATCTTCATCATTAAAGCAAAGAACACCAAAATATTGCACCAGATAACTTGACAACAAAATTAATTGCTCTTACTCATTTACTGCATCATTCATGGAACAGGATAGGAAGTAATTCTTATCCAAATCCAATCACATACATCTGATGAAAATATCTTGTCTTTGGTCTAGAAGGACTTCTCAATTCGTAGCAGTCTCAAAATAATTATCAACAACCAAAAAGAAAGAGTTCTTACAACAACCATCGACCTTTGTTCATTGGTCGATGTCTCTATTTATAATATAAAGTTTTAACTTTAATTAATTACTAAATATAGTTCGATGCAAACAAAAATTGCCATGTGGTGTTGTCATTCAACAATTTCCTTAAGATTCCACCCGAGATGCCTCTTTAAAAGGGTGACTTCTTTCATATTCAGACCAACTAATAAACAGATCTTCACAGGTTTGAGCCCATGGGAATTTTTGTTGTTCCATTGGGGCTGCATATATTCATGACTCAAGTGAGCTCGATACTTTGCCAAACTGGAGTTTAGTTGTTGTAGCATGACCCGAGCTCTGATCGGGTGATCCGTGAATTGTCGTACTTGACCTCACTTTGCATCGGTTACCTTTGTGCACTATTTGGCCCATTGTGAGTCTTGTTCGGCATGTTTCTTGAATACATCGCGTAGGCCGACAAATTCATTAGGGGTACCAAACTGGGGAAGACCGACATCATTCATTTCTTTATTAACTTTACCCCAGTGTTTCTGGTACTTGGCCCATTTCTTTCGGATTTTTCGGTGCGGGTCTTGGGACATCTTAGCCTAGTATTCGACAGATCTCTTCATGATGTCAAGACTACTTTTTTCTACCAGCTAAATTCCATGTCTTTCATTTTCTTGACCTTATTGAACTCCCTCAATATATTTGAGTCTCTCTACCTCTTGGTGTGCCTTTTCATGCCATCGCTCCATCTCCTTGCACGTCGCAAGCACCATGAGAGTGTCCTCCTAAAAATCGACTATGTTTTTGATTAACATGTGCCTTTATTTATTTAACTCATTGAAAACTCCGTTGAACTCACCTTTCAGATACATAGTTATCTGCGTAGCGCTCTTGTAGTACTCGACCAGATGGAGAAAATGTTTGAGCTCCTTCAGGGTGGCGGCTAATTCATTTTCATCCCTCCTAGGTGGCATCGGAGAGGGATTTTCCCATGTCAATTAGTTCATACATACGAGCGTCTACTGTGTTGATTAAGTTCTCCTTGGTGGTAACTAAGATGGAGTGATCTAAGGTGATCCTTCTCTTCTTTACAGTCCTGTAACGATATCATTTCTCTTTTGATCATAGGAGATCACATAGGTGTCTGCTACCTCATCTACTGGGTCTGGTATCTGTTGATCACCCCATGTGAGGTTGTTTCCCAGGCTCCCATAGTGTATATTTGTTTGAGAGTGGGCTCTCAAACTTCCTCATTCTGCCTTGTAGATCCAACCTCTACTTCTTTCTCGTTGGAGATTTGAGTGTTGGGTAGAATAGAGGTGTCGGGTATAGACTCGTTGCTTACTTACTTGTCGGTAGTAGAGCTCCTAATTTCCTTTTGTGGAGGTTTGTCACTCGGGCCTGTATTTGTTTCCAGTTCATTAGACTCCCTTGTGTCGAGGTCACCTTCAGCTTCCATTCCATTTTGTGAGACTTCCTTGTCATGAAACTCGGGCCCAGGGGAAGAGGTTTTTTCGGGACCTGGGGAAGGGGTTTTTTCGGGACCTGGGGAAGAGCCTTTTTTGGGACCTTCTTCCACTTAGACGTGCACCAGGGTACCACGAGAGGGCTCTGGGCTCTCGTCGTCACTATATATATGTATAAGTGTTCTCAAGGGATTGGGCACTTGTGTTTCTATCGAAACCCAACCTATCTCTAATTGATTTGTCCCTCCTTCCAATGGATTGATCGGGAATGTTGTGGATTCAAGGTTCCCTAACCCATTGGTGTTATCGGGAACTGTGAAACTAGGTTCACTTGAATCTGTCAGGACTCTTTGGATGGTAGTTGAAATAGCAGGTCTTATGACAAGTTACAGGTCATACTATATCTTCTTCATTAGTAGTTGAGTTTGTTGGTATAAAAGTGCACCCATCTCTTATGCAGTTTGATCTTCGAGGAGATCCCTAATTTGTATGGGGAATTCTTGATGAGATCCCATAGCCTCAACATCTTCTTGGGGATCCCTTATTCCTTCATCCAATTCATATTTTGTTTCTCCTTCCAGGTGTCGGCTAATTTCTTGAACTGCCTGGTCTAAAAATGTTGCCTGCTCTTCGTAGCTCATAGCTCTAAACTTGGTTCCTCTAGGATCAGCCTTCCTGGCCACCACCTCATCCCAATATTGAGCGTTTTCAATGAAAATTTCATCTTCAAACTGGTCGTGGGCATAGGGCCAACAGGATGATACCTGTGATGCATGTTTCAAGACCAGTCCCTTAGGGTCATGCTTGTGATATTGGTCGTTTTGGAATCATATATCTAATTGACCTAGCCTGAGTTGCTTAGCATGCGCAGTGTCTTTGACCATGTAGAAGCCAATATGAAACCCATACGGTATGAAGGCCCAGTTTTTTTCCTTTACTAAAGTTGCATTGTACCCCTGTAGGATGGTATGATAACATATCTCCCCTAATACTAGTCGGTTAGGACCGTAAATGGGTAATAAGTGGGGTGCTCGTATGGCATTGAAAACCATGATATAGGTTTCTCGCTCATCTAAATACTAGTGGCCAACTTTTTCTATAACCTTTTTTTCTTCGTCTGACATCATAGGGCATTCTTTTTTTAATAACAAGGAGTAGATACATGCAATAAATTGATTATAGATAAATGAATAGGATTTCTTGTACTTATTTTCCCATAGGATGCTGAAATATACATGAACCAGAAGCTCCATGGGATGCCAATTTAGGTTCATCCCAGAGAAATTGTTTCTGGTACAGATGACGTCCAGAAGATATGAGTCCATGTAGAAGGTGGGAAACTCTCCCTATTTCAGCGCCTGGGCTTGCCTTATGCAAGTGCTCGGCTATTTGGAGATGATGGCTGCAAGATACCAGATATATAAAATATGTAGAATAGAAACGAAATGCTAGGAATGACAGAATAACAGTAAAATATCCAGCATAATCTTCACAATACACAGAAATGATATACGAAATAGCAACAGAAATAACACTTGAATCAGATAGCAATGTTCACAGGCCTCTTCGAGGGGGCAACCTCCAATCGAGCAGCGCTATGTTA
>JASDQU010737549.1:176640-193756 GCA_032191745.1 Picea mariana | reverse complement strand
ATATATATATATATATATATATATTAAAAAAAAAGAGAGAGAGAGAGAAAAAGAAAAAAGGGAGTTTAGTTGTGAAAATACAGGAAACTGACACAATATAAACTCGAATTTTGATTGGAAAACCAAGTAACATTGGCCAATCAAAATTCTTCAAAAAAAAATATAATAATTTTCATTATTAACTTCTAGTTTCATTTTTCAGCTTCAAAAGTTTTACAAATACTTATCTCTGAGACTTGAGGACAAGTCAATAAATAAGGATGAGGGGGATAAGGTATACATTTTGAAAACCTTTCAAGCCTTCTACAAATGACAGCATGCATTTCAAAAAGGAATTTCATCCAGCAGAGGGACCTGAGAAGAATATCAATTTCATTCAACAGAGGGACCTGAGAAGAGTATCCATTCCATTCAGCAGAGGAACCTGAGGAAAATATCAAATCCATTCAATAGAGGGACCTGAGAAAAATATCAATTTCATTCAGAAAGAGACCTGAGAAGAGTATCAATTCCATTCAATAGAGGGACCTAAGATACTAAGCAAAATAAATACAAGAGGGAATTTATCAAAATTGAAGACTTACAACAACGTTCCATCCAGCTTCAATCAGGCAAACACAATGAGCAAACAAGTTAGTATATATTTTTCTTTTTAATGCTTTAAGTTTGGGGAATTCTTCATAAGCTAAGCAATGATAAATATCCTATCTTTTCTTTCCCCTACATCATCTTTTCATCACTCCATTTTCATATACCCTCAAAAGCATCAAAAATGGTACTCAAAGGAACCAATTTTGGTTTCCAAAGGAGTTATAAGGAAGGATCGAGTTTCAAATTCAAACACATTGTTTTTTTTGAACTGTAAAATGCTCTGTTTCTGAATACATAAGTTGCATACATAGATTGAATTGTTGTTTGCATAGGTAAAAGGTTGTTTGCATATACATTTAAAAGGGGTCATAAGAAGAAGGTTTCATGCTTGATGAAGAGGATGGTTACTCAAGGAAATGAATTAAGGAGTTATAAGTCAAGTGAACACATTTTCTAAAAAAAACCATTTCTTATGATGATTGCAACGAGGAGGGAAAGTACAAAGGTACAAATACAACAACACCTTCAACTATGATCGCTGTACAAACCCATTTAAAAAAAAATGATAAAAACCCTTGTCTAAGTCTCCTCCAACGATTTTTCTCCCTTCATAAAAAGTGATACGACTCAAACGATTTTCATATTGCCGTGTCTCACTTGCACGCTCCCCAGACTCGAACCGTCGACGCACTCCTATGTACACTTACCTCCATTTCAAATTGCATGCTCTGTTTCACCACGCCAAYGCCATTCCAAATCCCTACGCTCTAGCAAATTGTTCCCTCCTACACCTTCCTATCCCGAAATCTCTGATAAAAACGAATTGTATGTTGACAATTTTACTGTCAACATACAACATTCTCKCTCTGTGGAAGAAAACGTGRAAGTTGAAGGAGATACGTGGTGAGCAAAGGCAAGAGAACGTATTCAAATATGAGTTGGCCAGTGAAGGTAAGTTCGAACTCAAATAATTGTACAACTAAGTGCAAAATTCAATTTCCTGTGGTACATTTTGAAACGAGACAGTTCATTTCTAGCAGAGGCCGACTGTAAGAAGGGAAATTGAGCTGGAATTCAACAAGAAGCCTGAGAATTTTTTCGAATTACTAGGTATGCCCTTGCATATAATTTTTTTTTTTGATTGAAGAACAGAGAGTAGCTTAGGAATTTGAAAAATATGAGATTTCCTTTGCTTTTGAACAAAAAAATCTGATTGAAGACCATGCACAGAATTAAATCCAAACAAAGTCTGCAAGTTTAAAAAAAAATCTTGGTCAAAAGAATTGCAAGGTTGAAACTTTTAGACCTCATTTTTATAAACAGTGGAAATATTTTAGGGTCTTGCTCTTAAAACTTGGAAGAATGGTGTCTAGATATGAACCAGGGAAGCTTGTTACATCAGAAATTCATAGGGATTGTATACAAATTTTGGAGCAAAAATAGTGGATAGGTTTCTTTGAGAAATTTGATGGATCTCATGAAGAAGTTGCTTTAGAATTTGTTCACTCATTTGATGGGGAAATGGCTACTGTTGGAAACCTTACCATTAGGATCTCTGAAGATATCATTGCACATGTCACTGGACTTCCTCAAATAGGAGAAAGATATTTCAAAACCAAGCATTTCAAAGATAAATCATGGACATCTTTTATTTCCAGATTGAGGGTAGCAACAGTAAATTGGAAGAAGGGAATCCCAAGGAGTTGGTTGATTTATCCTTGGAATGAATTGGCATATCTCATACAGAAATTTATAACTTGTGAGGGAAACTTTAGCATCATCTACCTATATCACATTAAGCCTCTACAACACTTAAAAGGTGACTGTGAAATCAACATGCCTTATTTTCTACTGCAAATCCTTTCTAAAATGGCTAAGGCTGTCCAAAAACAAGGGAGAAATCCAGAAAAGAGTTTATATCATTGTGGCTTTATTAAAATGATCATTATATATGAACTACAGAAGAAAAATTTGACTTGACAGCAGTTTATCATTGAAAATGGTTTTGAAACAATAAAGGAGGAAGAAGAAGAGGAATAAATCTTGGTTGTGACCGATGATGAGGAAGAAATATAGAACCCCAAGGCAACAAGCTCAAAACCACCTATGGGGAGGAGAAGAACAAGAAGCATGGTGATAAAGGAGAAAGAATTTGAGGAAAAAGACAAAATTTTTACCACATATGAAAGAAAATCAAGGAAACGCCAACAAGTTCAAAGGGGCCAAATACAAGAAAGTGATGATGAAGCACATCAAGCACAATATACACATATTCAGACTCTAGAGGCATAATCATTGGAAAATGATGGTTTTGAAGAACAAGAAACTTTCACATATGAGAAAATGAAAGAAGATGTGGAACAATTAATTAAAGACATGAAAGAAGAAACTCAAATAGAAGGAGTGGCTGGTGGGTCCACATTAGAACTTGATAGGAAAAATAAGAAAATAAAAAAAAATGAAGAGAAAAATCAAGGAAATTGAAGTCCTGGAAAGATACATAAAAACAAAGAATGAAATGCTAAGGAATCAAAGCCATAAAACATAGGAGGATAATGAAACTTTGAAGAAGAAGAACAATAAGCTTCAAAAGCAAAACAAGTTAATTTCCAAAACAAGCCTATAAGTGGTTTCAACAGAAAAAGACACATAAAGAGAAATACCAAAGAATGAAAGCTCTTCATACAGCTCAGGTTAATGTGGATACATTATTGCAGGCAGCAGAGGTGGCAAAAGATCAGTGACAGAGGTTCAGGGACATTTTTGTGCATGAGGACATGCAAAGACTTCCTCTTGGGGGAGATGTTGAGTACATTTTTATGCTTCCTTTTTACTCTATAAACTACACTTTTGCCTCTATATCCATCCATTTTGCCTTCATTTCATTCCATATTTTCCATAAAACAACTTATGCAAGGTATATTTATCATTCTTTAGCTTAAGAATTGAGTTTTCTAATTTTTAACATTAAAATTGAAAATTTATCAGAAATTACAGGATCTGACTAAATCCCGTAATTGCTCCTAGGTTCGTGTACTTGCAGAACACCTAGGAGAAATCTAAGACTTGGGTCGTGATCCATGATGTACAAGGATGGATGATAATCTATTAGCTTCGAGATTTGAGCCTTCCAGGTGTCTGGTCAACGCTGGTCAAATTAGGCCACTTCAACAGAAAATACCCTGTTTTTGCCTTAAATCATGGACAGTTTTAGATTTTCGTGGGATCTGGTCATATATTATGAATTTGAAGGGGGAATTCAACCTTCCTAGAATATATTATGGATCTAATCATTATATTTAGGATATTTATTAGCATTATTAGTTTTAAAACTCTTGTATACATACTCTAAAGTATAGACTAGTATGACAACCTTGAATGTGAATGAAGAAACTTTGGAATTTGCAATCTTGAAACGAGTCCTGCGTTTTGTTCTTGATAATGCCTATGATATGATGATGTGAATTCTACTAGAGATTTTTCTTAGCTGAGACAACTCAAGTGTACAAGTGAAGCATTGGAGGGCCCCCTTTGCCAAACTAGTACACTCTGCCTTTATGTTCTTTTCAAGTAATCTTTGATACATGTTTTAGATTAGATCTTGTTGTAGATGAGTTTTATTCATATCTTGTTGTAGTTAGATTAATTCCATAGCTAAGTCATATGTTCAATGTTTCAAAGCCTTACTCATATTGTGAATGATTTCTTGAATAAGAATTCAATGTGTGGTTTGCTTTCAAGCATTAAGATAATCATGAATTCTTTTTGAGTTATTTACGCTTTCAGTACTTTTGATTTAAATTGATGATAGTTGCTAATGAATGAAATAAGACAATGAATGCATCTCTTGAATAAGAGTTTTGTCCTTCTAGCATTAATAAGCCTTAGAACTAGTTCGAACATCTCTTGAATGCTTACTGTTGATACTCTTTAGGAAAACAATTGTTGATTATTGTTATGAGATCTATGAATAGGACTTCTGAACAAAAGCTTAGCATCTCTTCCATATTCAGCCCTTAGAATAGGTTTTGGTTTATTCCCATTAAAGAATAAAAGTTATATTTAAATCCATATATTTTGGATGTGCCTCTAAGTCTTACAAACACCGGATTGACAATCATTTGCACTCTAATTTACATCAGTAGATTGGAGCCTAACAAAGACAATCATGGAACGTGCAAGGAGTATGAGATTGCATGCAGGGTTTCCCTTACAGTTTTGGGTTTCCCATGCAAGTGATTCTAAACCACAATTTCCCTTTTCTTTTTCATTTTTATGTTTAAATTATGACCTACCCTCAACTTCCAACCATTTTCTAGCCAAACATCTAGGGTTTTGGGCATATTTCACCTTGGAACATACCTTGGCATCATTTACTATTTTGTTGTTGTAATTTTCAACTTACTAGGGTTTGATGTCTTGGATATTTTGAGATTGTTTCATGCCATTTACATTTTAGCAAGTGATTGTTATTAAAGCCCTAGTTTAATTTGCATTTTTTGCCCTAATCTATTGCATACTTGACCTTTTTAAAGGGTTGTTTTATTTATGCTATTGTAACTTGTTAAATTACTCAAGTAATAATCTTAAATGCAAGTTTTATGACAACCATAACTCTACTCTTAATTTGTATTGTTTGGGGCCTCTCTTTGACTTGTTTTGTCTTGTCCAATATCACTAATTGTCTAAAATCTTTCACATATACAAATATGGAAATTGCTATATTAAATCACTTTGTCTTACCTTGATTACCTTAACCTAATGGTGGTGTGTTTGAGTAACCAATATAGGAGGCCATAGACTTGATTTTCCTTTCTATAGGATTCCTTGAGGTTGCTATGAAAGCCTCCTTTGTGTTGGATCTTGTCCTTGACTAAACAAGGGAAGTAATTACTAAGGTGACAGTGGTAGGTAATTCTAAGAGTTACACTTGTCTTGCACCTTGTGATAAGATTTTCACAAGGGTGCTATATCTTGTGATAAGAAAGTATTTGACATGTGTTTGGCCTACAAGGCCCTCATAGAAAAACAATCCAGAAGTTAACTATATATGTTAAGAATAGATAATTGAGGTCAATATATTAACAACAAATTTACAACTTACTACACTACCTAAGTAATTTAGATGCAACATATTGTTCCATATACACCATGAAAAAATGGTGTTGCTGAGAGAAATAATCACACATTAAAGGAAATGACAAATTGTATGATTCAATCTAAGAGATTAAGTTTTCATTATTGGGAAGAATCCATTATTTGTGCTAAGTACATAGTCAATCACACTCCCACAAAGACTTTAAAAAATATAACACTAGAAGAAGCCTGGAGTAAAATTAAACTATATGTAAGCCACTTACATGTGTTTGGTAGTGAAGCATGGGCTTACATTCCTGATAAGAAAATGAAATCATTACAACTTAAAAGTGAGAAGTGAATTTTTGTTGGATATTCGGAAGATGCAAAAGGTTATATACCTTTTCAACTTCGTTCCAATGAAATTATTATTATGAGAGATCTTAAGTTTGATAAAAGTATCTTGACCTATGAGCCTAATTCGATGTTTGTGTCATATTCAATGTGTGATCCATCTTCAGTGTTTGTGCCATGATCTCTTCCCAACTTTTCTGTTAGTGATCATATTTTGGTTTCTTCTTAAATAATGACATAAGGGATGAAAATACAACTTCTCCTACTCAACTTTCTTCAATTGTGTCCATTAAACTTGAACCCACACTAGCATCATCACTTTATAGATGGGTCCATACAAAACGAAGAGAAACATGTGATCATAGAGATCAACATTGTACACGTTTGTTGTTCCAATGATCCTCCTCTCTCTTGGCTCAAGTTTCATAGAATCATGATCCAAAAATTTTTGGAGAACATTCTAGCCATCCAAATTGGTACACAACAATGAATGAAGAATATCAGTCATTAATGGGGAATGATACTTGGGATCTAATACCTCTTTTGAAAAGAAGAAAACTTGTTAGATTCAAATGGATGTAAAAAACTAAGTATGCATTATATGGAAGTGTTGAAAGACATAATGTTTGATTAGTTTCCAAAGGATTTTCTCAAGTTGAAGGGGTTGACTATAATGAAACCTTAGACCTTGTAGTTGGAAAAATGAATTCCATTTTCCTTTTTGTATCCCTTTCCGCCTCACATAAATGGGAGGTCCATCATATGGATGTTAAATATGTCTTCTCACATGGTGATTTGCAAGATTAAATTTACATGGAACAACCTCCAAGCTATGTTTAGAATGTTTTCATCCTTGTTTATCACCTTAAGAAATATATTTATAGTTTTATGAAAGCTCCTCAGGCTTAATATACTAAAATGGATAGCTTTCTTCTTGACACTGACTTTTCTAGATGTCATTCTGATCCCAATGTCTATACCAAGAAAGTAGAGAACCATCTCATAATATTTGTTCTTTATGTTGTGATGACCTTATTCTCACTAGTAGTGATCCAAAACGTTTAAACCACGTGAAATCCAACCTCAAGAAGAAATTTGAAATGATGGATTCATGTTATTTACACTATTTCCTTGGCCTCCAATTATTTCAAACCAATGAAGGAATTTCCCTTTCTTAGTATAAGATTTCATGTGGAATTCTTCACCACTTTCACATGGAATATTGTATACTATCCCCATCTCCCTTCCAATATGGAGATAAAATTTCTATCATCTATACTACACTCGAAGTAGATTCCACTTTATACCGTCAATGAGTTGGTAGTATCTTATATTTTACTCATACATGTCTTGATATTTCCCTTGTGGTTGGTCTTGTTTCTTGGCATATGAAAATTCCCCATGAGAGCCATTGGAAAGAAAAAATGATGCAGGAGCATTGTTAGCAGGCCTACGTGGAGAGACAACTCAATGCCTCATCGTGCCATTGAATCATTTCAGAATCTTAACCGCTGATGTTTCCTGCAAATCTTTTTTTTGAAATGATCGAAAACTGAAGAAGATCAAACACTTGGGAGCTGAACGATCATGAATGATCTGGGAGTTTCACTCCTAGATTTTAATGTAACTGAAATTAAGTAGCAGATAGTTTTAATTTTTGAGGAGATGAGTAGTCAGAGGGAACCCTAGGAACCCTCTGAGATAAATAGAAATGTGGTATGCCCGAATGAGGCTGCTACAAGTTAGTAGGAGATTGCTGTGATTTAATTATGCTGAGTTTTTAGTTGTTGTTTTTATCATAGTTGTAGCCATTTACATTTGAATGAATATAACAGAGGAAAATTGATCTAAATGCATGGTGTTGCTACTATTTACAATTCCCCGTTCTTCTATTTTCATGAATGAATGAGTTATGTTGTTGAGTATACAAAACTGTGAAGAGTTTGGATAAGTTTCAATTATTTCTCTTCGTTGAGTTCATGCAAGGTGTGCATACAGTCCGTAAGGAGTGCATCGATAGAGTCTATTTCGACTCAGAAGATCAGCAAAGATAATATGAAACTTTCCATTTGTAAGGAGTGCAAAGAGACTGCTGCAAAGTGTGAACAGTCGCCCGCAAGAAGCTAAGTATTGCGTAAGAATCCGTTGCAAGGAGTGCACAGATTCAAAGAATTGACTAAGTGTTGAGAACGGGGCTGTGAAGCGCAAGGAGTGCATAAAGATATTTCTTTTGAAGGAATCATTAAGTCTGAATTCGTTAGAGATTTCAAGTTCACAAGGAGTGCGTCGGAATCAAGATCAGGAGAGATAGCGACCAAGAATCAACAAGAAGGGAGAAATATGTTGAAAGTTGTGAAGTGACGGTTGAGATCCCTTTGGAAGGAATCAGGACCACGAACAACCATTAGATCCCAAAAAGGTGCGGGGAGGTTACACCTCGAAGTCCTTCGGACTTCGCATATTCAGAGGTTTCCGTTTGAGAGGGAAGCAAATATTTCGAAGTTATGGAACCCGAAGTCCATCTGGACTATAGATCCATTCAAAGGGAGTGAAATTGTCCCAGGCCATTGGATCTGGGAAAAGTTACGCGATTGTTAACCGTGGTTTCTTTCGGGAATTCACGGATTGGAGGATTCAAAGTATTAAGGAGTCAAGAATCCTGAAACCCAAAGTCACGAAGAGATTTCCACCGTTGGTTTTGGGAGGGGGTGAGAACCATAGATCTGGTTTTGAGTAACTCCGCCGGTTCAGAGTTCGCGTAGAAAGTGACCAGCTACACTCAAGGAAGCTGAAACCCGAAGTCACGAAACATGAAGATATCGCCACCGTTGGTTGTTGGAGGGGCGAGAATCGTAGATCTCATTCTGAGTAACTCCTCCGTTTCAGAGTTTGCGTAGAAGGAAACCAACTGCATGCTGGGCAGTCGAAACCTGAAGTTGTGAAGCGCTAGGAGCCTAGCCCCAAGCCATATCTCAAGGTCATGTGAAGGAGGGGGACTAGTGGAAAGGAGCTAGCGCCCATAAACTCAGAGTTTTTAAAAGCGCTAAACGAGGGACCCGCAGGTTCCATAGGACCTGCAAATAAAGAGAAAAAGGTACTTGTGTAAAGCGTTCCAGGGCCATTAAAGGCCTGAAAGACTTAATTCAACTCAAGAGATCAAGATCCTTGACCAGGAGGTCGCAGACTCTTTAGGAGAGAAGGGGGTTTGCATCAAGTGGTATCAAAGCCTGATTTAGTCTGTAGAGTTTAGGCGAAGGAGACAAAGGAGATAGTCTGATACCATCAAGTGGTATTAAAGACTGAATTTGCTTCGGGTAGAAAAGAAGAGCTCGAATTTTTACTCTGTGTGTGAGAGAAAGTCAGCACAATGCCACCAAGGAGACGTGTGGAGCCACCTTTAGCCAATCGTGTTGTAGAAAGAGAAATGAGAGAGCTTCGTGCAAGATTAGAGGTGATGGAGGCAATGCAGAGAAGGACACCTGATGCTGGGGACATCAGTGATGCAAAAAGTAAAGAAGTTGAAGTTGAGGAAGATGTAGGGGAAAATGTTGCCAAAGAACGCTTGCTGAGAGTGGCTATTAAATTGGGAGCTAGAGCAAAGATAAAAATCCCAATGTATGAAGGCAACCTGAATGCTGAAGAATTGATGGATTGGATAAGATCCATGGACAAATATTTCGACTATGAAGATGTTGATGAGGAGAAAAATGTGTGACATATTGTCGCCAGAATGAAAGGACATGCAACACTGTGGTGGGATGAATTGCAGGCTGAGAGGAGAAGCAAAGTCAAACAAAAGATAAAGAATTGGGACAGAATGGTAGCCAAGATGAAGGCTAAATTCATACCCAAAGATTATCAGATAAATATGTTCAGGAAGTTGCAGAACATGAGACAGGAGGGTATGATAGTCAAAGAGTACACGAAGGAGTTCTACAAGCTGGATATCAGGACTGGACAATGAGAGAAGGATGAAGAAAAAGTTTCCAGGTATATAAATGGCCTAAGGTATGAAATCCAAGATGAGATCAAAATGATATCAGGGAGGACAATAGAGAATTCTTATCAGATTGCTCTGAAGGCAGAGGATAAGTTGTCTAAGAAACAAAGTCAACAAAACAGAGGCAGAAGCCTAAGCAAAGGCAAGGGATTTTCCAATGATAAGACACAGAAATCCAAAGACAAGACTGAGAAGCCACACAGTCACTCAGAAAGAGGAGGAAGTTCCCGAGGAAGACGAGGTGGTGTAATACGTTCTTCTAGAGGAAGAGTAAGAAGCAGAGGAGGAGAAGGTGTTATTCCTATTGAAAGATAGGACACATGTCTTGGGAGTGTCCTGAGAGAAAGAAATAAGGAGGAGGTGAACCTCATATTTCATAAGCACAAAAAAGGAATATTGAAGAAAAAGGTTTAGAGGATGGAACATCCCTGATGTTGAGGAAGGTTCTCTTAAAACCAGAGCCATAAATTGAGAAGCCAGTGCAGAGGAACATTCTATTAAGGACAACTTGCAAGGCTAAAGACAGAGTATACAAGGTGATAATTGATAGTGGGAGCACTGATAATTTAGTATCCACAGAGATGGTGGAGAAATTGGAGCTGGAGACAACTGCACATCTAAATCCATATAAAGTCTCATGGTTGTAGAAAGGACACTAGGTAATGGTCACTAAACAATGCCTTGTTGAATTTAAGATAGGAGGATATGGAGATGAAATTCTGTGTCATGTGATTCCCATGGATGTATGTCATGTTTTTTTTGGAAGACCATGGTAGTTTGACATAAATGTCATTCATGATGGGAGAAAAAATACTTACACATTGGAGAAGAATGGTAGGACACACATGTTGTTCCCAATAGAGGAGAAGAAAGAAAAAAAAAGAATCCAACACAAGCATACTTCTCATGAGTGGGAAGGAACTCTTGAGAGAAGTCAAGAAGAAACATGAGATGCAATTTTCTATGGTGAGGAAACCTAGAGTTGTCCTTACAATTACTTCAATGGATGATTTTCCTAAAGAAGTTTGGGAGTTGTTGGATAATTTTGCTAACATAGTAGTGGATGAGTTTCCTAACTCGTTGCCACCTACCATAAGTATCAACCATCATATTGATTTGATACCCGGAGCAAGTCTTCCAAACAAAACATCATACAGATTGAAACCTCAAGAGAATGAAGAGGTAAAGAACCAAGTCCAGGATTTGTTAGACAAGGGTTTGATCAGATAAATATTGAGTCCATGCACAATACCAACTGTGTTGATTCCAAATAAGGATGGAGGATGGAGAATGTGTACAGACTCGAGAGCCATTAACAAGATCACCATCAAGTATAAATTTCCTTTGCCAAGAATGGATGACTTAATGGATTGTTTAAGTGGAGAAAATTTCTTTCCTAAGATAGATTTGAAGAGTGGATATCACCAGATAAGGATGAGAGAAGGTGATGAGTGGAAAACAACCTTTAAGACGAATTATGGGTTGTATGAGTGGCTTGTTATGCCATTTGGTTTAACAAATGCCCCAAGTACTTTTATGAGGTTGATGAATGAAATACTGAAATATTTCATTGGCAAGTTTGTGGTTGTATATCTGGATAATATACTAGTCTTTAGCAATACTAAAGAGGAGCATTTAAGACATATGACATTAGTGACGAGCAGACTATAGCAGGAGAAGTTGTTGATAAATCTAAAGAATTCCTCTTTTATGAAGACAAAGCTCATTTACTTGGGTTTTGTGATCTCTTCAAATGAATTGAAGATGGATCCAGAAAAGGTGAAAGCAATCAAAGAATGGCCATCACCAAGGAGTATGTTTGAAGTGAGAATCTTTCATGGATTAGCAAGTTTCTATAGGAAGTTCATTAGAAATTTAAGTGGAATTTGTGCACCAATGATGGATACAGTGAAGAAGAGGAACAAGTATTTTAAATGGACAGAGGAGGCCAAGAGGAGCTTAAATATATTGAAGGAGAAGATAAGAGAGTGACCAATTCCGGTCTTAACAAATTTTGGAAAGACATTTCAAGTGAGATGTGATGCAAGTGGAGTTGCAATTGGAGCATTCTTGAGCTAGGATAATAAACCAGTTGCGTACTTTAGTGAGAAGCTGAATGAAACTAAGAGAAATTACTCCACATATGATAAATAATTTTATGCTATAATTCAAGTGTTGAAGAAATGGAGGCACTACCTTGTTCCAAAGGAATTTTTCTTGTACAATGATCACCAAGCTTTACAATTCATAACTAGACAGGAAAAATTGAATTAGAGACATGCAATGTGGATTTTATGCAAAATTTTACTTTTGTCATAAAGCATATTTCTGGTATTGTTAAAAAAGTTGTTGATGCATTGAGCAGGAGATGTTTGATTCTTCAGGAGTTTCAGGTGAAGACATTAGGGTTTGAACACCTTAAGGAAATGTACAGTGATGATCCAGACTTCAAGAAAGCATACGAAGCATGTGCAAATCCTGTGCTGAGAGACATGAGTCAACATACAGAGTATATGATTCAAGAGAGATTTATGTTCAAGGGAAATCAGTTGTGTATACCAAAATGCTCAATGAGAGATAACCTTTTGAAGGAAAATCATAGTGGAGGATTGCTTCACATTTTGGCCATGACAAAACATTTGCATAGTTGAGCAGTTCATACTATTGGCCAGGTATGAGAACACAAGTGATAAAGTTTGTGAACAGATGTAGAATTTGCCAACATGCAAAAGGCAAAAGACAAAGCACTGGATTGTATCAACCATTTCCAATACCAAAGAGGCCTTGGGATGCAATACGCATGGATTTTGTGTTGGGACTGCCAAGAACACAAAGAGGATGTGATTCCATATTTGTGGCAGTGGATAGATTTTCAAAGATGGCACACTTTATCCCATGCTAGAAGACCAGTGATGCAAGACATGTTGCAAATTTATTTTTCAAGGAAGTTGTTCGTCTTCATGGATTACCCAAAAGTATTGTCTCAAACAGAGATACCAAATTCGTTGGTCATTTCTGGAGAACACTATGGAAGAAGTTGGGGACAGATTTGTCCTTCATCTCATCTTATCACCCTCAGACAGATGGACAAACTGAGGCGGTGAACATAAGTTTGGGAAAATTATTGAGGATTTTGGTCACTGAGCATCATAATCAGTGGGATCAGATTCTGCCACAAGCAAAATTTGCATACAATGACTCACCAAACATGAGCACTAGAAAGATCCCATTCCAAATATTGTATGGAATGCAGCCAAGAGGAGTAGATGACTTGATAGACTTAGAACATAGTGAGATCAGAAGCACTGAAGCATAATATTTTGCTGTAGAAATGTAGAAGATCCATAGCTAGATCAGAGAGAAGTTGCATAACTCTAGCCAAGAGTACAAGCATAGAGTTGATCAACACCACAATGAGATTCAATTTGAAGTAGGGGATGAGGTTCTAGCACACCTCAAGAAAGAAATGTTTCCAAAAGGAACATATAACAAGTTGAAGATGAAAAAGATAGGGCCATGTAAGATCTTAAGGAAGTTTGATGCAAATGCCTATGAGATGAGATGCCAGATGATGTGGGAAGATCACCCATATTCAACATGTCAGACATGTATCCTTACAGGGAATATGACACCGAGAGATCAGAAGATCAAGAAAAGATTCAATGGGAAAAGAAAATGCCTGTAGCAGAGAAGCCACAGATGGAGAAGATAATTGATCAAAGCATTGGGAAGAAGACAAGGATGAAGAACTATTTTGAATATTTGGTCAAGTGGAAGGGACACCCGATAGAACATGCCAGTTGGGAAAATGAACCTGATATCCAAAAGCATGGAAAGTTAGTGCAGGAGCTCATGGACAAGATTCAATGAATTTTTGGCCAGGGGAGTATGATGCAGGAGCATCGTCATCAAGCCTACATGGAGAGACAACTCATCTCCTCAATGCACAGTTGAACCATTTCAGAATCTTAACCGTTGACGTTTCTTGCAATTTTTTTTTTGAAATGATAAAAAACTGAAGAAGATCAAACGCTTGGGAGCTGAATGACCATGAATGATCTGGGAGTTTCACTCCTAGAATTTGATGTTACTGAAATTAAGTATCAGTTATGTTTTTTTTCGAGGAGATGAGTAGTCAGAGGGAACCCTAAGAACCCTCTGAGATAAATAGAAGTGTGGTATGCTCGAATGAGGCTGCTGGAAGTTAGTAGGAGATTACTGTGATTTAGTTATGCTGAGTTTTTAGTTGTTGTTTTTATCATAGATGTAGCCATTTACATTTGAATGAATATAATAGAGGAAAATTGATCTAAATGCATGGTGTTGCTATTGTTTACAATTCCCTGTTATTCTGTTTTCATGAATGAATGAGTTATGCTGTTGAGTATACGAAACTATGAAGAGTTTGGATAAGTTTCAATTGTTTATCTTGGTTGAGTTCATGCAAGGTGTACATACAATCCATAAGGAGTGCGTCGACAGAGTCTGTTTTGACTCAGAATCACAGAAGAGATAGAATGAAACTTTCCATTTGCAAGGATTGCAAAGAGACTACTGCAAAGTGTGCACAATTGCCCACAATAAGCTAAGTATTGCGTAATAATCCGTTGCAAGGAGTGCACAGATTCGAAGAATCGAATAAGTGTTGAGAATGGGACTTTGAAGTGCAAGGAATGCGTAAAAAGATTTCTTTTGAAGGAATCACTAAGTCCGAATTCGTCAGAGATTCCAAGTTCTCAAGGAGTGTGTCAGAATCAAGCTCAGGAGATATAGCGACCAAGAATCAACAGGAAGGAAGAAATATGTTGAAAGTTGAGAAGTGACGGTTGAGATCCCTTCGGAAGGAATCGAGACCATGAACAACCGTTAGATCTCAAAAAGGTGTGGGGAGGTTACACCTCGAAGTCCCTTGGACTTCACATATTCAGAGGTTTTCGTTTGAGAGGGAAGCAAATTTTTTAAAGTTATGAAACCCGAAGTCCATCTAGACCATAGATCCGTTCAAAGGGAGTGAAATTTTCCCAGGTCGTCGGATATGGGGAAAGTTACGCCATTTTTATCCATGGGTTATTTCAGGAATTCACAGATCGCAGGATTCAAAGTAACAAGGAGTCAAGAATCCTGAAACCCGAAGTCACAAAGAGATCACCATCGTTTGTTTTGGGAGGGGGAGAGAACCATAGATCTAGTTCTGAGTAACTCCGCCACTTCAGAGTTCACATAGAAAGAGACTAGATGCACTTAAGGCAGCTGAAACTTGAAGTTGCGAAGCACAGAGAGATCGCCACTGTTGGTTGTTGGAGGGGGGAAAGAACCGTAGATCTGGTTCTGAGTAACTCCACCATTTCGGAGTTCGCGCAGAAGGAAACCAACTGCATGCTGGGAAACCAAAACCCAAAGTTGCGAAGTGCTAGGAGGCTTAGCCCCAAGCCATAGCTCGAGGTCGTGGGAAGGAGGGGGACTAGCGGAAAGGAGCTAGAACCCATAAACTCAGAGTTTGTAAAATCCCTAAGGGAGGGACCCGCAGGTTCCATAGGACCTACAGATAAAGAGAAAAAAGGACCCGTGTAAAGCGTTCTAGGGCCATTGAAGACTTGAAAGAGTTAATTCATCTCAAGAGATAAAGATCCTTGAGCGGGAGGTCATAGACTCTTTAGGAGAGAAAGGGGGTCTGCATCAAACAAAAGGACACTTCAGTATATCCTGGTTATAATTCAATTTATGATTACATTACAATGCAGGGGGACTCTTTAGTTGGTTGGTTTCACTAATTTCAATTGTGATGGTGACCTTGATGATAAAAAATATACTGTAGGTTATGTTTTTGGTCTTGGTTCTATAACTATCACTTAGGATTATAAGAAATAGGCTCTTTCTCTTTCTTCAATAGAAGCATTGCACCGAACAATGATTAATGCAAGTCAAGAAGCATTGTTGTTTTAAAGATCCTTTCTGAGTTTGGATTTCAGTGGCGACATTTGATTACACTTTGGTGTGATAATCATAGTTGCACCAAGCTCACAAAGGACCCATTTCAACATCAATACAACAAACACATTGAAATAGACACGTACTAGATAAAAAATCTTATTCAAGATCACATTCTCAAAGTGTTATGTTTTCCTACAAATGATCAAGTTGCAAACATTTTCACAAAGTCTCATATAGAAACAAAGTTTTCCAAAATTCATTCTATGTTAGGAGTTCAAGAAGTTATCATTAAGGGGGAGGGGTAGGGGTAGGTTCTAATTCCTCTTTTCTTGTCTTATTCTGTCACATTTGTAGAATCTCCTTCAATCCTATCCCAATTCATTCTTAGGGGGGATGTCAGGGTATTTAGACACTTACAATTTAGTTAATATCAACTTGGTCTAATGACTCTTTAGGTAAAGTGTGTTTCTTTAGCATGCATTTGTGTTTAAGTAATCTAATGTTCATGATATGTTATAGACATAAAGTGATCCAACGATTCATATTATCCTCAATAATAATGACTATATTGATCTGTGGCTTAGCACTCAATTGGTCCATAATATTTATTTAAAGAGCATGAAGGGCCATTTGTTAGAGATCGATTGTGAGAAGCTATTATGTACAATATTTTGTCTACATTAATATATTGCTTCAAGTGGTCGCGTTGGCTGGGGTTGTGGTTTGTTTCCATCTTAAGGGTTTTAATCACGTAAAAAACTGGTGTACTGATCTTTGATATAGTTGTTTGAGTAGTTGCTTAATATGCTCGACCTGTGTGCAAATACTCTATTTTTTCAAACAAATAGCTTAGGGATACATCTATGATGAGATCCATATGTGAATGCAGGGAATCAAATGGAACCAAAACAAACCCAAATTTTGCAGTACCTCAATCACAAGTGCACTAGAGAGAGAATGCTATGAAAAAAATATATAATAATAAACATAAATACATTATAATAGTTAATGAATAAATAATGAATAGACACCTTCCCAATGAAAGGTCACACCTCTTCATGGAAGGACACCCTTGTGTGGGTATATAAGGCCCTCATTCTTATTGTATCTCATCATCTCATATATATATATATATATATATATATATATATATATATATATATA
>JASDQU010737549.1:161077-176540 GCA_032191745.1 Picea mariana | reverse complement strand
CAATTAATAATTCCAAAGACAAATGTAATCGAAACAAAATACTATTTTTTTCCAATAAATATGACATCAAGGATTTATCGTTGACACTCAAAGATTATAAACTTGTATCGGATTTCAAGGTTACAACTATATGTGAAAAAAAGGTTTATATAATCCTTGACTCGACTTGGTTAGAGACGATGGGTAGCTTACTATTAAACCTTGAGAAAAAGTTTTTAATGTTTTCCTACAAGAAGAAAAAGATAAAATTACATGACGTCTCRGTAAAGTCAGATTCAATATCTACGTCAAAAGATCTTGATTATATCCCCACAATACTACTGTCAGAAAAAAAAAWACAGTCAATACTTGAGATCCAAAAAGAATGCGACAAAAATCGTCATAGACAAGGACGCAAAAAATTGTTGCCTAAAAGCTCATAATCAAAGTTTACTCACCCAGATTAAGAAGATAAAGATTGATAAGAAGACGATACAAGACAAGTTAGAACAACTTATTAATAATTTATCATTGGTAGATAACGAGACAATGACTGAACCTATGGAACTACAAAATTCTTCAAATGGAAAAAACCCGATGGTGGATAAATAAATTAATACAGACCCATTCAACCTTACAGCTCAAAGGGATTCGATTGTTGTAAAGAGGTATTCACATGTTGAAGTAGAAACAAGACAAAGATATGAAGAAGACTCAATTCCAAGTGTTAATCAAGAAAAAGCTACAAGTACATGAAGTAAAGATCAGTTTGCAAGGATGTCTTATAAACATCCTAATAAAAAAAATCGATACTTCAACCAATCAATGTATCCATAGAAACAAATGAAAAATATGTAAAAAATTATTACCTCCATTACAAATGATGCTAAAGGTAGAAGTTATCGTGGGAGTAAAAATACATCAAATTGTCTACAAGAACCCCATAAAGCCCCCATTTTACAGAAGATCGATTTAAGGTGGGCAGTCTCCCTTGCAATTTGATGGTTCTACACAACGCTTAGAAGATCCTATCGTTTCAATTCCTCAACGATCACTAATTTAGGAATGAAGAATAAGGAGGTGATATTACTAGCTAGAGCAAGAGATAAGTCTTCCATAAGTATGCTTTGAGTAAAAAACATTTTCAAGGGGAAGACAATGTTATGAACATAATATATAATAATAAATATAAATACATTATAATAGTTAATGAATAATTAATGAAGAGACACATTCCCAATGAAAAGTCACGTCTCTTCATGGAAGGGCACCCCTGCGTGGGTATATAAGGGCCACATTCTTATTGTATCTCATCATCTCATATTTTCATATACATTTATATATATTATTGATTGTCCTTATGGATATATTTATATTCCAAGTATTTTGTGTTGATTAAAGTTGGTTGTCATTGATGTCAACCCTTGAAGAAAGCCTCGTGGCACAAGGTTTGGGTAATGGACCCAAGATTGTTTGATGTAAAGATGACTCATTATTGTCTTGTCATGGTTGATAAGAACTAAAAATAAGTGAACTCCAAAGTGGTCCCCTTATGGTGAAATCCCTCACGGGAAGACGCTTTGCAGAGTGAGATAACCCGCGCTTATTTGAGGGATAATGAGATGAAGGACAATGAATTTGTGAGTGAAAATATCCTAGATGGATAGTACTTGTCATGACATTTCCGGTGGCATGTGGAAATCCACATAACTCCTCATGGTTAGAGATTTATGACCATATGAAGTTGGAGAACCCTCATGAGTATTATAGAAGCCCTCAAGAGTCAAAGTGCTTTGCAAAATAAATTATTTTAAATGAAGAAGCCCTAAAATAAGGAAAGTATAAGGCTACATGAAGATATAAATAAGAGACAAAGCTCACTCATAAAAACACACTTGTACATATTGCATATCTATTTTCTTGTGTAAAGCTTCTTGTAAATACTTGTGGATACATTTGAAGTGGCGAACGTCTGAGGTAGCACGAAGGGTTGATGGCGAAATTCTCAGATTCACAGAAAACCCTATTTTTTGAGGCGTACATGGGCTTCCTGTTTATAGGGTGAGTACACGTACGTGAGCTGGTTGTGTATAGGGTACGTACGTATGTGGGTTGGCTGTGTATAGGGTGCATACACATACACGGGCTGTCTGTGTATAGGGTGAGTACGTACATGGGCTGTCTGTGTATAAGGTGAGTACATGTTGATAAAGACATGAAAACTGAGAAGATGAAGGTGCATAGGTTCTAGATTCTGAGATCAAGCTCCTAGAAAGGTCTAGAGTGCTCAGATACATTAGATCCATCCATTGGTTCAAAAAGTATGTCTTATATCTATGAATAGTTGGATTTTGATGTATGCATGAGTAATGGTAGTGGAGATTTGAGGATTCTCCCTAGAGAGACTAGTGGCTACATGGGATCTTTTGTATAAGTCAGATCTACAAAAATATAGTGCTGGTATATTTATCATTGATACTTCTTGTTGAGGCACATGTATTTCTTGGCACATGGCTAAGAGTTTTTATGGTACATGGTTGAGATCTTGTATTTATTGATGTATTGAGAAGTTGAATATCAGAAAAGGGTTGATGACTAAGATCATGTGAGGGATATTATACTTGTTCATGATTACAAATACCTATATGGCACATGACTAGAGAAAGACATACTTGCCTTGAGTGGAGGTTATGTATGAGGATACATGCACATGGTACAATTATAGTTTGGATACAGTGACATGTTATATATCCATGTGAAATAAGTTACAGAGGGTTAGAATTTTTCAAGTGAAAGGAAACCCTAGTTTCACAAGGCATACGCAGGCTGCATAACAGATAGGGCGCGTACATACGCAGGCTTCATAACATAAAAGGAACATACATACGTGGGCTACATAACAGATAGGGAGCGTACATATGCAGGCTGCATAATAGATAAGGAACGTACATACACGGGATGCATAGCAGATAGGGCGCGTACATACAGGGGATGCATCACTACAGGTCGCGTATCTGTTGTAATTTTGTAGATACATGTTCATTTTAAGTACAGATTGATTACAGGGCAGTTGTACATATTGGATACATGTCATTGGTATAGGTTGATACAGTTGTGATAGGCTGCCAGTGGTTCCATCATACTACTTCTACTTCAGGCTGGTAGGATGGGGTAAGGACGGGTGGTTGTAGCCACCTTCCGGTTGTAGCTGGAGAACATAGGCGGTTGTACCTTCATTCTGGTTGTAGCCAGAGAATTGGGGAGTTGGAGCTTCCCTCAGGTTGTAGCCTGAAAAACTAGGGGGTTGGAGCCTCCTTCCATTTGCAATTGGAAAAAAAAGGAAGTTGGTGCTTCCAATGAATGTAATTATTCAAGATATATAAGAAAAGCATTTCGTGGTTTTCTCCCAATTTGTGTTTCCACGTAAAACACTGGTGTGCTGTGTATGTGTGTGATTTTTCATTTCTTATTGTTCATTATTGGATAATAATACTACATTGATATAACACTTGGATCAATTTGGATAAAAAGGATTATAATTGCACTATTACTGATTCACCCCCCCTCTCAGTAATCCAACAATTGGTATCAGAGTAGGTTTCTTCAGAAATCAGTTTAACCATTGAAAGGTATATCATGGAGAGTACCAACTTATACAAAAATGGAATACCACAGTTTGATGGACAAAAGTATTCCTTTTGGAGCATAAGGATGAAGACATATATACAGGCACATGGATTTCAAGTTTGGCAATCAATTGTAGATGGATACACAACACCAACAGTTCCACCAACAAATGACAATGCGATAAAACTCGGTGAGAATAATTCCAAAGCCACAAATGCACTTTTGAATGGTCTCAGTAATACGACATTCACCAAAGTTGCACACTGTAAATCCGCTAAAGAGATTTGGGACAAGCTTCAAAATTTTTATGAAGGAGATACAAAAGTCAAAGCAACAAAGCTTCAAACTTACAGAGGTCAGTTCAAACAACTAAAAATGAAGGAAGTTGAAGATATCACAACCTACTTATTACGAGTTGATGAAACAATAAATGCAATCAAAGGATTGAGAGAAGAAATCGAAGAATCTGTAATTTTTCAAAAGGTACTAAGATCTCTTCGTATGAGATTCAACCCTAAGATATCAACATTAGAATAAAGATCGGATATAAATTCAATAAGCATGGTTGAACTGCATGGAATCTTCACAACATATGAAATGAGAACTGAACAGGAAAATCCAGATGTAAAAGAAGCAACCTTCAAAACATCCAAAAGATCAAAGAAAAAAAAAAAGGAACAAGAAGAATGTAGCAACAACAACAACGTCTCGGAAGATGATGAAGAAGTGGCCAACTTCGTCAAAAGACTGAACAAGGGAACCAATGGTAGGTATAGAGGTAAGCTTCCTTTAATTTGTTTTAATTGTGAAGGTATTGGTCATTTTGCTAACAAATGTCCTCATAAGAAAAAGAGAAATGATGAAAGTTACTCAAAAGGAAAACACACATATAAAGGCAAAAGAACTATAAAGAAAGATTTCAAGAAAATCTTATGCATCAAAGAAGACATCTCATCATCAGATGAAGATGAAATTAGTGATAGTGAGACATTAAGAGTTCTATTCATGGAAGTAAAATATTCTGACAAAGAAGAGTCCAAAGAAGAATATGAAGAAGCCAAAGAAGGATATGAATAATTCAAAGATGGAATTGAAGAGGCATAAGTTGACTATCGAGAAGAATTAGTGTGTGCCATAGAAGTTATCAGAAGAGAAAAGAAGAAAAACAAGAAACTACAAGTAGAACTAGACAAGAAAAATGATACTCGAGAACTAGAACAAATGATCACAAAATTGAAGGTTCAAATAGAAGAAGATAAAAGAATTGAAGAAGAACTCAAAGAACAACTAGAAGAAAATGACAAGATCATTGGAAACTTGGAAGCATAGATTGTCACACTAATAAAGGATATTCAAAATAAAAATATCCAAAATAGCTCAAAAGTTTTGGATGACATTATCAGCAGTAAAAAATATCATCTTGACAAGTATGAACTTGGATACAATCAGAAAGAAAAGGGATCAAGCTCCAAAACAACAAAGCAAGAAACAAATCCAAAAATCTATGCAGAAACAATCAAAGGGGATATGAAGATATACAAGGAAGATTACAGGGACACTCCTCCATCGAGAAGATTCATATTTCAGAATCAACAACAAATAGACATGCCTCAAGAAGAAGAAGGATTCATAAGAGCACCTCCTTTCAAAAGATCTTCAACTCCCAGGTATCAAACTATATTTTTTGGTTTATGTTATGCATGTAATAATTTTGGACATAAAGCTGTAAATTGCAGAGCTAACAATAGGAAAAATAACAAATTTGAGAGTCATACAGAAAGGGGTTATTCAATAAGACCTAGTGAAACACAAAGAAGAAGTTACAACATGTTTGAATCTTTGAGCACTGAAGTGGAATGTTACAAATGTAACAATTTTGGACATGTGGCCAAACATTGCAAAATGATAGTCCCTCCTAAATAACCTCAATAGAATAACAACAGTCATAGTCAAGAACCTCAATAGAATAACAATAGTCATAGTCAATAACCTCAATAGAATAACAACAGTCATAGTCAAGAACCTAAAAAAATGACATGGATAAGAAAGCAAGATCAGTATAGAAATGAAGAATGCACAGTTTCTCTACAAGCTAAGCAGAAGAAACACAGTTTGTATGTTGACAGTGGGTGTTCAAAACACATGACAGGTGATAGAGACAAATTTCTTACATTGCAAAAGGAAATAAATGGATCAGTCTCCTTCAGAAATGATAATTCAGCCAAAATCATTGGAGAAGGCATAGTCCGAATTGGGAACAAGAATGAAAAGGCACAAAATGTTCTATTGGTAGAAGATATGAAACATAATCTTCTAAGTGTGAATCAAATGTGTGACCAAGGTCATAAATTTACTTTCGTTTCAAAAAAGTGTGAGATAATAAGAGAAGGTTCAGGGAAATTGGTTGGTACAACTGCAAGAACTTCAAACAACATATATGTGTTAATCGAAATTGGAAATGAAAAGTGTTGTCTAGGAAAGGAAGATGAAAGTTGGCTATGGCATAGAAGAATGGGTCACATGCATTTTGATAACCTTGTCAAAGTCAACAAAAAAGAAGCAGTGAGAGAAATGCCCCAGATCATGAAACCAACCAACACTTTATGTAAGCATTGTCAACAAGGAAAGCAAACAAAGACCATGTTCAAATCAAAGGAATATTCAACAATAAGACCACTGGAAATTGTGCATACTGATCTAGTTGTGCCAACTACAACAAAAGGCTTAAAAGGTGAGATATACTTTATGTTATTAGTTGATGATTATACAAGAATGATTGCAGTTTGCTTTCTCAAGAACAAGTCAGAAGTTTTTGAAAAATTCAAGATCTACAAGGAAATTGTTGAAAATGAGATGGATTCAAGAATCAAATGCTTGAGATATGATAATGGAGGATATGTCACTTCAAAGGAATTTATGGAATACTGCAGCAGTCATGGAATAAAAAGGCAATTCTCCGTTGCTAGGACACCTCAACAGAATGGAGTTGTTGAAAGCAAGAACATGACAATACAGAAAATGGCTCGAACAATGCTAATGGATTCCAAATTGACAGATATATTCTGGACACAGGCAATGTATACAACATTTCACATTCAAAACATAGTAATGCTCAGAAACAACACTGATAAAACTCCCTACGAGCTATGGAAAGGAAGACCGACAAATGTGAATAACTTCAGAGTTTTTGGAAGCAAATGCTACATCAAAAGAGAAGATGGCAGAATGGGAAAGTTTGAATCTTGTGTCGACAAAGGAGTACTTGTTGGTTACTCAAGTACAAGGAAAACATACAAGTGTTACAATGTAAGATTGAACAAAGTTGTGGAAAGCATCAACGTAACAATTGATGAAACAGACAAACCATAATCAAAGGAAGAAGAAAACAAATCAACGGAACAACTTTTCGAAGAAGAGGAAGCAGAAAAAAAATTTGAAGAGGAAGATGAAGAGAATCCAATAGAAGCAGAAGAGTAAGTTCAACAAGTGTCTTGAAAGACACCCAATAAATGAGTACAAAAGAATCATCCTTTAGATCAAATTATCGGGGACAAAGATGCAGGATTTGAGACTAGAAGAAGAATCTGTTCACTAGAACAAACACACCTGACACTCTTATCTAGAATTGAACCAAACTGTTTTGAAGAAGCCAACAAGGATGAATTTTGGAATAAGGCCATGGATTAAGAATTGGATCAAATAGAGAAAAATGACACTTGGGAATTGGTTCCAAGACCAAAGAATAAGAATATGATCGACACAAAATGGGTTTTCAGGAATAAATTGAACGAAGATAGACATATTACAATGAACAAATCTATATTGGTATGTAAAGGATATGCACAGATTGAAGGAATTGAGTTTGAAGAGACATTTGCCCCATTTGCCAGAATGGAAGCAATCCATTTACTTTTAGCTTATGCATGCTCCAAAAATATTGAAGTATATCAGATGGATGCAAAATCAGCTTTTCTGAATGGGGAACTTGAAGAAGAAGTCTACATTGAACAACCAGAAGGATTTTAGTTGTCAGAGAACACATATTATGTGTGTAAATTAAATAAGGCCTTGTATGGTCTAAAACAGGCTCCTAGAGCATGGTACTCCAGACTAGATAAGTATCTGCAGTAGGCAGGGTTCAGAAAAGGAAGTGTAGACAACAACCTCTACATCAAGGTAAGTCAAGGCAATATTTTATTAATTGAAGTTTATGTTGATGATATTATTTTTGGTAGTGATGATGACAGGTTAAGCAAAAAATTTGCAAAATATATGCAGAATGAATTTGAAATGTCGTTACTTGGAGAACTATCCCTCTTTCTGGGACTTCAGAAACATCAAAGCAACCAAGGAATTTTTATTTCTCAAATCAAGTATATCAGAGAAATGATAAAGAGGTTCGGAATGGAATATTGCAAACCAGTTATCACTCCCATGCAAACCCGTTGTAAGTTGAGAAAAGATGATGATTCAAATTCTACAGATCAAAGGCAATACAGGTCAATGATTGACAACCTACTATATGTGACAACATCCAGACCAGATGTAATGCAGGCAATTGGATAGGTGGCATGATTTCAAGTAGCACCAAAGGAATCACATGTATTAGCAGTAAAGAGGATTTTCAGATACCTCAAAGGAACATAAGAGTCTGGATTATGGTATCCAAAAGGAAAAGATATATCACTTATTGCCTACACAGATGCAGATTGAGCAGGTTATAATGATGACTGATGAAGCACCAGTGGAACAACGTTCTACTTAGGTGAGTGTTTGGTATCATGGCTAAGCAAGAAACAATCATCAATATCTTTATCTACAGCTGAGGCAACGTATATTGCAGCAACATCATGTTGTACACATGTTCTTTGGATGAAAAAACTTTAATAGATATACATGTTGAGTATCATGAGACCATTCCAATATATTGTGATAATACAAGCACCATCTGTATATCGAAGAATCCGGTGATGCACTCCAAGACAAAGCACATTCCAATCAAGTATCACTTTCTACGGGAGCAGGTTGCAGAAAAGAACATCAGAGTTGAGTATGTGGGCACAAAAGAACAAGTGGCACACATCTTCACAAAACCACTTCCACGAGAATCCTTTAAATATCTTCACAAGAGACTTGGAGTTATTTCTACTCCAAAATGAATTCTTTTTGAATGATTATCTCATATGAATTAGATTTACACGAGGAAGCACCATAAGAGGACAATTCAGCCAAGGGAAGAAACCCCGGATGGAAATATACCTTTGCCATTGATGACAAAGGGGGAGATATTTATCATATGTAGAGGACAAAGACAGAGGACAAAGGCATGGTTATAGGGGGAGTATATCAGATGCAGAGGACAAAGGCATGGTTCTAGGGGGAGTATATTTATCAAATGCAAAGGACAAAGACAAAGGACAAATGCATGGTTCCAGGGGGAGCATGAGTGATATGTTTTGATTATTGCATCGAGGTGTTGCCATCAAAGCCAAAGGGGGAGATTGTTGATTAAAGTTGGTTTTCATTGATGTCAACCCTTGAAGAAAGCCTCGTGGCACAAGGTTTGGGTAATGGACCCAATATTGTTTGATGTAAAGATGACTCATTATTGTCTTGTTATGGTTGATAACAAGTAAAAATGGATGAACTCCAAAGTGGTCCCCTTATGGTGAAATCCCTCACGGGAAGACACTTTGCGGAGTGAGATAACCCATGCTTATTTGAGTAATAACGAGATGAAGGAAAATGAATTTGTGAGTGAAACTATCCTAGATGGATAGTTCTTGTCATGCCGTTTCCGGTGGTATGTGGAACGTCACATAAATCCTCACGGTTAGAGAGTTGTGACCATATGAAGTTGGAGAACCCTCATGAGTCTTATAGAAGCCCCCAAGAGTCAAAGTGATTTGAAAAAAGAAATTATTTTAAATGAAGAAGCCCTAAAATAAGGAAAGTATAAGGCTACATGAAGATATAAATAAGAGACAAAGCTCACTCATAAAAACACACGTGTACATATTGTATATCTATTTTCTTGTGTAAATATTCTTGTAAATACTTGTGGATACATCTGAAGTGGCGAACATTTGAGGTAGCACGAAGTGTTGACGGAAAAATTATAGGATTCACAGAAAACCCTATTTTCTGAGACGTATGCGGGTTATCTATGTATAGGGTGAGTACACGTACGCGGGCTGGTTGTGTATAGGGTGCGTACGTACGCAGGCTGTATGTGTATAGGGTGTGTACATGTACGCGGGTTGTCTATGTATAGGGTGAGTATGTACATGGGATGGCTGTGTATAGGGTGAGTACATGTTGATAAAGCCATGAAAATTGAGAAGACGAAGGTTCATAGGTTCTAGATTCTGAGATCAAGCTCCCAGGAAGGTCTAAAGTGCTTAGATACATCAGATCCATCCATTGGTTCAAAAGGTATGTCTTATTTATATGAATAGTTGGATTTTGATGTATGCATGAGGAATGGCAATGGAGATTTGAGGATTCTCCCTAGAGAGACTAGTGGCTACATGGGATCTTCTGTATAAGTCAGATCTACAGAAATACAGTGCTGGTATATTTATCATTGATACTTCTTGTTGAGGCACATCTTGTATTTCTTGGCATATGGCTAAGATTTTTTATGGTACATGGTTGAGATCTTGTATTTATTGATGTATTGAGAAGTTGAATATCAGAAAGGGGTTGATGACTAAGATCAAGTGAGGGATATTATACTTGTTCATGATTACACATACCTATATGTAAAATGACTAGAGAGAGACATACTTGCCTTGAGTGGAGGTTATGTTTGAGGATGCATGCACATGGTACAATTATAGTCTGGATACAGTGATAGGTTATAGGTCTATGTGAAAGAAGTTACAAAGGGTTAGAAGTTTTCAAGTGAAAGGAAACCCTAGTTTCAGAAGGCATATGCAGGATGCATAACATATAGGGCGCGTACATATGTGGGATGCATAATAGATTGGGCACGTACATACGTGGGCTGCATCACTACAGGTCACATATCTGTTGTAATTTTGTAGATACATGTTCGGTTCAGGTACATATTGATTACAGGGCAATTGTATAGATTGGATACAAGTTAGTGGTACAGGTTGATACAGTTGTGATAGGTTGACAGTGGTTCCATCATATTACTTCTACTTCAGGGTGGCAGGATGGGGTAGGGACACATGGTTATAGCCACCTTTCGGTTGTAGCCAACGAACATAGGGGGTTGTACCCTCCTTCTGGTTGTATCCAGAGAATTGGGGAGTTGGAGCTTTCCTCAGGTTGTAGCCTTAGAAACTAGGGAGTTGGGGCCTCCTTCCAATTGCAGCTAGAAAACAAAGGAATTTGGTGCTTCCAATGAATAATTCTTCAAGACATATAAGAAAAAACATTCCGTGGTTTTCTCCTGATTTGGGTTTCCACGTAAAACACTGGTGTACTGTGTATGTGTGTGATTGTTCATTTTTTATTGCTCATTATTGGATAATAATACTACATTGATATAAAACTTGGATCAATTTGGATAAAAAGGATTATAATTGCACTATTACCGATTCACCCTCCCTCTCAGTAATCTAATATTTTGGATATTTACATGGTAAACCAGGTTGGTTCACCACGGAGAAAACCCTAATGATCTTAGAGAGAAAAAAATAGTCAAGCACAAGTGTGTTTAAAAGAGAAAATTCCAATTATAAGAAGTGCATCAAAGTATGAATTACCATGAGGCTTAAACTCTTTATCAAAGAGATCACTATCAAAAAATGAGGGATAAAACAATTGGTAGTTGTGGTGCAGGAAATTTTGAGAATTGCTACTTAATGCAAATTTAGAAATTTCACTTGAAATTTGAGGTTCCTTCCATCTATTTCTTATGAACTTTAAATGTTAGCACTAAATATGGAAAATTACAGTAACATATATTTCATTTATGGCCAACTAAATACATAACATAGTGCAATAAAATAAACACCAAATAGTTGTAGTTCAAGAGAACAACGTTTCAACCCCCAGGGAACAAATCTAAACATATAATGGGTCTAAAAATTACCCAATTACAATAGATATATTATGACCATAAATTTGTCCACTTAGCTTCTATATGTTTGTCAAATCATTCAACAACATTAGCGAGTTTTTTTAGGAAAAATCATTCAACAAAATTAGTGAGTTGTTTATGACAAATATGCATACTTATTGAGACTATTTCCTGCTTCCGAGATTCCCTCCCCTTTCTATATTCCCAACTTATTTTTTCCATTTCTTTTTCCCTCTTCTATACTTACCTGAATTCCCCTTTTCTTTTCTCCCTTCAATTCTCCCTTTCTAGTTACTATAGTTAGTCGTTTTTATTTTTAGAATGGCGGGTTCGCGGGTTGGAAGACTCGTCGATTCTCACTTCCATTCATATTCCTATATCACGAGTTCGATTGACGACCGTGTTATTCTATACTTAATTGTTTCTACAGTCGCGGGTTCTAGATTTCACATTCCAAGTTCTGCAATATCCATTTTGCACTTGAAGATCTGCGATCTACATTATGACCATCAGACTCACCGAGCTCCTAAGTGTCTCATATATCCTATGTTGAGTCCGACCGACCACATTACAACACTTAGCTAATTTTATACCTTTTGCAACCACGGGTTCACGGGTTATCGGGTTGGCGTATTCACAAAAAATCCCAAATCTTAATTGCTCTCGTTCGTCCCCGCCATCCTCATGCTTTTCCCAATACACATTTAAGAATGGTTTAATGCTACTAACTCATCATTGTTGAGATTTGGATACCTTGGAAAGTGGTCCCCTTGTGTTTATGAGATTCTAAACACATGTGGGAAGTACTTTGTACCTTGTACTATGTAATTTATGTCTAATTTCACTATGACTTAGGAGATTTCAGTCAAAAGTGAAATTTAGTCATTTTAGCCTAAAATGACAATTAATTCACTTTGTGGGTGAATTAGGAGACATAAAGTGAAACTATAGAAACTTAAGCAAAGTGGATTTTGAGTTGATATTTACTTGAGATGATCTCAACCATTGACTTAGGATGAGATGAAATGATCTCATCCACCCATATTTTAGGTTTCTTCACGCATCCTTAAGGAGGGCGCATAGGGAAACAAAGATCTCAATTGTTCACCTCGAGAGTTTGGTGAAGAGTAGAGAGGTGATAATTTAGAGAGCTCAGCAAGCTAGGGCACACATGTTCATGGACAGTGCAAGGCGGGTTTTAGTCTCGTTTATTTGTGTTGAGTATATTTTCGAAGAGGAGGGCGCACTTGAGGATGAGGGCGCAAGTCTACCTGGTATCATTTTGTGTGGAGCTTTCTTGTTTCTAATTTGTGGGTTGTAGAGAGGAAAGAAAAGGGTAGTTTGCATGAAAGGGTTATTTAATCATCAAAGAGACAAAGCAAGGGAAAAAGTATCTTCAGGAATATTCAAGGAAGGAGGGGGCACACTCTTCTAGGGGTGCACATCCCAAGGAACCATTTCAGAGCTTGTGTTGAGCTTGCAGAGTATCAGGTTCCTTTGTATTTATCTTCCTTGTTGTATTACATACTTGAAGCACACTATATATATACATTCGTCTCAAACTGGTTTTCCTCGGGGAGGTTTTATCCAGGGTCATGTTGACAAAAAATACCTGTGTTCATTTCATGTATGTTAGAGTTTAGAACAACATCATTTCAACACTAGTAGATCTCTAGGTGTGTTATATAGATTATGGTATGCATGTGCTAACATCTTGTGACAAAACTACATGCTAGAGCACCCATTTGGCCTATGTAACCGTAACAAATCAACGAAGAAGTTACTGAACAGTTTTCTATCCGAAAATAACAACAAACCATTGTTATACAGTTGAAACTTAGATCCAACTTGAGTTCAAAGATAGATCTAGTTGGCAAATTGATAGGACCTGGAAAATCTTCATGGTATCAGAGCTTGGTGGCTGATTTTTGTTGAGTTTTGGACAACATATTAAGGGACTGTTTTAGACACCTTTTGGGAATATTTTGTGGACAACCATGACAGAGTTTAGTGGCAGCTTGTTGGCAGATTTTTGTGAAGGGTTGTAGAGAAGTCAGTGGACATTTTTGTCAGTCTCTTTTCACGCCTATTTGATAGGAGTGAGGCTGATTTTTCATGACCTATTTTCACAGCTATATTGCTAGGAGTGAGTTCGATGCTCGTTTTCCTCTTTTCACGCCTGTGTTGAAAGGAGTGATGCAATGTTCCTTTGCAGTTGTAGCATCAGAGTGAGTGTAGTCAGTAGTGATGTCAACATCTCATATGCGTGTGGAGGATAGGCTAGCTGGAGCTAGAAATTGGTCATCTTGGAAGGCCAGGATCATCTTTGTCTTAGAGGACCTAAAACTATGGGATATAGTTGAGGCAATTGTTCTTGTTCCCCCTGCTACTGCTCCCATATTGTTAGTAGATTTCAGGAAGAGGAACAAAAAGGAAAAGAGGACGATATGTGATGTAGTTCCGGATCACATCATTCCCCACTTGACTGGGAAATATTGGGAATTTGAGATGTGGGCATCTCTATGCAAAATTTATGAGAGCTCTAACGAGAACCGGAAGATGGTTCCTCATGATCGACTCAAGGGAATTCACATGCTTCAGGATGATCACTTCTTTCCTTGCTCGATACACCCAGATTAGAGAGGAGTTTGGAGCCATTGGAGAGGTGGTGGACCCAAATTCTATGGCAAGGACAACCTTAAACAACTTCACGAAACCATGGGGTCCATTCTTTCATGGCATTGTTTCCAGGGAGGTCATTCCCACATGGGAGAGGATGTGGGATGACTTCATTTAGGAGGAGACTAGGTTTGTAGCGGAGGCTTCTAGACAACAAAAACAACATACGGTGCAGGGTGATGAAGATCTTGCTCTTTGGAAAAAGGGAAAGAAGAAGACTGGTCGAGGAGGTTGGCAGGGTCCCAAGTTTGGGGCCCCACCACAGAGAGGAGAGACCAATAGTGGGCTGAAGAGAGATATGAGCTCAGTGAGATGCTTTTCTTGTAGGGAGATGGGTCACTATGCAAGATAGTGTACCAAGAAGAAGAATAAGTTGCATGATTTTTTAGCATTGACAACAGAGGAGCTTGGGTTCGATGAACATTTTGTGAGAGAGTGTGCATGCATGACTACTTTTTCTATTGTTACACCATCCAACATCTGTAACACCCTGTTTCCCCTAGTGTGTAAATTTAACTGGACTGGACAAGAACTATGGAAAACTCATAAATATGAATATGTGATGTAAATGGACCTTGAGGAAAAGGTCAATGAATGTGAATAACATTTTGAATTTATTGCAGGACTGCTGAGAGGGGATGTGCAGAAAAGAGACCACGATGGCGGTGGAAGGCACCTGAAAAGGTGGCATTGACTTCCATCGAGAATTAATATCGTATTTGGACTCCACTAGCCCGGAGAACCAAAAGCGACTTGCTGGCCCCGAATTTAATGTCTCACAGGCTGGTAGGTGGATGGCTTAATGAGGGATGGGATGGTGAACCGCCCATCCATAGAGCCGTCAGGCTAATCAGCGTGAGGGTAATCGTGCCACACGCAACCTCGGAAGAGGATAAGGCGTATGGTAGAAGCGATTGGGGGGCAGACATGAGAGGAAATCTGGCATTACACAGAGTGAGTGATAGCAGAGAAGAAGGATTGCAACCTTCACTCCTGGTCACTGGCAGACAGGGAGACGCAGTCTCACAGCATCGTGGTCTCAGCTCGGGGGTGGCTAGTGGTAAATCCACTCGGAGTCACTAAGCCTACGATTGGGTGGAAATGAGCCCCCCTCTCAGCAGT